>CM051234.1:293131394-293631688 GCA_027917425.1 Gastrophryne carolinensis
CTTGAAAGAGGCACTGGAGTTAGCAGCAGGAGCCCAAAAATTGGCTGCATGACACCCAGGAGTTGCAAGCAGAAGCAGCAGCAGCAGCCCAAACATAGCTTGAAAGAGACACTGGAGTTGGCAGCAGGAGCCCAAAAATTGGCTGAATGACACCCTGGAGTCGCAAGCAGAAGCAGCAGCCCAAACATAGCTTGAAAAAGACACTGGAGTTGGCAGCAGGAGCACAAAAATTGGCTGAATGACACCCTGGAGATGCAAGCAGCAGCAGCAGCAGCCCAAACATAGCTTGAAAGAGACACTGGAGTTGCAGCAGGAGCCAGAAAATTGGCTGAATGACACCCTGGAGTGGCAAGCAGCAGCAGCAGGAGCCCAAACATAGCTTGAAAGAGACACTGGAGTTGCCAGCAGGAGCCCAAAAATTGGCTGAATGACACCCTGGAGTTGCAAGCAGCAGCAGCCCAAACATAGCTTGAAAGACACTGGAGTTGGCAGCAGGAGCCCAAAAATTGGCTGAATGACACCCTGGAGTTGCAAGCAGCAGCAGCAGCAGCCCAAACATAGCTTGAAAGAGACACTGGAGTTGGCAGCAGGAGCCCAAAAATTGGCTGAATGACACCCTGGAGTTGCAAGCAGAAGCAGCAGCCCAAACATAGCTTGAAAGAGACACTGGAGTTGGCAGCAGGAGCCCAGAAATTGGCTGAATGACACCCTGGAGTCACAAGCAGCAGCAGCAGCCCAAACATAGCTTGAAATAGACACTGAAGTTGGCAGCAGGAGCCCCAAAGATGGCTGCATGACACCCTGGAGTTGCAAGCAGAAGCAGCAGCAGCAGCCCAAACATAGCTTAAAAGAGACATTGGAGTTGGCAGCAGGAGCTCAAAAATTGGCTGAATGACACCCTGGAGTCACACGCAGCAGCAGCAGCCCAAACATAGCTTGAAAGAGACACTGGAGTTGGCAGCAGGAGCACAACATTGGCTGAAAGACACCCTGGAGATGCATGCAGCAGCAGCAGCAGCTTAAACATAGCTTGAAAGAGACACTGGAGTTGGCAGCAGGAGCCAGAAAATTGGCTGAATGACACCCTGGAGTTGCAAGCAGAAGCAGCATCCCAAACATAGCTTGAAAGAGACACTGGAGTTGGCAGCAGGAGCCCAAAAATTGGCTGAATGACACCCTGGAGTCGCAAGCAGCAGCAGCAGCCCAAACATAGCTTGAAAGAGACACTGGAGTTGGCAGCAGCAGCACAAAAATTGGCTGAATGACACCCTGGAGTGGCAAGCAGCAGCAGCCAAAACATAGCTTGAAAGAGACACTGGAGTTGGCAGCAAGAGCCCAAAAATTGGCCGAATGAAACCCTGGAGTCGCAAGCAGCAGCAGCAGCCCAAACATAGCTTGAAAGAGACACTGGAGTTGGCAGCAGGAACACAAAAATTGGCTGAATGACACCCTGGAGATGCAAGCAGCAGCAGCCCAAACATAGCTTGAAATAGACACTGGAGTTGGCAGCAGGAGCCAGAAAATTGGCTAAATGACACCCTGGAGTGGCAAGCAGCAGCAGCAGGAGCCGAAACATAGCTTGAAAGAGACACTGGAGTTGGCAGCAGGAGCCCAAAAATTGGCTGAATGACACCCTGGAGTTGCAAGCAGCAGCAGCCCAAACATAGCTTGAAAGACACTGGAGTTGGCAGCAGGAGCCCAAAAATTGGTTGAAAGACACCCTGGAGTTGCCAGCAGCAGCAGCAGCCCCAGCATAGCTTGAAAGAGACACTGGAGTTAGCAGCAGGAGCCCAAAAATTGGCTGCATGACACCCAGGAGTTGCAAGCAGAAGCAGCAGAAGCAGCAGCAGCAGCCCAAACATAGCTTAAAAGAGACACTGGAGTTGGCAGCAGGAGCCCAAAAATTGGCTAAATGACACCCTGGAGTCGCAAGCAGAAGCAGCAGCCCAAACATAGCTTGAAAGAGACACTGGAGTTGGCAGCAGGAGCACAAAAATTGGCTGAATGACACCCTGGAGATGCAAGCAGCAGCAGCAGCAGCCCAAACATAGCTTGAAAGAGACACTGGAGTTGCAGCAGGAGCCAGAAAATTGGCTGAATGACACCCTGGAGTGGCAAGCAGCAGCAGCAGGAGCCCAAACATAGCTTGAAAGAGACAATGGAGTTGGCAGCAGGAGCCCAAAAATTGGCTGAATGACACCCTGGAGTTGCAAGCAGCAGCAGCCCAAACATAGCTTGAAAGACACTGGAGTTGGCAGCAGGAGCCCAAAAATTGGCTGAATGACACCCTGGAGTTGCAAGCAGCAGCAGCAGCAGCCCAAACATAGCTTGAAAGAGACACTGGAGTTGGCAGCAGGAGCCCAAAAATTGGCTGAATGACACCCTGGAGTTGCAAGCAGAAGCAGCAGCCCAAACATAGCTTGAAAGAGACACTGGAGTTGGCAGCAGGAGCCCAAAAATTGGCTGAATGACACCCTGGAGTCACAAGCAGCAGCAGCAGCCCAAACATAGCTTGAAATAGACACTGAAGTTGGCAGCAGGAGCCCCAAAGATGGCTGCATGACACCCTGGAGTTGCAAGCAGAAGCAGCAGCAGCAGCCCAAACATAGCTTAAAAAAGACATTGGAGTTGGCAGCAGGAGCTCAAAAATTGGCTGAATGACACCCTGGAGTCACAAGCAGCAGCAGCATCCCAAACATAGCTTGAAAGAGACACTGGAGTTGGCAGCAGGAGCACAACATTGGCTGAAAAACACCCTGGAGATGCATGCAGCGGCAGCAGCAGCCCAAACATAGCTTGAAAGAGACACTGGAGTTGGCAGCAGGAGCCAGAAAATTGGCTGAATGACACCCTGGAGTGGCAAGCAGCAGCAGCAGGAGCCCAAACATAGCTTGAAAGAGACACTGGAGTTGGCAGCAGGAGCCCAAAAATTGGCTGAATGACACCCTGGAGTTGCAAGCAGCAGCAGCCCAAACATAGCTTGAAAGACACTGGAGTTGGCAGCAGGAGCCCAAAAATTGGCTGAATGACACCCTGGAGTTGTAAGCAGCAGCAGCAGCCCAAACATAGCTTGAAAGAGACACTGGAGTTGGCAGCATGAGCCCAAAAATTGGCTGAATGACACCCTGGAGTTGCAAGCAGAAGCAGCAGCCCAAACATAGCTTGAAAGAGACACTGGAGTTGGCAGCAGGAGCCCAAAAATTGGCTGAATGACACCCTGGAGTCACAAGCAGCAGCAGCAGCCCAAACATAGCTTGAAAGAGACACTGGAGTTGGCAGCAGGAGCCCAAAAATTGGCTGCATGACACCCTGGAGTTGCAAGCAGAAGCAGCAGCAGCAGCCCAAACATAGCTTGAAAGAGACATTGGAGTTGGCAGCAGGAGCCCAAAAATTGGCTGAATGACGCCCTGGAGTCGCAAGCAGCAGCAGCAGCCCAAACATAGCTTGAAAGAGACACTGGAGTTGGCAGCAGGAGCACAAAATTGGCTGAAAGACACCATGGAGATGCATGCAGCAGCAGCAGCAGCCCAAACATAGCTTGAAAGAGACACTGGAGTTGGCAGCAGGAGCACAAAAATTGGCTGAATGACACCCTGGAGTTGCAAGCAGCAGCAGCAGGAGCCCGAACATAGCTTGAAAGAGACACTGGAGTTGGCAGCAGGAGCCCAAAAATTGGCTGAATGACAACCTGGAGCTGCAAGCAGCAGCAGCCCAAACATAGCTTGAAAGACACTGGAGTTGGCAGCAGGAACCCAAAAATTGGTTGAAAGACACCATGGAGTTGCCAGCAGCAGCAGCAGCCCAAGCATAGCTTGAAAGAGACACTGGAGTTAGCAGCAGGAGCCCAAAAATTGGCTGCATGACACCCAGGAGTTGCAAGCAGAAGCAGCAGCAGCAGCCCAAACATAGCTTGAAAGAGACATTGGAGTTGGCAGCAGGAGCCCAAAAATTGGCTGAATGACACCCTGGAGTCGCAAGCAGCAGCAGCAGCCCAAACATAGCTTGAAAGAGACACTGGAGTTGGTAGCAGGAGCACAAAATTGGCTGAAAGACACCATGGAGATGCATGCAGCAGCAGCAGCAGCCCAAACATAGCTTGAAAGAGACACTGGAGTTGGCAGCAGGAGCCAGAAAATTGGCTGAATGACACCCTGGAGTTGCAAGCAGCAGCAGCAGCAGGAGCCCGAACATAGCTTGAAAGAGACACTGGAGTTGGCAGCAGAAGCCCAAAAATTGGCTGAATGACACCCTGGAGTTGCAAGCAGCAGCAGCCCAAACATAGCGTGAAAGACACTGGAGTTGGCAGCAGGAGCCCAAACATTGGTTGAAAGACACCCTGGAGTTGCCAGCAGCAGCAGCAGCCCAAGCATAGCTTGAACGAGACACTGGAGTTAGCAGCAGGAGCCCAAAAATTGGCTGCATGACACCCAGGAGTTGCAAGCAGAAGCAGCAGCAGCAGCCCAAACATAGCTTGAAAGAGACACTGGAGTTGGCAGCAGGAGCCCAAAAATTGGCCGAATGACACCCTGGAGTCGCAAGCAGCAGCAGCAGCCCAAACATAGCTTGAAAGAGACACTGGAGTTGGCAGCAGGAACACAAAAATTGGCTGAATGACACCCTGGAGATGCAAGCAGCAGCAGCCCAAACATAGCTTGAAATAGACACAGGAGTTGGCATCAGGAGCCAGAAAATTGGCTAAATGACACCCTGGAGTGGCAAGCAGCAGCAGCAGGAGCCGAAACATAGCTTGAAAGAGACACTGGAGTTGGCAGCAGGAGCCCAAAAATTGGCTGAATGACACCCTGGAGTTGCAAGCAGCAGCAGCCCAAACATAACTTGAAAGACACTGGAGTTGGCAGCAGGAGCCCAAAAATTGGTTGAAAGACACCCTGGAGTTGCCAGCAGCAGCAGCAGCCCCAGCATAGCTTGAAAGAGACACTGGAGTTAGCAGCAGGAGCCCAAAAATTGGCTGCATGACACCCAGGAGTTGCAAGCAGAAGCAGCAGCAGCAGCCCAAACATAGCTTGAAAGAGACACTGGAGTTGGCAGCAGGAGCCCAAAAATTGGCTGAATGACACCCTGGAGTCGCAAGCAGAAGCAGCAGCCCAAACATAGCTTGAAAGAGACACTGGAGTTGGCAGCAGGAGCACAAAAATTGGCTGAATGACACCCTGGAGATGCAAGCAGCAGCAGCAGCAGCCCAAACATAGCTTGAAAGAGACACTGGAGTTGCAGCAGGAGCCAGAAAATTGGCTGAATGACACCCTGGAGTGGCAAGCAGCAGCAGGAGCCCAAACATAGCTTGAAAGAGACAATGGAGTTGGCAGCAGGAGCCCAAAAATTGGCTGAATGACACCCTGGAGTTGCAAGCAGCAGCAGCCCAAACATAGCTTGAAAGACACTGGAGTTGGCAGCAGGAGCCCAAAAATTGGCTGAATGACACCCTGGAGTTGCAAGCAGCAGCAGCAGCAGCCCAAACATAGCTTGAAAGAGACACTGGAGTTGGCAGCAGGAGCCCAAAAATTGGCTGAATGACACCCTGGAGTTGCAAGCAGAAGCAGCAGCCCAAACATAGCTTGAAAGAGACACTGGAGTTGGCAGCAGGAGCCCAAAAATTGGCTGAATGACACCCTGGAGTCACAAGCAGCAGCAGCAGCCCAAACATAGCTTGAAATAGACACTGAAGTTGGCAGCAGGAGCCCCAAAGATGGCTGCATGACACCCTGGAGTTGCAAGCAGAAGCAGCAGCAGCAGCCCAAACATAGCTTAAAAGAGACATTGGAGTTGGCAGCAGGAGCTCAAAAATTGGCTGAATGACACCCTGGAGTCACAAGCAGCAGCAGCAGCCCAAACATAGCTTGAAAGAGACACTGGAGTTGGCAGCAGGAGCACAACATTGGCTGAAAAACACCCTAGAGATGCATGCAGCGGCAGCAGCAGCCCAAACATAGCTTGAAAGAGACACTGGAGTTGGCAGCAGGAGCCAGAAAATTGGCTGAATGACACCCTGGAGTTGCAAGCAGCAGCAGCAGGAGCCCAAACATAGCTTGAAAGAGACACTGGAGTTGGCAGCAGGAGCCCAAAAATTGGCTGAATGACACCCTGGAGTTGCAAGCAGCAGCAGCCCAAACATAGCTTGAAAGACACTGGAGTTGGCAGCAGGAGCCCAAAAATTGGCTGAATGACACCCTGGAGTTGTAAGCAGCAGCCCAAACATAGCTTGAAAGAGACACTGGAGTTGGCAGCATGAGCCCAAAAATTGGCTGAATGACACCCTGGAGTTGCAAGCAGAAGCAGCAGCCCAAACATAGCTTGAAAGAGACACTGGAGTTGGCAGCAGGAGCCCAAAAATTGGCTGCATGACACCCTGGAGTTGCAAGCAGAAGCAGCAGCAGCAGCCCAAACATAGCTTGAAAGAGACATTGGAGTTGGCAGCAGGAGCCCAAAAATTGGCTGAATGACACCCTGGAGTCGCAAGCAGCAGCAGCAGCCCAAACATAGCTTGAAAGAGACACTGGAGTTGGCAGCAGGAGCACAAAATTGGCTGAAAGACACCATGGAGATGCATGCAGCAGCAGCAGCAGCCCAAACATAGCTTGAAAGAGACACTGGAGTTGGCAGCAGGAGCACAAAAATTGGCTGAATGACACCCTGGAGTTGCAAGCAGCAGCAGCAGGAGCCCGAACATAGCTTGAAAGAGACACTGGAGTTGGCAGCAGGAGCCCAAAAATTGGCTGAATGACAACCTGGAGCTGCAAGCAGCAGCAGCCCAAACATAGCTTGAAAGACACTGGAGTTGGCAGCAGGAACCCAAAAATTGGTTGAAAGACACCCTGGAGTTGCCAGCAGCAGCAGCAGCCCAAGCATAGCTTGAAAGAGACACTGGAGTTAGCAGCAGGAGCCCAAAAATTGGCTGCATGACACCCAGGAGTTGCAAGCAGAAGCAGCAGCAGCAGCCCAAACATAGCTTGAAAGAGACATTGGAGTTGGCAGCAGGAGCCCAAAAATTGGCTGAATGACACCCTGAAGTCGCAAGCAGCAGCAGCAGCCCAAACATAGCTTGAAAGAGACACTGGAGTTGGTAGCAGGAGCACAAAATTGGCTGAAAGACACCATGGAGATGCATGCAGCAGCAGCAGCAGCAGCCCAAACATAGCTTGAAAGAGACACTGGAGTTGGCAGCAGGAGCCAGAAAATTGGCTGAATGACACCCTGGAGTTGCAAGCAGCAGCAGCAGCAGGAGCCCGAACATAGCTTGAAAGAGACACTGGTGTTGGCAGCAGAAGCCCAAAAATTGGCTGAATGACACCCTGGAGTTGCAAGCAGCAGCAGCCCAAACATAGCTTGAAAGACACTGGAGTTGGCAGCAGGAGCCCAAACATTGGTTGAAAGACACCCTGGAGTTGCCAGCAGCAGCAGCAGCCCAAGCATAGCTTGAACGAGACACTGGAGTTAGCAGCAGGAGCCCAAAAATTGGCTGCATGACACCCAGGAGTTGCAAGCAGAAGCAGCAGCAGCAGCCCAAACATAGCTTGAAAGAGACACTGGAGTTGGCAGCAGGAGCCCAAAAATTGGCCGAATGACACCCTGGAGTCGCAAGCAGCAGCAGCAGCCCAAACATAGCTTGAAAGAGACACTGGAGTTGGCAGCAGGAACACAAAAATTGGCTGAATGACACCCTGGAGATGCAAGCAGCAGCAGCCCAAACATAGCTTGAAATAGACACAGGAGTTGGCAGCAGGAGCCAGAAAATTGGCTAAATGACACCCTGGAGTGGCAAGCAGCAGCAGCAGGAGCCGAAACATAGCTTGAAAGAGACACTGGAGTTGGCAGCAGGAGCCCAAAAATTGGCTGAATGACACCCTGGAGTTGCAAGCAGCAGCAGCCCAAACATAACTTGAAAGACACTGGAGTTGGCAGCAGGAGCCCAAAAATTGGTTGAAAGACACCCTGGAGTTGCCAGCAGCAGCAGCAGCCCCAGCATAGCTTGAAAGAGGCACTGGAGTTAGCAGCAGGAGCCCAAAAATTGGCTGCATGACACCCAGGAGTTGCAAGCAGAAGCAGCAGCAGCAGCCCAAACATAGCTTGAAAGAGACACTGGAGTTGGCAGCAGGAGCCCAAAAATTGGCTGAATGACACCCTGGAGTCGCAAGCAGAAGCAGCAGCCCAAACATAGCTTGAAAGAGACACTGGAGTTGGCAGCAGGAGCACAAAAATTGGCTGAATGACACCCTGGAGATGCAAGCAGCAGCAGCAGCAGCCCAAACATAGCTTGAAAGAGACACTGGAGTTGCAGCAGGAGCCAGAAAATTGGCTGAATGACACCCTGGAGTGGCAAGCAGCAGCAGCAGGAGCCCAAACATAGCTTGAAAGAGACACTGGAGTTGCCAGCAGGAGCCCAAAAATTGGCTGAATGACACCCTGGAGTTGCAAGCAGCAGCAGCAGCCCAAACATAGCTTGAAAGACACTGGAGTTGGCAGCAGGAGCCCAAAAATTGGCTGAATGACACCCTGGAGTTGCAAGCAGCAGCAGCAGCAGCCCAAACATAGCTTGAAAGAGACACTGGAGTTGGCAGCAGGAGCCCAAAAATTGGCTGAATGACACCCTGGAGTTGCAAGCAGAAGCAGCAGCCCAAACATAGCTTGAAAGAGACACTGGAGTTGGCAGCAGGAGCCCAAAAATTGGCTGAATGACACCCTGGAGTCACAAGCAGCAGCAGCAGCCCAAACATAGCTTGAAATAGACACTGAAGTTGGCAGCAGGAGCCCCAAAGATGGCTGCATGACACCCTGGAGTTGCAAGCAGAAGCAGCAGCAGCAGCCCAAACATAGCTTAAAAGAGACATTGGAGTTGGCAGCAGGAGCTCAAAAATTGGCTGAATGACACCCTGGAGTCACACGCAGCAGCAGCAGCCCAAACATAGCTTGAAAGAGACACTGGAGTTGGCAGCAGGAGCACAACATTGGCTGAAAGACACCCTGGAGATGCATGCAGCAGCAGCAGCAGCCCAAACATAGCTTGAAAGAGACACTGGAGTTGGCAGCAGGAGCCAGAAAATTGGCTGAATGACACCCTGGAGTTGCAAGCAGAAGCAGCATCCCAAACATAGCTTGAAAGAGACACTGGAGTTGGCAGCAGGAGCCCAAAAATTGGCTGAATGACACCCTGGAGTCGCAAGCAGCAGCAGCAGCCCAAACATAGCTTGAAAGAGACACTGGAGTTGGCAGCAGCAGCACAAAAATTGGCTGAATGACACCCTGGAGTGGCAAGCAGCAGCAGCCAAAACATAGCTTGAAAGAGACACTGGAGTTGGCAGCAAGAGCCCAAAAATTGGCCGAATGAAACCCTGGAGTCGCAAGCAGCAGCAGCAGCCCAAACATAGCTTGAAAGAGACACTGGAGTTGGCAGCAGGAACACAAAAATTGGCTGAATGACACCCTGGAGATGCAAGCAGCAGCAGCCCAAACATAGCTTGAAATAGACACTGGAGTTGGCAGCAGGAGCCAGAAAATTGGCTAAATGACACCCTGGAGTGGCAAGCAGCAGCAGCAGGAGCCGAAACATAGCTTGAAAGAGACACTGGAGTTGGCAGCAGGAGCCCAAAAATTGGCTGAATGACACCCTGGAGTTGCAAGCAGCAGCAGCCCAAACATAGCTTGAAAGACACTGGAGTTGGCAGCAGGAGCCCAAAAATTGGTTGAAAGACACCCTGGAGTTGCCAGCAGCAGCAGCAGCCCCAGCATAGCTTGAAAGAGACACTGGAGTTAGCAGCAGGAGCCCAAAAATTGGCTGCATGACACCCAGGAGTTGCAAGCAGAAGCAGCAGAAGCAGCAGCAGCAGCCCAAACATAGCTTAAAAGAGACACTGGGGTTGGCAGCAGGAGCCCAAAAATTGGCTAAATGACACCCTGGAGTCGCAAGCAGAAGCAGCAGCCCAAACATAGCTTGAAAGAGACACTGGAGTTGGCAGCAGGAGCACAAAAATTGGCTGAATGACACCCTGGAGATGCAAGCAGCAGCAGCAGCAGCCCAAACATAGCTTGAAAGAGACACTGGAGTTGCAGCAGGAGCCAGAAAATTGGCTGAATGACACCCTGGAGTGGCAAGCAGCAGCAGCAGGAGCCCAAACATAGCTTGAAAGAGACAATGGAGTTGGCAGCAGGAGCCCAAAAATTGGCTGAATGACACCCTGGAGTTGCAAGCAGCAGCAGCCCAAACATAGCTTGAAAGACACTGGAGTTGGCAGCAGGAGCCCAAAAATTGGCTGAATGACACCCTGGAGTTGCAAGCAGCAGCAGCAGCAGCCCAAACATAGCTTGAAAGAGACACTGGAGTTGGCAGCAGGAGCCCAAAAATTGGCTGAATGACACCCTGGAGTTGCAAGCAGAAGCAGCAGCCCAAACATAGCTTGAAAGAGACACTGGAGTTGGCAGCAGGAGCCCAAAAATTGGCTGAATGACACCCTGGAGTCACAAGCAGCAGCAGCAGCCCAAACATAGCTTGAAATAGACACTGAAGTTGGCAGCAGGAGCCCCAAAGATGGCTGCATGACACCCTGGAGTTGCAAGCAGAAGCAGCAGCAGCAGCCCAAACATAGCTTAAAAGAGACATTGGAGTTGGCAGCAGGAGCTCAAAAATTGGCTGAATGACACCCTGGAGTCACAAGCAGCAGCAGCAGCATCCCAAACATAGCTTGAAAGAGACACTGGAGTTGGCAGCAGGAGCACAACATTGGCTGAAAAACACCCTGGAGATGCATGCAGCGGCAGCAGCAGCCCAAACATAGCTTGAAAGAGACACTGGAGTTGGCAGCAGGAGCCAGAAAATTGGCTGAATGACACCCTGGAGTGGCAAGCAGCAGCAGCAGGAGCCCAAACATAGCTTGAAAGAGACACTGGAGTTGGCAGCAGGAGCCCAAAAATTGGCTGAATGACACCCTGGAGTTGCAAGCAGCAGCAGCCCAAACATAGCTTGAAAGACACTGGAGTTGGCAGCAGGAGCCCAAAAATTGGCTGAATGACACCCTGGAGTTGTAAGCAGCAGCAGCAGCCCAAACATAGCTTGAAAGAGACACTGGAGTTGGCAGCATGAGCCCAAAAATTGGCTGAATGACACCCTGGAGTTGCAAGCAGAAGCAGCAGCCCAAACATAGCTTGAAAGAGACACTGGAGTTGGCAGCAGGAGCCCAAAAATTGGCTGAATGACACCCTGGAGTCACAAGCAGCAGCAGCAGCCCAAACATAGCTTGAAAGAGACACTGGAGTTGGCAGCAGGAGCCCAAAAATTGGCTGAATGACACCCTGGAGTTGCAAGCAGCAGCAGCCCAAACATAGCTTGAAAGACACTGGAGTTGGCAGCAGGAGCCCAAAAATTGGCTGAATGACACCCTGGAGTTGCAAGCAGCAGCAGCAGCAGCCCAAACATAGCTTGAAAGAGACACTGGAGTTGGCAGCAGGAGCCCAAAAATTGGCTGAATGACACCCTGGAGTTGCAAGCAGAAGCAGCAGCCCAAACATAGCTTGAAAGAGACACTGGAGTTGGCAGCAGGAGCCCAAAAATTGGCTGAATGACACCCTGGAGTCACAAGCAGCAGCAGCAGCCCAAACATAGCTTGAAATAGACACTGAAGTTGGCAGCAGGAGCCCCAAAGATGGCTGCATGACACCCTGGAGTTGCAAGCAGAAGCAGCAGCAGCAGCCCAAACATAGCTTAAAAGAGACATTGGAGTTGGCAGCAGGAGCTCAAAAATTGGCTGAATGACACCCTGGAGTCACAAGCAGCAGCAGCAGCATCCCAAACATAGCTTGAAAGAGACACTGGAGTTGGCAGCAGGAGCACAACATTGGCTGAAAAACACCCTGGAGATGCATGCAGCGGCAGCAGCAGCCCAAACATAGCTTGAAAGAGACACTGGAGTTGGCAGCAGGAGCCAGAAAATTGGCTGAATGACACCCTGGAGTGGCAAGCAGCAGCAGCAGGAGCCCAAACATAGCTTGAAAGAGACACTGGAGTTGGCAGCAGGAGCCCAAAAATTGGCTGAATGACACCCTGGAGTTGCAAGCAGCAGCAGCCCAAACATAGCTTGAAAGACACTGGAGTTGGCAGCAGGAGCCCAAAAATTGGCTGAATGACACCCTGGAGTTGTAAGCAGCAGCAGCAGCCCAAACATAGCTTGAAAGAGACACTGGAGTTGGCAGCATGAGCCCAAAAATTGGCTGAATGACACCCTGGAGTTGCAAGCAGAAGCAGCAGCCCAAACATAGCTTGAAAGAGACACTGGAGTTGGCAGCAGGAGCCCAAAAATTGGCTGAATGACACCCTGGAGTCACAAGCAGCAGCAGCAGCCCAAACATAGCTTGAAAGAGACACTGGAGTTGGCAGCAGGAGCCCAAAAATTGGCTGCATGACACCCTGGAGTTGCAAGCAGAAGCAGCAGCAGCAGCCCAAACATAGCTTGAAAGAGACATTGGAGTTGGCAGCAGGAGCCCAAAAATTGGCTGAATGACACCCTGGAGTCGCAAGCAGCAGCAGCAGCCCAAACATAGCTTGAAAGAGACACTGGAGTTGGCAGCAGGAGCACAAAATTGGCTGGAAGACACCATGGAGATGCATGCAGCAGCAGCAGCAGCCCAAACATAGCTTGAAAGAGACACTGGAGTTGGCAGCAGGAGCACAAAAATTGGCTGAATGACACCCTGGAGTTGCAAGCAGCAGCAGCAGGAGCCCGAACATAGCTTGAAAGAGACACTGGAGTTGGCAGCAGGAGCCCAAAAATTGGCTGAATGACAACCTGGAGCTGCAAGCAGCAGCAGCCCAAACATAGCTTGAAAGACACTGGAGTTGGCAGCAGGAACCCAAAAATTGGTTGAAAGACACCATGGAGTTGCCAGCAGCAGCAGCAGCCCAAGCATAGCTTGAAAGAGACACTGGAGTTAGCAGCAGGAGCCCAAAAATTGGCTGCATGACACCCAGGAGTTGCAAGCAGAAGCAGCAGCAGCAGCCCAAACATAGCTTGAAAGAGACATTGGAGTTGGCAGCAGGAGCCCAAAAATTGGCTGAATGACACCCTGGAGTCGCAAGCAGCAGCAGCAGCCCAAACATAGCTTGAAAGAGACACTGGAGTTGGTAGCAGGAGCACAAAATTGGCTGAAAGACACCATGGAGATGCATGCAGCAGCAGCAGCAGCCCAAACATAGCTTGAAAGAGACACTGGAGTTGGCAGCAGGAGCCAGAAAATTGGCTGAATGACACCCTGGAGTTGCAAGCAGCAGCAGCAGCAGGAGCCCGAACATAGCTTGAAAGAGACACTGGAGTTGGCAGCAGAAGCCCAAAAATTGGCTGAATGACACCCTGGAGTTGCAAGCAGCAGCAGCCCAAACATAGCGTGAAAGACACTGGAGTTGGCAGCAGGAGCCCAAACATTGGTTGAAAGACACCCTGGAGTTGCCAGCAGCAGCAGCAGCCCAAGCATAGCTTGAACGAGACACTGGAGTTAGCAGCAGGAGCCCAAAAATTGGCTGCATGACACCCAGGAGTTGCAAGCAGAAGCAGCAGCAGCAGCCCAAACATAGCTTGAAAGAGACACTGGAGTTGGCAGCAGGAGCCCAAAAATTGGCCGAATGACACCCTGGAGTCGCAAGCAGCAGCAGCAGCCCAAACATAGCTTGAAAGAGACACTGGAGTTGGCAGCAGGAACACAAAAATTGGCTGAATGACACCCTGGAGATGCAAGCAGCAGCAGCCCAAACATAGCTTGAAATAGACACAGGAGTTGGCATCAGGAGCCAGAAAATTGGCTAAATGACACCCTGGAGTGGCAAGCAGCAGCAGCAGGAGCCGAAACATAGCTTGAAAGAGACACTGGAGTTGGCAGCAGGAGCCCAAAAATTGGCTGAATGACACCCTGGAGTTGCAAGCAGCAGCAGCCCAAACATAACTTGAAAGACACTGGAGTTGGCAGCAGGAGCCCAAAAATTGGTTGAAAGACACCCTGGAGTTGCCAGCAGCAGCAGCAGCCCCAGCATAGCTTGAAAGAGACACTGGAGTTAGCAGCAGGAGCCCAAAAATTGGCTGCATGACACCCAGGAGTTGCAAGCAGAAGCAGCAGCAGCAGCCCAAACATAGCTTGAAAGAGACACTGGAGTTGGCAGCAGGAGCCCAAAAATTGGCTGAATGACACCCTGGAGTCGCAAGCAGAAGCAGCAGCCCAAACATAGCTTGAAAGAGACACTGGAGTTGGCAGCAGGAGCACAAAAATTGGCTGAATGACACCCTGGAGATGCAAGCAGCAGCAGCAGCAGCCCAAACATAGCTTGAAAGAGACACTGGAGTTGCAGCAGGAGCCAGAAAATTGGCTGAATGACACCCTGGAGTGGCAAGCAGCAGCAGCAGGAGCCCAAACATAGCTTGAAAGAGACACTGGAGTTGCCAGCAGGAGCCCAAAAATTGGCTGAATGACACCCTGGAGTTGCAAGCAGCAGCAGCCCAAACATAGCTTGAAAGACACTGGAGTTGGCAGCAGGAGCCCAAAAATTGGCTGAATGACACCCTGGAGTTGCAAGCAGCAGCAGCAGCAGCCCAAACATAGCTTGAAAGAGACACTGGAGTTGGCAGCAGGAGCCCAAAAATTGGCTGAATGACACCCTGGAGTTGCAAGCAGAAGCAGCAGCCCAAACATAGCTTGAAAGAGACACTGGAGTTGGCAGCAGGAGCCCAAAAATTGGCTGAATGACACCCTGGAGTTGCAAGCAGAAGCAGCAGCCCAAACATAGCTTGAAAGAGACACTGGAGTTGGCAGCAGGAGCCCAAAAATTGGCTGAATGACACCCTGGAGTCACAAGCAGCAGCAGCAGCCCAAACATAGCTTGAAATAGACACTGAAGTTGGCAGCAGGAGCCCCAAAGATGGCTGCATGACACCCTGGAGTTGCAAGCAGAAGCAGCAGCAGCAGCCCAAACATAGCTTAAAAGAGACATTGGAGTTGGCAGCAGGAGCTCAAAAATTGGCTGAATGACACCCTGGAGTCACACGCAGCAGCAGCAGCCCAAACATAGCTTGAAAGAGACACTAGAGTTGGCAGCAGGAGCACAACATTGGCTGAAAGACACCCTGGAGATGCATGCAGCAGCAGCAGCAGCCCAAACATAGCTTGAAAGAGACACTGGAGTTGGCAGCAGGAGCCAGAAAATTGGCTGAATGACACCCTGGAGTTGCAAGCAGAAGCAGCATCCCAAACATAGCTTGAAAGAGACACTGGAGTTGGCAGCAGGAGCCCAAAAATTGGCTGAATGACACCCTGGAGTCGCAAGCAGCAGCAGCAGCCCAAACATAGCTTGAAAGAGACACTGGAGTTGGCAGCAGCAGCACAAAAATTGGCTGAATGACACCCTGGAGTGGCAAGCAGCAGCAGCCCAAACATAGCTTGAAAGAGACACTGGAGTTGGCAGCATGAGCACAAAAATTGGCTGAATGACACCCTGGAGTGGCAAGCAGCAGCAGCCCGAACATAGCTTGAAAGAGACACTGGAGTTGGCAGCAGGAGCCCAAAAATTGGCTGAATGACACCCTGGAGTTGCAAGCAGCAGCAGCAGCAGCCCAAACATAACTTGAAAGACACACTGAAGTTGGCAGCAGGAGCCCAAAAATTGGATGAATCACACCCTGACACTGAAACCAGGTTAGTGCCATATGGGTATGGCAGAAGTCCAGTATTTGGTATTTGGGTGGGGTGTGGGAAACAGAGACCAGAGCCTGCAAAGATCGAAGCAGTTGCTAAATGGCCCACACCGCGTACTAAGACCCAAGTACTGGCCTTCCTGGGGACCGCAGGGTACTACAGGCAGTTTGTCCCAGACTATAGTGCAGTGGCCAAACCCTTGACTGACCTGACGAAAAAGAACCTACCCAGACAAGTCCTGTGGTCCCCCGACTGTGAAAAGGCCTTTCAAGCGCTAAAGACTGCCTTAGTGAATGCGCCTGTCTCGGCTGCCCCAGTCGCTAACAAACTTTCATTGTGCACACAGATGCCTCCATGCTCGGACTGGGAGCAGTTCTAAGTCAAGTGGGAGAAGATGGAGGGGAGCACCCTGTTGCGTATATCAGTAGGAAACTGTTACCTCGGGAAGTGAGCTATGCGGACGTGGAAAAAGAATGTTTGGCGTTGGTATGGGCTTTAAAAAAAACGTACTCCATATTTGTATGGGCATAAATTCACCTTGATCACAGACCACAATCCCTTGGTATGGCTGAACCGGGTCCCAGGGGACAATGGACGACTATTGCGATGGAGCTTGGCCCTGCAGCCATATAATTTTACAATCCAATACAGGCCCGGTAGACAAAACGGTAATGCAGATGGATTATCCCGGCAAACTGAACTCTGCCCATAACAAGAGTCCGGACAGCCCCACGTTAACCCGAACAGGGTCAATCCGGGTCTGCCGAGTGTTCCACAAAAAGGGGGCATTGTGACAGACTCTCTGCCTTTTGGATTTCACCACTATTCAATTGCCCACCGGGTCATTCATTGGATGCCCACTATTCCGTCTCTTATTGGGGGAAACGCTATATCGCCATTCACTAGCCCTTGTAAGAGCTGTTCCTGATTTCCTCACGGATGACTCTGGAATTCCTGCAGCACCTCTCACCATTGGGAAAAGGACGTCTCTGGTGGGGAAGCCCTCCGGCGATAAAGGTTATCGCAACAATGCTGATGCTGCCAACTCCAGTGTGTTTTTCAGGCAATATATGGGCTCCTAAGGCTCAATTCAGAGAGACAAAAAAAGACTTACCCCTCGATTCAAAGAGCAAAAGTTAATTGATTTCGTATCGAGAATCGTAAGTTTGGGTGGGTGTTAGTCATTTTTTCCTGTTTTTTTGGCCATTTCCGACTCGCACGAGCCTACGTACGAATGCGTATATGCTCTTACGATCAGCGGAAGTTCGTTCCTAAATTTTAGGATCAAAACGTAAAACTTAGGATCAAATCCTAAAACTTACGATCAAAACGTAAAACTTAGGTTAATTGGATGTGTTTAGGTGTGATTCAGAGAAACCTCTAAACGCGTTTTAAAAGAAAGCCACAGCCGACACCTTTTAGCAGCCGGATTGCTGTTCGTGAACAGGTTTTTTGGCTATGTGGAGGAGTCTGCGCGTCTTGTGCTCCATTGAACTGCATGTATCAGCATGGCCGAGGCCATAAATTGTATGGCAATGCATACCTGATTCATGTATGCCTTATAAAAGCATTTTAATGTGGACCTTAATTAGTCCTTTGCATGTAAACCTTTATTTTGCAATATATTTGCGTTAATTAAAGAAACTTATGTCCTTTGTTATTTATTTTAAAATTGAGGTACTAGAATAATATTTTTAGATTGCATTTATTGGTGTAGTTGTTTACCTTTGCTTTGTTTAATTATTTAAGCACATCTTTGGTCAGATGCATCACACTTACTGAGGAGAGGAGAGCGGGATAAAGTGCAGGATGTGGGTTACTGCTGTATTTTGCACAGACACAGCAGAGCTGGGGGCATGGAAAGGTCAGAAATCAAAGAATCCAGAGCAACACAGTCACAAGGCCCTTTCTGTTTGCAGGCTGCCCGATAATACCTGAGCCGCCACCTTGGCTGTTTCTAGGCTCATAACATGCAGAAGTTGCTGGTTGTTTTTTAATATTTGTGAGCAATCTGTATGTAGAGGGTGTGGGTAACCACACAAAAAATTTAAAGTTGTACCATTTGAAGCATAAATATTAAAATTAAATCCACAAGTAAAAAATGCAAGTTAACTAAAAATTAAACAAAGTAAGATTTACTTATGCAAATGCATTCATTAATGGTTGGTTACTACAAAATGAATGAAATAAAGAAAAATAAAAGACCAAATATTTAGAATGCACTTTAATGAGGTAAGTTTGTAGTGCGGAGCCGCAAGATCAGAAGGATTTACGTCCAGACAAAAAAGGAAAAAGGGCAAAACCAATGTTGCAACCTGAGAAATGAAACGGAAAATTCAGGATGGAAACTGACATAGGTCTGATTCCCGAACTGCCATACGAACGGACGTATATTTTAGGATAGAAACGTATTTGCTTATTGAATCACTCGCAAGTTCATACGAACGCACGAGCGGACGTGAAAAATAGGATGATCGTGACCCAAATCCAAGCTGTTACATGTTTCTTTGAATCAACCCATTAGTGCCGATTTCGTATTATTTTCAAATTTCCCCGCTCTCGTATGAGTGTGCGAGTGATTCTATGCATGCATTGAAAACCTTCTGTAAAGTTTCCATCCGTTCGTATGCCAGAGTATGAGTACGAGGATGTCATTTTCCATCGTGACTTTTCTGTTTCATTTTCTCAGGTTACAATGTAGCCTTTCGTTTTTGCCCTTTTCCCATCTTATCCTCCCACGAATCCTTTACATTTCCCAATAGATTCTGTTTCACTTTTACAAAAAATAATCGTCCAGATGGAAATCCTTACGATCTTGCGCCTGCGCACTACAAACTTAAATCATTAAAGTACTCGCCTACATATTTGACACCCTCACTTCTACTACAATGTTTAGCTAAACCACTTAGCACTATCCTCCATCTTCCCTTTTGGACCCTTAAAGCTCCCCAAACCACTTATCACTATCCTCCATCTTCCCTTTTGGACCCTTAAAGCTCACCCAAACCACTTATCACTATCCTCCATCTTCCCTTTTGAACCCTTAAAGCTCACCCAAACCACTTAGCACTATCCTCCATCTTCCCTTTTGAACCCTTAAAGCTCACCCAAACCACTTAGCACTGTCCTCCATCTTCCCTTTTGGACCCTTAAAGCTCACCCAAACCACTTAACACTGTCCTCCATCTTCCCTTTTGGACCCTTAAAGCTCACCCAAACCACTTAGCACTATCCTCCATCTTCCCTTTTGGACCCTTAAAGCTCACCCAAACCACTTAGCACTATCCTCCATCTTCCCTTTTGGACCCTTAAAGCTCACCCAAACCACTTAGCACTATCCTCCATCTTCCCTTTTGGACCCTTAAAGCTCACCCAAACCACTTAGCACTATCCTCCATCTTCCCTTTTGGACCCTTAAAGCTCACCCAAACCACTTAGCACTATCCTCCATCTTCCCTTTTGGACCCTTAAAGCTCACCCAAACCACTTATCACTATCCTCCATCTTCCCTTTTGGACCCTTAAAGCTCACCCAAACCACTTAGCACTATCCTCCATCTTCCCTTTTGAACCATTAAAGCTCACCCAAACCACTTAGCACTATCCTCCATCTTCCCATTTGGACCCTTAAAGCTCATCCAAACCACTTAGCACTATCCTCCATCTTCCCTTTTGGACCCTTAAAGCTCACCCAAACCACTTAGCACTATCCTCCATCTTCCCTTTTGGACCCTTAAAGCTCACCCAAACCACTTAACACTGTCCTCCATCTTCCCTTTTGGACCCTTAAAGCTCACCCAAACCACTTAGCACTATCCTCCATCTTCCCTTTTGCACCCTTAAAGCTCACCCAAACCACTTAGCACTATCCTCCATCTTCCCTTTTGGACTCTTAAAGCTCACCCAAACCACTTAGCACTATCCTCCATCTTCCCTTTTGGACCCTTAAAGCTCACCCAAACCACTTAGCACTTACCTCCATCTTCCCTTTTGGACCCTTAAAGCTCACCCAAACCACTTAGCACTATCCTCCATCTTCCCTTTTGGACCCTTAAAGCTCACCCAAACCACTTAGCACTATCCTCCATCTTCCCTTTTGGACCCTTAAAGCTCACCCAAACCACTTAGCACTATCCTCCATCTTCCCTTTTGGACCCTTAAAGCTCACCCAAACCACTTAGCACTATTCTCCATCTTCCCTTTTGGACCCTAAAAGCTCACCCAAACCACTTAGCACTATCCTCCATCTTCCCTTTTGGACCCTTAAAGCTCACCCAAACCACTTAACACTGTCCTCCATCTTCTCTTTTGGACCCTTAAAGCTCACCCAAACCACTTAGCACTATCCTCCATCTTCCCTTTTGGACCCTTAAAGCTCACCCAAACCACTTCGCGGTTAGGTTCTTCTTCCATTTTAGGCCCCTCAAACTTACCCAAACCACTTTGCAGTTAGGTTCTTCTTCCATTTTAGGCCCCTCAAACTTACCCAAACCACTTCCCAGTTAGGTTCTTCTTCCATTTTAGGCCCCTAAAAGTTACCCAGACCACTTCCTAGTTAGGGTCTTCTTCCATTTTAGGCCCCTAAAACATAACCAAATCACTTCGCGGTTAAGTTCTTCTTACATTTTAGGCCCCTAAAACTTAACCAAACCACTTCGCGGTTAGGTTCTCCTTCCATTTTAGGCTCCTAGAACTTACCCAAACCACTTCGCGGTTAGGTTCTTCTTCCATTTTAGGCCCCTAAAACTTACCCAAACCACTTCCTGGTCATCTGAATCTTCATCTCTAAATATTTATTTGACCCTTTGTATGGTGTTAATGTATTTGTGTTAAAAAATGACACTGAAACGTTGATTTTGGTTTAGTTTTTTTTAGTTGAAGGCCATTTTTTGGGCCATTTGTATTTTTTTTTAATCAAAATTTAAAACAATTTAAAAACCCAATAAAATGTAAAATGTGTAAAAATGACAAATCTTTAAAACTATTTACATAAATAAAAACAGTGATAGGACCCAGAACAATATTCTTCTTCTGTTGTCCCCAACGAGTCAACCAGCTGCTGCATATCGGCCACCAACTCAAGGACCCTTCGATTTATTTCTTCAACTCTTGCCCGTGTGGTCCCTGTATAAAATTGAGACAAAAACATTATTTGGCAACAAATACATGTTTCTCACCTGTGGATGGAATGTTTGTTAGTTGCCAACCTAAATAATCATGACATATGTCAGTCTGCTAAGTCATTACTCTAAGGAAGTGGCCAGAGGTCATTCTGGTAAGTAATTACTCTAAGCAAGTGGGCAGAGGTCATTCTGGTAAGTAATTACTCTAAGCAAGTGGGCAGAGGTCATTCTGGTAAGTAATTACTCTAAGAAAGTGGGCAGAGGTAATTCTGGTAAGTTATTAATCTAAGCAAGTGGGCATAGGTCATTCTACTAATTAATTACTCAAACACATACTGCAAAGAATGACATTACAACTTACTTGGTTGGTGGCCGACATATGCCTCGTTGGGGACAACCCTACGTCCTGGGCCCTGCCACTGTTGTGAAGTAGAGCCTGTTGAGACATGGCAAATAGGGTCAGTTATAATGTCTTAGTCAACAGTAATCAAATGTCATTTTCAATGTGTGTGTCACATCACTCACCTTCTCCCTGTGCCTCCTGGCCGAGATCTGCTGCAGCCTGCGCATCTTCACCCGCTCCAGAAGCATCTACAAAAGCAGATTAAGGGAATCAGCTTGGGTGGAAATTGCATGTATATGTGTGTGCTATTACATGAAGAGTCACATACCAGAGGCTCCCGCATGCATCGCTGGGTACGACTCCCTGCCCACGCCGTGTTGCCCCTCCTCTGGGGAAAGGTCCAGGGGCTGGTCGGAGTACCCAACAGAGGAGGGGTAGGACGGTCGCACTGGAGATCCACCACCTTCACTTCCAGCTGCAGATTCATGCAGCACTGGTCGGCCTGTGCGCCTCTGGGTGCAGCGAATGCGGTAACCAGAGCTCAGCATCACCCCAGCCACGTGGGAAAAGCTCTCATGCAAAGAGGCCAAGACACTGGGCCCGAAGCCCCAGCAACCTGAGCTCAACATCACCCCACCCACGTGGGAAAAGCTCACAGGCCAAGAGGCCAAGACACCGGGCCCGAAGCCCCAGCAGCCAGAGCTCAGCATCACCCCAGCCACGTGGGAAAAGCTCTCATGCTAAGAGGCCAAGACACCGGGCCCAAAGCCCCAGCAGCCACAGTTCACCATCACCCCACCCACGTGCATCAACCTCCCAGGGCCATGAAAGTGTGAAGGGGCCACAGAGGCACAGGCCAAGAAGCCCAACATCATCCACCACACCCTCTCCTCCTCGCCCACATTTGGCACCAGCACAGGTGGAAAGGCAGGCTGAATATGCCACAGCTCCGCCTGCTAGTTCAGTGGCCACCCAGCCAAGAACCCCAAGTCCATATCCAAGTCCAGTCCAATCAGAAGCCAGCCACCTGTCCTACATTTCTCCCCAACACAGCCAGCCCAGAATGTCCCCCCATTTGCTGCCACCCACTGATGAGCCAGAACGTCAAGCAACAGGGCGCACATTGCGCCGAGGCCACTTGAGTGGCAGGTTTGTTGAGGCCCAAACTCTGGCATTGGCTAGTGGCCTCACCTTGTATTATAATGAGCTATATGGGTGCAGATCCAAAGCTACAAGCAAGCAGCGCAAAGCCGAGATTTTGGAGGAGCTCACCAGACAGGTCAATGCAGCGGGGGAAGAGCTCAAAGATGTGGAGCAGATACAAAGGAAAATATTGGACCTAAAGTATGCAGCACGGAAGAAAGAAAGAAAATAAATGGCATAATTACAGGTACATATATACTTTGTGGATTTGGCTTCATCTTGTATTGGAAACATTTATCTAAATATGTGCAACTCTCTTTTTCAGCTTACAAACTGGCGGCGGATTCCCTACCACACTGCAATTTACCCGAGCTGAGGAGATGGTGCTGGGCCTGCTACATCCTGTGGCCTTAGAGGGACACTCGGCCCGACAGGACACAGACATCCCTAATAATCCTGCCGGTTAGTAATGTTACTGTGTATGTGAAATGTGATCTACGTGTAAAATTACGCACAAACCCATATATTAACACATGCCCCTAGGGTGTGCCTTGTAGTGGAGGTAACAATTTAAACAGGGTGTGTTATGTGTGGCGACCCATTATTTGCTTGTTTACTTCCTCATAGATTATTTTGGAGAGTCTTGAGGAACACTATTGAGATTAGCAAAGGACTGGCTGTTATGTATTTAGAGTCAATTACATATAACACTTCCATCTTTATCTATAGCCAAATTGGGTTTGAGCTGTGCTTTGCTCAGAAAGACTTGATCTGGGGTGCTTGAACGTTTGACCTAGAAAGAATGTCAAACAGCCTAATCTAATGCAAATGCTATTTGCAAGCTGAGTGTGGTCCCATAATGGCCTTTAAGTGATGTGTGAAGCCTCAGAACAGCCAGTACATGCATGTTTATTTTGGTTAAGGAGATCAATGTGTATGTACTTGTTGACTAATACATCTAACAGATAATGACATTCATAGTCAAGTTTAACTTGGTCCGTTGGGGGAGTTGCCATTCATGCATGGGCCCGTGTTTTTGGGAACCATATGTGTTAATACACATCACCAATGCCTAGTTGTATGTTAACATGCCTTCTTTTCCGCAATGCAGCCCAGCATCATCCCTCAGCTAGTGGGGAATCCTCTGCCAGTTTTACCATGCCGTCTACTTCCGTGCTGCCTCGGACCCAGTATCCGATATATATGGTAAGTGTCTTTTTATGATGTTGCTTATGCATGTGCCTGGGCACGTTTCTTTTTTGCGGAATTACATACCGTATATACTCGAGTATAGGCCGACCCGAATATAAGCCGAGGCACCTAATTTTACCCCAAAAACCTGGAAAAAGTTATTGACCCGAGTATAAGCCGAGGCGGCTTTTTTCAATTGGAATTGGAGTTGATTTGAGGAATCACCCCTGACCACGCCCCCAGCCATCACCTAAGAATTAAATAAAAATAAATAATAATAATACAGTGAGGGGCATCCCTTGTTACAGCCAGTTAGGGGCATCCCTCATTACAGCCATTCAGGTGTAACACAGCACACACACAACATACACACAGCACACACAACACACACACAAACACAACACAGCACACAATACAGCACACATACACACACAAGGCACACACAGCACACAACACAGCACACATACAATGCACACAACACACACACTCACCAGTTCAGCTCCTGCAGAATCTTCAGCGAGGCTCCTTCCAGCGACGGTGCGGGAGAGAGTGAGGACGACGCGGGACGACGGCATGGGTCCATCTAGTCGCAATGCCCCTGGACGCAGGGCAGAAGAGCCGCCTCAGAGGCTTCAGAACTCGGCGGGGAGATCAGTACACCCAGCGCGAGGTGGGTGTACCAAGATGGCGGCCGGCGCGCTCCGCGCCGCCACGTCACGTCACTGAGGCCCGGGCCGCCATCTTGGTACACCCACCTCGCGCTGGGTGTACTGATCTCCCCGCCGAGTTCTGAAGCCTCGGCGGCTCGTCTGCCGCCTTGGAGGCTCTTCTGCCCTCGCTCAGGTAAGTCACTGACTCGAGTATAAGCCGAGGCTGCTTTTTTCAGCCCAAAAAGTGGGCTGAAAAACTCGGCTTATACTCGAGTATATACGGTATGTATTCCCTAAACTGAACCTTTTTTTTTTTTACATGTCCCAACAGACCCACACACTGATGGAGGAAATCCAGGAGCTGGAGGAAGATGGAGCCTTCATTGAACCTTCAGAACAGCTCCCCATGGAACAGAATCTGCAACTGTCCCAACATATTTCTACACCAAATGCTGAGCAGCAGAGTGAAGCTGGCTGCATGCTGCCAGCCCAAAGTGGGCAGCATGCAGAGACTGAGCCGACAGTCCCCAGTGTTAGCTCTGCTGCTGAGGATTTGCCAAGCAGACCTGTGGCTGTTGGTGAACCTAAAGGCACATCATCTGCACACCAATTGGGAGGCGTAGTCGACTACGTCGCCCAGTTGCCCAGGGGAGGGGCGTGCCGATGATGGAGTCAGCATGGCACCATGAGAGGCGGCTATTTCGCCTCCAAAATCAACGAAACCACGAACATCTCCATGGCCAATTAGAAACCTTAAACAACACATTAAACTCCATGCTGACTGAATTTAGATCCAACAACAGCCACATGGCCACCTTATCCAATTATTACAGTAGCATGCTTGAGGAAGTTCGAAATAGCAACAGCCACATGGCCACCTTAACTAACAATCTCAGTGCCATGATGGCTGAATTTCGAACTTTCGAATAGAAACATGTTGGAACAGTTGCAGATTCTGAATGCCACACAGGCCCAGGTGAGGGCCCACCTCCAAGGGCCCCAACCTGGGTTTTATGGGCATCCCCCATTTTAAGGCCTATCTGGCCTGTATCTGCTCCACATCTTTGATCTACATCCCCACTATATTGACCTGTCTGGTGAGCCCTACCAATATACCCTTTTGGTATGGCTTTGCTTGTTTGCTTTGGATTTGCACCCATATAGCTCATTAGAGTGCTGAGGTAGCCCACTAGCCAATGCCGGAGGTGAAGCCTCAATGAACCTGCCACTCAAGCTGTTGCGCTGCATGCTTGTAGCGAATGACATTGGTTCTGGCTCCTCCTGTTTGTAGGCATGATTGGGGGACATTCTGGGCTGGCAAACTCCTACCTTGACCCCTGGCTGAGATTGAACTGGACTTGGATTGGGACTGGGGGTTCTTGTTTGGGTGTCACACTGAGTAACAGGTGTAGATGTGGCATAGGTTTGGCTGCTTTACACCTGTGCCTGTGGCAAATGTGGCCAAGCAGGAGAGGGTGTGTCTGTGGGCCTATTTGTTTGCTGCACAATGTGGACATGGCAATGCTTGTCACCTATGTTTGTAAAATTTTCATTTTTCCGAAAATTTGCACAGGAGTGCCTTACTTTAAAACTCCTGCCTCTGGGCAATTGCTATGTGGCATGATTTGGCTAAACTTTCATTTGTGTTGTGCCCATGTATTTTATGCAACTATGAGAGTGACCATCAACTCCAATGTTTGCTTCTGAAATAAACTACATAAATTTGTAATTAACTTGTTGTGGACTAAGTTTATGCCTTTAAGTTTTGGGGGAATAAAGATGAGTTAAAGTAGGCAGTAACACATTTGTAACATCCCAAAAAACAAAAAAGAAAATCATGTGTGAGGTTCTTTTAAATTATTTCTTTGCTGTTTGTAAAAGTAACAAACAAACATACAAACACAAAGGTCCAAAAACACAATTATCCAAGAATAAAGGGACAAAACAAACAAAGGAACACCAAATTAAGCAAAATGTGTCTCAATTAAATTAGACTGCACTGCTTGAGCAGACGCACTCGGTGGCCCATGATAGTCCTCGTCTGGGTCATCGGTGGGTGGAGAGGGGGGCACATCCACATACCGGGGGACACGCTGCAATATAGCAAATATAGCAAAATTATGCAACACTGCACAGGCCATTATAATATCTATGACCTTTTTGGGGTCCCCCGGTAAGTGCTCCCCCGGTGTGGTCCAAGCATCGGAAGCGGGTCTTCAACAGGTCAAACGCCCTCTCAACCACAGCCCTGGTCTTCCTGTGCGCCCTATTATATGCCTCCTCGGCTGCATTATGGGGCTGGAGGACGGGCGTCAACAGCCACGGAAGGAGTGGATAGCCGGAATCACCTGCCAAAATGTATTATAAAAAACATAAATTACACATTACTCAATAAATGGAATACCCTAAATGGGCCATCAACATTACTAAGAGCCTAGGTCACATTTGCTACACAGCATGAGCATACATATGGGTCGATTCAAAGAAACATGTAACAGCTTGGATTTGGGTGCCGATCATCCTATTTTTCTCGTCCGCTCGTGCGTTCGTATGAACTTGCGAGTGATTCTATAAGCAAATACGTTTCTATCCTAAAATATACGTCCGTTCGTATGTTATCTCCCGAACTTGCCTCAGTCAGTTGACAATCGTAAACTTCACGTTCATGTGCTCACTTGTTGCGGCGGCAGCCTGTTTTTTCTGCTGCTTCCATCGTCCACCTCTTCCAATTACTTGCGTTTGCCTCTGGTTTTCATTGGTTTTTGGCCTCTTAGATTCGTTCGTTCGTATGTATATAAGATCTTGCGCATGCGCACCCTCATCCCGCACCCCATCCAAACCCCTTAGCGCTTGCATCCTTCTTCATTTCTCGGTCCCTAAAACTTACCTAAACCCCTTAGCGCTTGCATCCTTCTTCATTTCTCGGTCCCTAAAACTTACCTAAACCCCTTAGCGCTTGCATCCTTCTTCATTTCTCGGTCCATAAAACTTACCTAAACCCCTTAGCGCTTGCATCCTTCTTCATTTCTCGGTCCCTAAAACTTACCTAAACCCCTTAGCGCTTGCATCCTTCTTCATTTCTCGGTCCATAAAACTTACCTAAACCCCTTAGCGCTTGCATCCTTCTTCATTTCTCGGTCCCTAAAACTTACCTAAACCCCTTAGCGCTTGCATCCTTCTTCATTTCTCGGTCCCTAAAACTTACCTAAACCCCTTAGCGCTTGCATCCTTCTTCATTTCTCGGTCCCTAAAACTTACCTAAACCCCTTAGCGCTTGCATCCTTCTTCATTTCTCGGTCCCTAAAACTTACCTAAACCCCTTAGCGCTTGCATCCTTCTTCATTTCTCGGTCCCTAAAACTTACCTAAACCCCTTAGCGCTTGCATCCTTCTTCATTTCTCGGTCCATAAAACTTACCTAAACCCCTTAGCGCTTGCATCCTTCTTCATTTCTCGGTCCCTAAAACTTACCTAAACCCCTTAGCGCTTGCATCCTTCTTCATTTCTCGGTCCCTAAAACTTACCTAAACCCCTTAGCGCTTGCATCCTTCTTCATTTCTCGGTCCCTAAAACTTACCTAAACCCCTTAGCGCTTGCATCCTTCTTCATTTCTCGGTCCCTAAAATTTACCTAAACCCCTTAGCGCTTGCATCCTTCTTCATTTTTTCGGTCCATAAAACTTACCTAAACCCCTTAGCGCTTGCATCCTTCTTCATTTCTCGGTCCATAAAACTTACCTAAACCCCTTAGCGCTTGCATCCTTCTTCATTTCTCGGTCCCTAAAACTTACCTAAACCCCTTAGCGCTTGCATCCTTCTTCATTTCTCGGTCCCTAAAACTTACCTAAACCCCTTAGCGCTTGCATCCTTCTTCATTTCTCGGTCCCTAAAACTTACCTAAACCCCTTAGCGCTTGCATCCTTCTTCATTTCTCGGTCCATAAAACTTACCTAAACCCCTTAGCGCTTGCATCCTTCTTCATTTCTCGGTCCATAAAACTTACCTAAACCCCTTAGCGCTTGCATCCTTCTTCATTTCTCGGTCCATAAAACTTACCTAAACCCCTTAGCGCTTGCATCCTTCTTCATTTCTCGGTCCCTAAAACTTACCTAAACCCCTTAGCGCTTGCATCCTTCTTCATTTCTCGGTCCCTAAAACTTACCTAAACCCCTTAGCGCTTGCATCCTTCTTCATTTCTCGGTCCATAAAACTTACCTAAACCCCTTAGCGCTTGCATCCTTCTTCATTTCTCGGTCCCTAAAACTTACCTAAACCCCTTAGCGCTTGCATCCTTCTTCATTTCTCGGTCCCTAAAACTTACCTAAACCCCTTAGCGCTTGCATCCTTCTTCATGTTGACGACCCTAAAACTTACCCAAACCACATAATGTACATATGTCTATATGTTTATAAGCGTGTTTTTTCTTGTTTGTGTAATTGTTTTTTGGTGCGCATATTAGAAAAGACACATTTATGAAGGCTTAAAATATAATTTATTTAAATTATTTGGTTTGGTTGTTTTATTTTTTAAAACATATTTAATTTGGTTTTTTTGGTTTTGTTTAAAACATAGTAACATTTTTTTTTATTATTTATTAGAAACATATTAAAATTGTTTTTTTTTTCTTTTTAAAACATAGTAAAATGTTTTTTTTTTTTTTTAGTTTTTTAAAACCTTACAAATTTTTAACAATAAAAAACTTTTTAAAACGATTTAACAAAAGTAGCCAGGACCAAGGGCACTAATCATCCTCCTCTTCTTCATCTGTTGGCCCCAACGTCGCCTGTATGGCCAGCAGCTCGGCCACCAACTCCTTGATTCTTTTTTTTTTTTCATGCACGGTTTTTGGGATAATCCCTGTAAGCAATAGAGAAATAAACATAAATAGGAGTACCAGACCGGTTTGTATGCTGGAAATAGATTTGGGGTTAATCAAATAAATGTAAATGCATGACATATGTCATTCTTCCAAGGGATAAAGTTAATGCATTTCCCACAGGTAAGTATTTAAACTCCTTAAACCGGACCTTCAACATTATTTAATGAAAACCAATAACTATTCCCAAATGATTCGGCACCAGATCAAAGTACATTTTGGAGGTTTTTTGATTACAGCGCCGCCATCTGGACTCTGAAGCATAACACTTAATGAGGAGTGGAGAGTTGGATAAAGTACAGGGGAGTAGGTTACAGTGGTGCGTTGGGAATCCAGAGCATAGCTGGGTTGAGGGAAAGGTCATCACTCCCACAATGCATGGCAGCACCTTACTTTTTTAAATCTGTATCCCATGCTGCCTGTAAATATTGCGCATTCCATATTCCGCAATATTGGATGTTTTCAGGCTCCTAACATGCATTAGATGGCTGAAGGCTGTTTTTCAATGTTTCAAATCTGTAGGTACAGTGTGTTGGCTAATTATTAGCTATGTTCTTAATACAAGTTAGGGTCCGCTTTAAGCTAACGAAGTGCCCACATGAAAGTGTTAACTACACATTGGCTACGCCTTTAGTTATGTGTGTGTTATTAGCTAACAAAACATTAATATGAATAATGGCATGGAGACTTACGGAGTTGGTGGCCGACAGATGGCTGGTTGGGGCCAACAGGCTGCCCTTGGTCCTGGCTATGCTGTGAAGAACTCCCTGGAGAAACATGTGACATTTGGTTAGTAGTTGTATAGAGTCACTATTCCAAACAGATCTGGCTCCCAGGCTGGCTGACATCACTCACCTTCGTCAGGATCTCCTTCCAGCATCTCTGCTGCCTCCTCCTCCACTATTTCACCCGCTCCAGAAGATTCTACAAATACATAATAAAGGAGAACTTAGTTTTTGGCCTGCCGTGTATATCTTTGTGCCTATACATGAAGAGTGACATACCAGAGCCTTCCCCATGCCTGGCCGGGCATGACTCCACGCCCACGCGGTTGCGCCCCTCCTCTGTGGTAAGGTCCAGGGGCTGGTCTGAGGAGGCCACAGAGGAGGGGTAGGTCCGTCGCCCGGGAGATCCACCACCTTCACTCACAGATGCAGACTCATGCAGCACTGGTCGGCCTGTGCGCCTCCGGGTGCGGCGAATTCTGAAATCCATTTCCAACACTAGCAAAGAAAAGTCATTATAAATAAAGGTATAGCTTATACATTTCCTACATATCACATGCTATCGCTTGGTACTTACTTGGGAAATGGATCCCAAAAAACCTCCGCACCCGGGCCATGTGCAGACGTTTCAGGTCCGACCAATGCTGCATTATCTGGGTGTGAGTGAAGGTGGTGCTGGTGACACGGTGGATTTCCGTGATGATCTCCCGGGCGATGTCCCTTTTTTCGCAGACATTGGGCGCGAAGTCATACCGGCGCTGAAGCATGATCTGAAAAACATAATGGACACAGAGCTTTTACTTTTACACACAGACCCATATGTGTTGCATCACAAGTTGAGAATTTCATGTCATTAACACACACATTTAGAGTGCCAGCCATTTTTGGGGAGTGCCTTAAAGCGGACGTTGACTGTGAATGAGAGTCTGGTCTTATGTTATATGTTTCACACACCATGTACATACAGATAATAGCCAACATTAAAAATCAGGCCACCTGCATCTATGGCATGTTAGGATGGTTTAAACATCCAAGATGTAGGCTTATGCTTAGGCTTTTGGCCCACGTGTGTGGCTTCCCGTTGTGTTTTGCGGGCTTAGGCAAACAGTGTTCCTCAAACATCCGCATCAAGGTCCGAGACAGGCCAGGTTTGACAGCTAGCCCCGCTACTCCACAGGTTAATTAACTGGTGCTAAGCCTGAGCAATTGCCCTAATTAGGACATCAGCATAGACAGGTGAAAACGTGGCCAGGCTCGGCCCTTGAGGATGAAGTGTGAGGAGCCAGTTCTTAAACATTAAGAGACCCAAAACTAGTTACAAACGCATCATTTACATTTAGGCCATCATTGACTATTAGATTAAAATGCAGAGGCAGGCACTTACCAGCATGAGGATCTCTTCCTGTTGACGGGTGAAGATAGTGGGCGCCATCTTGATGCTTCTTCAAGGCAGCAGATAAGTGAAACCCCAGCGGTTTCCTGGTTCCGCTCGAACGTACGTCCGTACGAGCGCGTAGTCGTGCGCATAGGCGTCACACGCTGGGCTCATTATTTAAAGGTCCCTGCACCCAAAGCTCATTCTCTTTGAGCATTTGTGGAAAATGGCACCAAAAAAGCCAGCATCCAAACGCGCCCAGCAAAGCCAGACCTCGGAGGGCCCAACCACCAGGTCCCAGCAAGGAAGGAAAAAACTCAGATCCAAGACAGCAAGTACTACCTCTGCCCCACCAAGGGACACTGGACCCTCCGTTAGCCAAAAAAGGGGCCCCAAGGCACGTGCCCCTGCGGCAAAAAAACAGGCCACAGCAGCACCCACCACCTCTGCCCCCAGAAGAGGCCGCCCAAGGGAGGACACACCGCCCATGGGTTCAAGCAGGGCAGTTCGCCAACCCAGGCCCCGCAACAGGGCCAGAACTCCATCCAGGGCCAGAAGCCCATCCAGGGCCAGAAGTCCGTCCAGGCACACAAGCAGGGCCAGAAGCCCAGAAAGGCGAGACAGGAGGCCCAGAACCCCAGCAAGGCCGCGCAGCAGGGCAACAACCCCAGCAAGGCCCCGAAGCAGGGCCAGAAGCCCCTACAGGCCCCGCAGCAGGGCCCGAACCCCAGAAAGGCCCAGAAGCAGGGCCAGAAGCCCTTACAGGCCCCGCAGCAGGGCCAGAAGCCCGTCCAGCCACACAAGCAGGGCCCGAACCCCAGAAAGGCCCAGAAGCAGGGCCAGAAGCCCCTACAGGCACACAAGCAGGGCCAGAAGCCCGTCCAGCCACACAAGCAGGGCCAGAAGCCCGTCCAGCCACACAAGCAGGGCCCGAACCCCAGAAAGGCCCAGAAGCAGGGCCAGAAGCCCCTACAGGCACACAAGCAGGGCCAGAAGCCCAGAAAGGCGAGAACGGAGGCCCAGAACCCCAGCAAGGCCCCAAAGCAGGGCCAGAAGCCCCTACAGGCCCCGCAGCAGGGCCCGAACCCCAGAAAGGGAAAGAAGCAGGGCCAGAAGCCAATACAGGCCCCGCAGCAGGGCCAGAAGCCCACGACCTGGCACCAGCCGGGAACAGAGCCCCCGACCTGGCACCAGCCGGGAACATAGCCCCCCAAGAGGCCAAAGAATGGCCACCCTGACCACATCTACACCTGGAAGTTCGGTGGCCAGCCACGCAAGAACACCCAGTCCCTTGGCCAGTCCAGTCCAGTCATTGGGAAGCCAACAATCCGTCCATTCCCCTACCCAGCCCCAGGCCATAATGTCACCACATGTGTCTGCACACATGGAGGAGCAGCCAAGCCAACCATCTGGCCGCACATTGCGCCGCGGCCAGTTGAGTGGGAGATTCTCCCATGACCAAAATATGGCATTGGCTAGTGGCCTTACATTATACTATGACGAGCTCTATGGGAGCAAATCAAAACACACCACAAAGCAGCGCAAGATGGAATTGTTTGAAACCATCCTACGACAAGTAAATGCAGCGGGGGAAGAGAGGAAAGATGTGTCCCAAATTCAGAAGAAAATCTCGGATCTGAAATATGCTGTACGTCAAAAAGAAATTAAAAGGCATAATTACAGGTAAATAAATGATGTCTCCAAATATAAGGATTAGGATGTACTATATGCACCTTTTCTGAGTACCAAACAATTTTCTCTTTTCAGCATGCAAACTGGAGGTGGCTTTCCTACAAAACTGGAGTTTACCCCTGCTGAGGAGATTGTGCTGGGACTTCTCCATCCGGTCGCGGTCGGTGGCCATGCGGGTCTAAGGGACACAGACTCACCGACCCGTACCCACGGTGAGTACTCTTAAATCTGCATGTTTGCCTGTTTGGTAAATAATCTAAAGTTCACTAGTACCAAGATGACGGGATGGCCCTATGGTTTGCCTTGCTTGGCCTCGCACTACTGTGCCTGTTTGTGTCCTGTTTTGGTCCCTGTGAATCACACATTTAGGACCACATCCATTATGTAAAAGATCAATTTTCCAAATTTATTGGTCAAGTAACGAAGTTTATCCTGAAAAGTGATATATTTTGACGCAATCACAAAACACACATCATTATGGATGGGTTGGCTATTTGTTGTGTGAGTTGTGTTTGAGGTAACAATTTAATTACCCACCCCCAAACATATCTGACCTAGAGCAGCGAGACTCAACTGGCGGCCCGGGGTACCAATGCGGACCTTGGCACCAGATTCCAGGACCCCTGGCCAGACAGCCCTGCACTCAGTTACTTCTGTGTTGACGTGCTCAGAGCTGCCCCCTTGATCGGCGATGTAGTGGTTGTTCTCCTGCCCAATGTCATGGCTCCCTGAAACATAGCATTGCAATATGAAGTACTGCACAGGAAGTGGCATTGCAAGGTACACAGTAACTTGGTGCATCTTTCTCTTGGTCCAATCGTGTCCCGCTGCCCCAGCTCTGCCCCATCTGCCACAGTCCCCCCATGTGCCCCCCCCCACATAAGCCCCATACATTTGTAACAGATTTGCTCCATCCATCCCATCACCATCAATTCGTGAACTCCCCCCTTTAGGCATCCAATCCCTGTCCCCTCAGCTCTGCCCCATCCAGCCCAGCAAGGGCAAGCAGCCTTTATTAGTTTGCACTTGGCAATCTCCAGCCCCTCCCCCAGTGTGTTTATTTCTAACTAGACACCCCCTGCGACAGCCCCATGGCCAGACATTCACCTCTCACCACATACCTTTAAATGCACCTTTAGAAGAAGTGTTTGAGTACCCCTGACCTAGAGAATGGTAGTCAAATTCCAAATAGTTGCTGTGCAAGTAGTATGCTGACTGGGTACACTTCCTGACTTTGAAATGAGGTCAGTTAGCAGTTTTATCGAGCCATTGCACCTATCTAAAATTGCGTGTATTTTAACAATTGTCCCCATTGCTGTAGAGTTGCTTAATATTACAAAAAGTGGCTTTTTTAGTAACAAAAAAAAACATGCTTATGTGTGTGTTTACCTGGTTTTGTTTGCTCTTCTTCAGCCCAGCATGACCCCTCAGCAAGGGTAAACTCACCCCCCAGGTTGCTTATGCCTACCAGGTCCGTACAGCATAGGAGCCCAGATCCGAGATTTCCGGTAAGTTAATTTAGTCCCATAAATACTAACAAGTGCTTAAGCATGTGTTAAACTGATGGAATCCCAAATTTGGACGCCAACTTACCCTTTTTTATATGTCCCTACAGACCCGCACAATCATGGAAGATATCATGGAAATGGAGGAAGCTGATGTCTCCCTGCAGGGCACGTCCGATGACCTCCCCCTGGGTCCCAATCTGGAACTGCTCCCTAATGTTTCTCTGGCCAATCCTCAGCAGCAGAGTGAATCTCCACCCATTGCGCATGCACATGGGGAGACTGACACAACAGTCCCCAGTGTTCACTCTGCTGCTGAGGATTTGCAAAGCATGCCTGTTGCTGTTGAGGGGACGACACCACGCGGCAGGGCACGCCCAAGAGCCAGGGTAATTGTGCGGCGGACTCCATTACGCCGCCCCACAATTTCCCAGGGGAGGCAGAGTGCCCTGCTTCAATTATGGACCCAAGAGAGGGACTCGTATGAGGCACAGCTCGTTAATGAGCGTGAGGAAAGGCATGCCGACATGGTCAACATCAATACCAGCTTACAGGGCATCCTCGCGGAGTTGCGTACCCTCAACAGCAACATGGTAACTGCAAGTAATGGCATCCAGTCAGCCATGGCTGAGATGACCAATATGCAGAGAAACATTATGGAGCAGTTTCAAATTCACAATGCTGCCATGGCCCAGGCTAGGTCCCATCCACACGGACCTCCACCTGGACCTCCACCTGGGTATTATGGGCAGCCACCCTATTAAGCCATGATTGTGTGGGACATCTTTTCTCTTACCCCCCACTGTATTTACTTGTCTTTTTAGGTTTCAAACAATCCATTTTGTGTTGCTCATGCAGGTTGTGTTTTGTATTTGCTCCCATATAGCTCCTTAGAGTAATGATTAAGGCCACTAGCCAATGCCATAGGTCTATGTGGAGTGTATCTGGCCACTTATGGCTTGAAATATGTATTTGGTTTGTGCTCCTCCTGTTTGCAGACATGTTTGTGTGACATTATGGCCATGCCCAAATATCCCTGGGCACAGGCAATATTAATGACTGGACTAGGCTGGCCTTTGGACTGGGTGTCCTTGTTTGGTTGTGCCACTCACTTCCAGGTGTAGATGTGGTTTTTTTTTGTTTGGTTATCTCATGCCTTTTTAACCACAGTTGTATGTGGAATGTTTTATGTTAAGCCAAATAACTATAATTATACAAAGTAAAACAAAATTTAAATTTACTATACTTGTGGCGTTTTTAGTGGAAACACAGTTTAAATCAGCTTGGGCTAAACCAGATCCTTTTTGGTTTAAGAGGTGTAACAATGCAAATATCAAGCTAAATAAACAACATGAAATACATTAGGCAACAATTAAGGGAAAAAATTTTTAATTTAAGGTAATGCCACATTACGGCAAAACAACATATTGAACCAAAAGGCTAAGACAGACACACAGAATGTTGCAAAACGAAACTAAATTAACTAAAATGCTGCAATATCAAGTTTGCTCGAACTGATTGTCCAGACTCACTGGGTGGGCCAACATAATTTTCCCCATCATCCTCTAGGGCTGTAGAGGGCAGACTATCCACATAACGTGGTACACGTTCTAGTATAGCAAAATTGTGCAAAACAGCACATGCCATGATGATGTCGATCACTTTTTTGGGATCATATTGCAGGGCGCCCCCAGTATGGTCCAAACAACGAAAACGGGTCTTCAACAGCCCAAAGGCCCTCTCCACAACAGCCCTGGTCTTGCGGTGCGCACGGTTGTACGCTTCCTGAGAGGCATCCTGGGGCCGCAGCACAGGCGTCATGAGCCAGGGGAGAAGTGGGTACCCGGAATCACCTTAACAAGACAATGACATTTCAGAAACATTAAAAAGGCAAGAGAACAAACACAAAGAATTTGACATATATCCAAATGATGTAAGGTAAAGGGCGTAAAAATACACCCAGGGCACATTTGCAAAATAACTATTGCCACTAATGGAGTACATAAATAAAAATGGCGCTTAAATATACAAAAGAATTATAAAACATCTGCACGGGCAAGGGCAGGTAGAATTTACCGATATTTTGGGTTTTCGGACATGTTACAATTAGGATGCTGCTGAGGGCCACTCAACATTTATCTAAAGAATACAATGTATGCAGTTTAAGTCCACTTTGACATTTAAAGACCAATACTACAAAAGGAACCTAAACTAACAGATACTTGGGTATCAACTCACAACCAATATATTTTGGGACATGGAACATGGGACATGGAACTTACAGACATCCTAACTAAAGGGAAAACATTCTGAAGGACAAAGTGAGGCAAGCATTTTGGTTGGGAGTTCAGAAAAGAAGACCCAACTAAAATGCAGTTTCAGGCTTATGTAAAGAATACAAAAACAGAAATATCCACAAATAACAGATTAGTCTGAAATGTAATACCAAATAAATAGGACACACTTACCAAGCAGCCATGCACCCGAAAATTCACCTGACTCAAATCTCCGAAACAACCCAGATCGTCTGAGTATATATGAGTCGTGCGACGATCCGGGGTAGCCGGCAAGGACACTCAGAAAACGCATGTCCGGCCCAACCACGGCCTGGACATTAAGGGAGTGTCCCATTTTTCGATTCCTTAAGGGAAAAGCATACAAAAAGGGTAATTGATAATTGAAAAAAGGATCAAAAATGTAAAACATGTCTGCACTCTATTGGAAACTACTAATGAAAAGCCTAAATAAGGCATGTACACAAATGAGCCCAAAAAAAATATGCTGCCGCAAAGGAAAACAGGTTACATTACACGTTGGGCAACATAATAAGCTAAAACAAAATATCAATACCTATATATATACTCGTCGGCTGCCCTAGGTACAAGTGCCACATGTGTGCAGTCAACAGCACCAATAACGTTGGGCATGTCGGCCACATTATAAAAACCAAGCTTAATGGCGTTTCTGGCTGCCATATCATCAGGAAAAAAAATATATTTTGGAGTTATGGCAGCCATGCCTTCCAAAAATTTAGATAGTGCGCGGCTCAGCGTAGGCTGGGACATCCCCACGGAGAGGGCACCCAGCCTCTGGAACGAGCCGTTCGCCAAAAATTGCAGGCAGCCAAGCATCTTGGTCATACCTGAAATTGCTTGCCCCTTCCTTGTGGTGCGGGCTAACCATGGCCGCAGCTCACTATATAATTTATGCAGGGAAGCGCGATTAAGCCTGGTCAGCTCGAACAGCTCAACATCATTCATGCTATCGATGTTCATGCGACGACGCAGGGGCAATCTGCTCTCAGACATCTGGATCAACTCAATGCCAAAAAGCATAAGCCCTTGATGTGCCACAAACTCGCTCCTCTCCATCATACTCCCGAGGCCAAATAGCTGCCGGCAAACATTTCGTAAAGCAGCTCTTTAATGGGCTTCCAAACAATTAGCAATCACCTCTCTGAATTGGTCGCAAGCCCATGTGAAGGACGTAAAAAATAGGATCTGACGCAAATAATACGATTTTGACGGGAAAAAGACACGAACTAACGCAAAATATACGATTCCCGTACGTAATGCGTATGTTCATATACGTCTATGCGCGAACGATCGTGCGAATACGAAATGGGCAAAAAAACAAGAAAAAATGACAAACACCCACCCAAACTTACGATTCTCGATACGAAATCAATTAACTTTTGCTCTTTGAATCGAGGGGATAGTGTACAGGCCCTTTAAAAAAATAAAAAACATCAAATAGATGTGGGAAAAAATTAAACATCCAAGATGGCGGATGAGGCCCAATCAGCCAGACTGCTAACAGGTATTGGTTTAGGACTGTGCTGCTCAGCATTCTTGGATGTCTTAACTTTTCAGGACCCTGTAGCTGCTTTGTGTGAGTACAAACCAGCTCTAACCAGCACCCTGCACTTTATCCCGCTCTCCTCTGCTCAGTAAGTGTAATGCATCTACTCAAAGATGGCGCAGACCCTAGGCATAGTTTCACACATGGAACACAAATTAAATTCCTAGCCATACATATCCAAAAAAAGGACGTTATTGGCGGCAACTTACCAAGGAGCCATCCACCGGAAAATTCCCCAGACTCAAACCGACCGTACAATCCAGATCTGCGAAGAATGTAGGCATCATGGGATGAGCCTGGGAACCCCGCGAGCAGACTAAGGAACCGCATGTCCGGGGCCACCACTGCTTGGACATTCATTGAGTGACCCATTTTGCGGTTCCTGGGATAAAAAAAACAACAAAAACATTATAAAGGGGACGAAAACTAGGGGAACACTAACTAATCACACCCTAAGCAAATGCTGTGGCCCAATTAAAATAGCAATAAACAAGTACATAAGTATTTTGTCTTGCCAAAAAACAACATGTATGTTTGAAAAAGGAAAGATTAACTTTCCCGGGTCTATTTCAGGTGCACATTAAAATTTTTCCTTGGTGAACACATGTGACATTTATATGCAACTAAATACGGTCCATGGTTCCACAGGGACTCTTTAAAAGGAGGGAATACTTAAAAGGAGGGATACATTAAAATGTGGCCTAACTTACAAGGAGGGATAAATTACAAGGAGGGAATAATTACAAGGAGGGAATATTTTAAAGTATTAAATAATTTCAAGGAGGGAATATTTACAAGTAGGAAAAAATACAAGGAGGGATTAATTGCAATGAGTGATTATGTAAAAGGAGGGATAAATTAAAGGGAGGGATAAATTACACGGAGGGAATAATTAAAATAAGGGAAGTATTTGCAACGATGGATAACTTACAAGGAGGGATTAATTACAAGGAGGGACTAATTCGAAGATGGGACATTTAACAAGGAGGGTATTTTGGAATTTTTAAGGACATTAAACACCCCCCCCAAAAAAAAGGACTGATTAAACCTGCCTGTAGATATACTTGTCGGCTGCTGTAGGGACCAGGGCAACGTGGGTGCAGTCAATTGCACCCATGACTTTGGGCATGTCGGCGATGTTATAAAATACCAGCTTAATCGCGTTTCTGGCTACCATGTCGTCAGGAAAACAAATATATTTCCGAGTAATGGTAGCCATGCCTTCCAAAAACTTGGATAGCGCGCGGCTCAGCGTAGGCTGGGAGATCCCCACGGAGAGGGCACCCAGCCTCGGGAACGAGCCGTTCGCCAAAAATTGCAGGTAGCCAAGCATCTTGGTCATACCTGAAATTGCTTGCCCCTTCCTTGTGGTGCGGGCTAACCATCGCCGCAGCTCACTATACAATTTATGGAGGGAAGCGCGATTAAGTCTGGTGAGCTCGAACAGCTCAACGTCATTCATGCCATCGATGTGCATGCGTCGCCGCGGGTGCAATCTGGTCTCAGCCCTCCGGACAATTTCAATGCCCATGAGCTGTAGATCTTCATGCTCCTCAAATGCACTAGAGTCGTCCATAGATGCTAGTCGCGAGGTCAAAATGGTCCCGTAAGAGGATCGCAAAGTAAACGGATTGATAGGGTGGTGGTCCGTCGGCAATCAGCTCTCTGAAGTAATTTATCTGAATGAACGGAAAATATCAGATTTGGTTAGGAAAATGACCCGAACTAACGGAAATGTTCAGATTTGCTTTCGTTCATCGAAAGAGCATATACGCATTTGCCCGAACGTTCGTACGAATGAAAAATGAAGGAAAGAAAAACAAAAAAATTACAAACACCCACTAAAACTTTCACAGACAGCTACGGAAGTGCCTCTGAATCGAGCCTCTAATGCTGCTGCCGACTCCAATGTGTTTTTCAGGCAATATATGGGCTCCTTATGCTTCTGCTATTAACTCCAGGGTGTGTATTTCAGGCAACATATGGGCTCCTAATGCTACTGCCAACTCCAATGTGTTTTTCAGGCAATATATGGACTCCTTTTGCTGCTGCTGACAACTCCAGGGTGTGTTTTTCAGGCAATATATGGGCTTCCCATGCTGCTGCCAACTCCAATGTGTTTTTCAGGCAATATATGGGCTGCCTATGCTGCTGCCAACTCCAATGTGTTATTCTGGCAATATACAGGCTGCTTATGCTGCTGCCAACTCCAATGTGTTTTTCTGGCAATATTTGGGCTGCTTATGCTGCTGCCAACTCCAGAGAGTCTTTCAGGCAATATATGGGCTCCTCATTATGCTGCCATCCAGTGTGTCTTTCAGGCAATACATGGGCTCCTTATGCTGCTGCCAACTCCAGGATGTGTTTTTCAGGCAATATATGGCCTGCTTATGCTGTTGCCAACTCCAGGATGTGTCTTTCAGGCAATATATGGGCTGCTTATGCTGCTGCCAACTCCAATGTGTTTTTCAGGCAATATATGGGCTGCTTAAACTGCTGCTGCCAACTCCTGGGTGTGTCTTTCAGGCAATACATGGGCTCCACATGCTGCTGCCAACTCCAGGATGCGTTTTTCAGGCAATATATGGACTGCTTATGCTGCTGCCAACTCCAATATGTTCTTCAGGCAAAATATGGGCTGCTTATGCTGCTGCTGCCAACTCCTGGGTGTGTTTTTCAGGCAATATATGGGCTCCTAATGTTACTGCCAACTCCAATGTGTTTTTCTGGCAATATATGGGCTGCTTATGCTGCTGCCAACTCCAATGTGTTTTTCTGGCAATATATGGGCTCCTTATGCTGCTGCCAACTCCAGTGTGTTTTGCAGGCAGGCAATATATGGGCTGCTTATGCTGCTGCTGCCAACTCCAGGGTGTGTCTTTCAGGCAATATATGGGCTGCTTATGCTGCTGCCATCTCCAATGTGTTTTTCAGGCAATATATGGGCTCCTCGTGCTGCTGCCAACTCCAGTGTGTTTTTCAGGCAATATATGGGCTCCTTATGCTGCTGCCAACTCCAGGATGTGTTTTTCAGGCAATATATGGGCTGCTTATGCTGCTGCCAACTCCAGGATGTGTCTTTCAGGCAATATATGGGCTGCTTATGCTGCTGCCAACTCCAATGTGTTATTCTGGAAATATATGGGCTGCCTATGCTGCTGCCAACTCCAATGTGTTTTTCTGGCACTATTTGGGCTGCTTATGCTGCTGCCAACTCCAGAGAGTCTTTCAGGCAATATATGGGCTCCTCATTATGCTGCCATCCAGTGTGTCTTTCAGGCAATATATGGGCTCCTTCTGCTGCCAACTCCAGGATGTGTTTTTCAGGCAATATATGGGCTGCTTATGCTGTTGCCAGCTCCAGGATGTGTCTTTCAGGCAATATATGGGCTCCTTATGCTGCTGCTACCAACTCCAGGGTGTGTCTTTCAGGCAACGTATGGGCTCCTAATGCTGCTGCCAACTCCAATTTGTTTTTCAGGCAATACATGGACCCCTTTTGCTGCTGCTGCCAACTCCAGGGTGTGTTTTTCAGGCAGTATATGGGCTCCCCATGCTGCTGCTAACTCCGATGTTTTTGTCAGGCAATATATGGGCTGCTTATGCTGCTGCCCACTCCAATGTGTTTTTCTGGCAATATATGGGCTGCTTATGCTGCTGCCATCTCCAATGTGTTTTTCAGGCAATATATGGGCTGCTTATGCTGCTGCTGCCAACTCCTGGGTGTGTTTTTCAGGCAATATATGGGCTCCTAATGTTGCTGCCAACTCCAATGTGTTTTTCTGGCAATATATGGGCTGCTTATGCTGCTGCCAACTCCAATGTGTTTTTCTGGCAATATATGGGCTCCTTATGCTGCTGCCAACTCCAGTGTGTTTTTCAGGCAGGCAATATATGGGCTGCTTATGCTGCTGCTGCTAACTCCAGGGTGTGTCTTTCAGGCAATATATGGGCTGCTTATGCTGCTGCCATCTCCAATGTGTTTTTCAGGCAATATATGGGCTCCTCGTGCTGCTTTCAACTCCAGTGTGTTTTTCAGGCAATATATGGGCTCCTTATGCTGCTGCTACCAACTCCAGGGTGTGTCTTTCAGGCAAAGTATGGGCTCCTAATGCTGCTGTCAACTCCAATTTGTTTTTCAGGCAATATATGGGCTGCTTATGCTGCTGCCAACTACAATGTGTTTTTCAGGCAATGTATGGGCTGCTTATGCTGATGCTGCCAACTCCAGTGTGTTTTTCAGGCAATATATGGACTCCTAATGCTGCTGCCAACTCCAATGTGTTTTTCAGGCAGTATATGGGCTCCTTATTCTGCTGCCAATGCCAATGTGTTTTTCAGGCAATATATGGGCTCCTTATGCTGCTGCTACGAACTCCAGGGTGTGTCTTTTAGGCAACATATGGGCTCCTAATGCTGCTGCCAACCCCAATGTGTTTTTCAGGCAATATATGGGCTCCTTTTGCTGCTGCTGCCAACTCCAGGCTTTGTTTTGCAGGCAATATATGGGCTTCCCATGCTGCTGCCAACTCCGTTGTGTTTTTCAGGCAATATATGGGCTGCTTATGCTGCTGCCAACTCCAATGTGTTTTTCTGGCAATATTTGGGCTGCTTATGCTGCTGCCAACTCCAGAGAGTCTTTCAGGCAATATATGGGCTCCTCATTATGCTGCCATCCAGTGTGTCTTTCAGCCAATATATGGGCTGCTTATGCTGCTGTCAACTCCAGGATGTGTTTTTCAGGCAATATATGGGCTGCTTATGCTGCTGCCAACTCCAGAGAGTCTTTCAGGCAATAAATAGGCTCCTCATTATGCTGCCTTCCAGTGTGTCATTCAGGCAATATATGGGCTCCTTATGCTGCTGGCAACTCCAGGATGTGTTATTCAGGCAATATATGGGCTCCTAATGCTGCTGCCAACTCCAGTGTGTTTTTCAGGCAATATATGGGCTCCTTATACTGCTTCTGCTGCCAACTTTAGGGTGTGTTTTTCAGGCAATATTAGGGCTCCTTATGCTGCTGCCAAATCCAGGATGTGTTTTTTAGGCAATATATGTGCTGCTTATGCTGCTGCCAACTCCAGGATGTGTCTTTCAGGCAATATATGGGCTGCTTATGCTGCTGCCAACTCCAATGTCTTTTTCAGGCAATATATGGGCTGCTTATGCTGCTGCTGCCAACTCCTGGGTGTGTCTTTCAGGCAATATATGGGCTCCACATGTTGCTGCCAACTCCAATGTGTTTTTCTGGCAAAACACGGGCTGCTTATGCTGCTGCCAACTTCAATGTGTTTTTTAGGCAATATATGGGCTGCTTATGCTGCTGCCAACTCCAGAGAGTCTTTCGGGCAATAAATGGGCTCCTCATTAAGCTGCCTTCCAGTGTGTCATTCAGGCAATAATTGGGCTCCTTATGCTGCTGCTAACTCCAGGATGTGTTTTTCAGGCAATATATGGGCTCCTAATGCTGCTGCCAACTCCAGTGTGTTTTTCAGGCAATATATGGGCTCCTTATACTGCTTCTGCTGCCAACTTTAGGGTGTGTTTTTCAGGCAATATTAGGGTTCTTTATGCTGCTGCCAACTCCAGGATGTGTTTTTCAGGCAATATATGTGCTGCTTATGCTGCTAACAACTCCAGGATGTGTCTTTCAGGCAATATATAGGCTGCTTATGCTGCTGCCAACTCCAATGTGTTTTTCAGGCAATATATGGGCTGCTTATGCTGCTGCCAACTCCCATGTGTTTTTCAGGCAATATATGGGCTCCTTATGCTGCTGCTACGAACTCCAGGGTGTGTCTTTTAGGCAACATATGGGCTCCTAATGCTGCTGCCAACCCCAATGTGTTTTTCAGGCAATATATGGGCTCCTTTTGCTGCTGCTGCCAACTCCAGGGTTTGTTTTTCAGGCAATATATGGGCTTCCCATGCTGCTGCCAACTCCGTTGTGTTATTCAGGCAATATATGGGCTGCTTATGCTGCTGCCAACTCCAATGTGTTTTTCTGGCAATATTTGGGCTGCTTATGCTGCTGCCAACTCCAGAGAGTCTTTCAGGCAATATATGGGCTCCTCATTATGCTGCCATCCAGTGTGTCTTTCAGGCAATATATGGGCTGCTTATGCTGCTGCCAACTCCAGGATGTGTTTTTCAGGCAATATATGGGCTGCTTATGCTGCTGCCAACTCCAGGATGTGTCTTTCAGGCAATATATGGGCTGCTTATGCTGCTGCCAACTCCAATGCGTTTTTCAGGCAATATATGGGCTGCTTATGCTGCTGCCAACTCCTGGGTGTGTCTTTCAGGCAATATATGGGCTCCTTATGCTGCTGGCAACTCCAGGATGTGTTTTTCAGGCAATATATGGGCTCCTTATGCTGCTGCCAACTCCAGTGTGTTTTTCAGGCAATATATGGGCTCCTTATACTGCTTCTGCTGCCAACTTTAGGGTGTGTTTTTCAGGCAATATTAGGGCTCCTTATGCTGCTGCCAAATTCAGGATGTGTTTTTTAGGCAATATATGTGCTGCTTATGCTGCTGCCAACTCCAGGATGTGTCTTTCAGGCAATATATGGGCTGCTTATGCTGCTGCCAACTCCAATGTCTTTTTCAGGCAATATGTGGGCTGCTTATGCTGCTGCTGCCAACTCCTGGGTGTGTCTTTCAGGCAATATATGGGCTGCTTATGCTGCTGCCAACTCCAGAGAGTCTTTCAGGCAATAAATGGGCTCCTCATTAAGCTGCCTTCCAGTGTGTCATTCAGGCAATATTTGGGCTCCTTATGCTGCTGCTAACTCCAGGGTGTGTCTTTCAGGCAACATATGGGCTCCTAATGCTGCTGCCAACCCCAATGTGTTTTTCAGGCAATATATAGGCTCCTTTTGCTGCTGCTGCCAACTCCAGGGTGTGCTTTTCAGGCAATATATGGGCTCCTCATTATGCTGCCATCCAGTGTGTCTTTCAAGCAATATATGGGCTGCTTATGCTGCTGCCAACTCCAGGATGTGTTTTTCAGGCAATATATGGGCTGCTTATGCTGCCGCCAACTCCAGGATGTGTCTTTCAGGCAATATATGGGCTGCTTATGCTGCTGCCAACTCCAATGTGTTTTTCAGGCAATATATGGGCTGCTTATGCTGCTGCTGCCAACTCCTGGGTGTGTCTTTCAGGCAATATATGGGCTCCACATGCTGCTGCCAACTCCAGTGTGTTTTTCTGGCAATACATGGGCTGCTTATGCTGCTGCCAACTTCAATATGTTTTTTTAGGCAATATATGGGCTGCTTATGCTGCTGCCAACTCCAGAGAGTCTTTCAGGCAATAAATGGGCTCCTCATTATGCTGCCTTCACGTGTGTCATTCAGGCAATATATGGGCTCCTTATGCTGTTGGCAACTCCAGGATGTGTTTTTCAGGCAATATATGGGCTCCTAATGCTGCTGCCAACTCCAGTGTGTTTTTCAGGCAATATATGGGCTCCTTATACTGCTTCTGCTGCCAACTTAGGGTGTGTTTTTCAGGCAATATTAGGGCTCCTTATGCTGCTGCCAAATCCAGGATGTGTTTTTCAGGCAATATATGTGCTGCTTATGCTGCTGCCAACTCCAGGATGTGTCTTTCAGGCAATATATGGGCTGCTTATGCTGCTGCCAACTCCAATGTCTTTTTCAGGCAATATATGGGCTGCTTATGCTGCTGCTGCCAACTCCTGGGTGTGTCTTTCAGGCAGTATATGGACTCCACATGTTGCTGCCAACTCCAATGTGTTTTTCTGGCACAACACGGGCTGCTTATGCTGCTGCCAACTTCATTGTGTTTTTTTAGGCAATATATGGGCTGCTTATGCTGCTGCCAACTCCAGAGAGTCTTTCAGGCAATAAATGGGCTCCTCATTATGCTGCCTTCCATTGTGTCATTCAGGCAATATTTAGGCTCCTTATGCTGCTTCTGCTGCTTATGCTGCTTCTGCTGCCAACTTTAGGGTGTGTTTTTCAGGCAATAATAGGGCTCCTTATGCTGCTGCCAAATCCAGGATGTGTTTTTTAGGCAATATATGTGCTGCTTATGCTGCTGCCAACTCCAGGATGTGTCTTTCAGGCAATATATGGGCTGCTTATGCTGCTGCCCACTCCAATGTCTTTTTCAGGCAATATATGGGCTGCTTATGCTGCTGCTGCCAACTCCTGGGTGTGTCTTTCAGGCAATATATGGGCTCCACATGTTGCTGCCAACTCCAATGTGTTTTTCTGGCAAAACACAGGCTGCTTATGCTGCTGCCAACTTCAATGTGTTTTTTAGGCAATATATGGGCTGCTTATGCTGCTGCCCACTCCAGAGAGTCTTTCAGGCAATAAATGGGCTCCTCATTAAGCTGCCTTCCAGTGTGTCATTCAGGCAATATTTGGGCTCCTTATGCTGCTGCTAACTCCAGGATGTGTTTTTCAGGCAATATATGGGCTCCTAATGCTGCTGCCAACTCCAGTGTGTTTTTCAGGCAATATATGGGCTCCTTATACTGCTTCTGCTGCCAACTTTAGGGTGTGTTTTTCAGGCAATATTAGGGTTCATTATGCTGCTGCCAACTCCAGGATGTGTTTTTCAGGCAATATATGTGCTGCTTATGCTGCTGCCAACTCCAGGATGTGTCTTTCAGGCAATATATGGGCTGCTTATGCTGCTGCCAACTCCAATGTGTTTTTCAGGCAATATATGGGCTGCTTATGCTGTTGCCAACTACAATGTGTTTTTCAGGCAATGTATGGGCTGCTTATGCTGATGCTGCCAACTCCAGTGTGTTTTTCAGGCAATATATGGACTCCTAATGCTGCTGCCAACTCCAATGTCTTTTTCTGGCAGTATATGGGCTCCTTATTCTGCTGCCAACACCAATGTGTTTTTCAGGCAATATATGGGCTGCTTATGCTGCTGCCAACCCCAATGTGTTTTTCAGGCAATATATGGGCTCCTTATGCTGCTGCTACGAACTCCAGTGTGTGTCTTTCAGGCAACATATGGGCTCCTAATGCTGCTGCCAACCCCAATGTGTTTTTCAGGCAATATATAGGCTCCTTTTCCTGCTGCTGCCCACTCCAGGGTGTGTTTTTCAGGCAATATATGGGCTTCCCATGCTGCTGCCAACTCCGTTGTGTTTTTCAGGCAATATATGGGCTGCTTATGCTGCTGCCAACTCCAATGTGTTTTTCTGGCAACATTTGGGCTGCTTATGCTGCTGCCAACTCCAGAGAGTCTTTCAGGCAATATATGGGCTCCTCATTATGCTGCCATCCAGTGTGTCTTTCAAGCAATATATGGGCTGCTTATGCTGCTGCCAACTCCAGGATGTGTTTTTCAGGCAATATATGGGCTGCTTATGCTGCCGCCAACTCCAGGATGTGTCTTTCAGGCAATATATGGGCTGCTTATGCTGCTGCCAACTCCAATGTGTTTTTCAGGCAATATATGGGCTGCTTATGCTGCTGCTGCCAACTCCTGGGTGTGTCTTTCAGGCAATATATGGGCTCCACATGCTGCTGCCAACTCCAGTGTGTTTTTCTGGCAATACATGGGCTGCTTATGCTGCTGCCAACTTCAATATGTTTTTTTAGGCAATATATGGGCTGCTTATGCTGCTGCCAACTCCAGAGAGTCTTTCAGGCAATAAATGGGCTCCTCATTATGCTGCCTTCACGTGTGTCATTCAGGCAATATATGGGCTCCTTATGCTGTTGGCAACTCCAGGATGTGTTTTTCAGGCAATATATGGGCTCCTAATGCTGCTGCCAACTCCAGTGTGTTTTTCAGGCAATATATGGGCTCCTTATACTGCTTCTGCTGCCAACTTTAGGGTGTGTTTTTCAGGCAATATTAGGGCTCCTTATGCTGCTGCCAAATCCAGGATGTGTTTTTCAGGCAATATATGTGCTGCTTATGCTGCTGCCAACTCCAGGATGTGTCTTTCAGGCAATATATGGGCTGCTTATGCTGCTGCCAACTCCAATGTCTTTTTCAGGCAATATATGGGCTGCTTATGCTGCTGCTGCCAACTCCTGGGTGTGTCTTTCAGGCAGTATATGGGCTCCACATGTTGCTGCCAACTCCAATGTGTTTTTCTGGCAAAACACGGGCTGCTTATGCTGCTGCCAACTTCAATGTGTTTTTTAGGCAATATATGGGCTGCTTATGCTGCTGCCAACTCCAGAGAGTCTTTCAGGCAATAAATGGGCTCATCATTATGCTGAATTCCATTGTGTCATTCAGGCAATATTTGGGCTCCTTATACTGCTTCTGCTGCCAACTTTAGGGTGTGTTTTTCAGGCAATATTAGGGTTCATTATGCTGCTGCCAACTCCAGGATGTGTTTTTCAGGCAATATATGTGCTGCTTATGCTGCTGCCAACTCCAGGATGTGTCTTTCAGGCAATATATGGGCTGCTTATGCTGCTGCCAACTCCAATGTGTTTTTCAGGCAATATATGGGCTGCTTATGCTGTTGCCAACTACAATGTGTTTTTCAGGCAATGTATGGGCTGCTTATGCTGATGCTGCCAACTCCAGTGTGTTTTTCAGGCAATATATGGACTCCTAATGCTGCCAACTCCAATGTCTTTTTCTGGCAGTATATGGGCTCCTTATTCTGCTGCCAACACCAATGTGTTTTTCAGGCAATATATGGGCTGCTTATGCTGCTGCCAACCCCAATGTGTTTTTCAGGCAATATATGGGCTCCTTATGCTGCTGCTACGAACTCCAGTGTGTGTCTTCCAGGCAACATATGGGCTCCTAATGCTGCTGCCAACCCCAATGTGTTTTTCAGGCAATATATAGGCTCCTTTTGCTGCTGCTGCCCATTCCAGGGTGTGTTTTTCAGGCAATATATGGGCTTCCCATGCTGCTGCCAACTCCGTTGTGTTTTTCAGGCAATATATGGGCTGCTTATGCTGCTGCCAACTCCAATGTGTTTTTCTGGCAACATTTGGGCTGCTTATGCTGCTGCCAACTCCAGAGAGTCTTTCAGGCAATATATGGGCTCCTCATTATGCTGCCATCCAGTGTGTCTTTCAAGCAATATATGGGCTGCTTATGCTGCTGCCAACTCCAGGATGTGTTTTTCAGGCAATATATGGGCTGCTTATGCTGCCGCCAACTCCAGGATGTGTCTTTCAGGCAATATATGGGCTGCTTATGCTGCTGCCAACTCCAATGTGTTTTTCAGGCAATATATGGGCTGCTTATGCTGCTGCTGCCAACTCCTGGGTGTGTCTTTCAGGCAATATATGGGCTCCACATGCTGCTGCCAACTCCAGTGTGTTTTTCTGGCAATACATGGGCTGCTTATGCTGCTGCCAACTTCAATATGTTTTTTTAGGCAATATATGGGCTGCTTATGCTGCTGCCAACTCCAGAGAGTCTTTCAGGCAATAAATGGGCTCCTCATTATGCTGCCTTCACGTGTGTCATTCAGGCAATATATGGGCTCCTTATGCTGTTGGCAACTCCAGGATGTGTTTTTCAGGCAATATATGGGCTCCTAATGCTGCTGCCAACTCCAGTGTGTTTTTCAGGCAATATATGGGCTCCTTATACTGCTTCTGCTGCCAACTTTAGGGTGTGTTTTTCAGGCAATATTAGGGCTCCTTATGCTGCTGCCAAATCGAGGATGTGTTTTTCAGGCAATATATGTGCTGCTTATGCTGCTGCCAACTCCAGGATGTGTCTTTCAGGCAATATATGGGCTGCTTATGCTGCTGCCAACTCCAATGTCTTTTTCAGGCAATATATGGGCTGCTTATGCTGCTGCTGCCAACTCCTGGGTGTGTCTTTCAGGCAGTATATGGGCTCCACATGTTGCTGCCAACTCCAATGTGTTTTTCTGGCAAAACACGGGCTGCTTATGCTGCTGCCAACTTCAATGTGTTTTTTAGGCAATATATGGGCTGCTTATGCTGCTGCCAACTCCAGAGAGTCTTTCAGGCAATAAATGGGCTCATCATTATGCTGAATTCCATTGTGTCATTCAGGCAATATTTAGGCTCCTTATGTTGCTGCCAACTCCAGTGTGTTTTTCAGGCAATATATGGGCTCCTTATACTGCTTCTGCTGCCAACTTTAGGATGTGTTTTTCAGGCAATATTAGGGTTCATTATGCTGCTGCCCACTCCAGGGTGTGTTTTTCAGGCAATATATGTGCTGCTTATGCTGCTGTCAACTCCAGGATGTGTCTTTCAGGCAATATATGGGCTGCTTATGCTGCTTCCAACTCCAATGTGTTTTTCAGGCAATATATGGGCTGTTTATGCTGCTGCCAACTCCAATGTGTTTTTCAGGCAATATATGGGCTCCTTATGCTGCTGCTGCCAACTCCTGGGTGTTTCTTTCAGACAATATATGGGCTCCACATGCTGCTGCCAACTCCAATGTGTTTTTCTGGCAATACGTGGGCTGCTTATGCTGCTGCCAACTTCAATGTGTTTTCTTAGGCAATATATGGGCTGCTTATGCTGCTGCCAACTCCAGAGAATCTTTCAGGATATAAATGGGCTCCTCATTATGCTGCCATCCAGTGTGTCATTCAGGCAATATGTGGGCTGCTTATGTTGCTGCCAACTCCAATGTGTTTTTCAGGCAATATATGGGCTGCATATGCTGCTGCCAACTCCACTGTGTTTTTTCTGGCAATACATGGGCTGCTTATGCTGCTGCCGACTTCAGTGTGTTTTTTTAGGCAATATATGGGTTGCTTATGCTGCTGCCAACTCCAGAGAGTCTTTCAGGCAATATATGGGCTCCTCATTATGCTGACATCCAGTGTGTCATTCAGGCAATATATGGGCTCTTTATGCTACTGCCAACTCCAGGATGCGCTTTTCAGGCAATATATGGGCTGCTTATGCTGCTGCCAACTCCAATGTGTTTTTCAGGCAATATATGGGCTGGTTATGCTGCTGCCAACTCCAATTTGTTTTTCAGGCAAAATATGGGCTCCTTATGCTGCTGCTGCCAACTCCTGGGTGTGTTTTTCAGGCAATATATGGGATCCTAATGTTGCTGCCAACTCCAATGTGTTTTTCTGGCAATATATGGTCTACTTATGCTGCTGCCAACTCCAGTATGTGTCTTTCAGGCAATATATGGGCTGCTTTTGCTGCTGCTTCCAACTCCTGGGTGTGTCTTTCAGGCAATATATGGGCTCGCCATGCTGCTGCTAACTCCAATGTGTTTTTCTGCAATATTTGGGCTGCTTATGCTGCTGCCAACTCCAGAGAGTCTTTCGGGCAATAAATTGGCTCCTCATTATGCTGTCATCCAGTGAGTCTTTCAGGCAATAAATGGGCTCCTTATGCTGCTGCCAACTCCAGGATGTGTTTTTCAGGCGATATGTGGGCTGCTTAAGCTGCTGCCAACTCCAATGTGTTTTTCAGGCAATATATAGGCTCCTTATGCTGCTGCCAACTCCAGGGTGTGTCTTTCAGGCAACATATGGGCCCCGAAAGCTGCTGCCAACTCCAAAGTGTATTTCAGTCAATATATGGGCTTCATTTGCTGCTGCTGCATACTCCAGGGTTTGTTTTTCCGGCAATATATGGGCTCCATATGCAGCTGCCAACTCCAATGTGTTTTCAGGCAATATATGGGCTCCTATAGCTGCTGCCAACTCTAATTTGTTTTTCAGGCAATATATGGGCTCCGTATGTTGCTGCTGCCAACTCCAGGGTGTGTCTTTTCAGCAACATATTTGCTAATAATGCTGCTGCCAACTCCAATGTGTTTTTCAGGCAATATATGGGCTCCTTAGGCTGCTACTGCCAACTCCAGGGTGTGTTTTTCAGGCAATATATGGGCTCCCCATGCTGCTGCCAACTCCAATGTGTCTTTCAGGCAATATATGGGCTGCTTATGCTGCTGCCAACTCCAATGTTTTTTTCAGGCAATATATGGGCTGCTTATGCTGATGCTGCAAACTCCATTGTGTTTTTCAGGCAATATATGGGCACCTTATGCTGCTGCCAACTCCAATGTGTTTTTCAGGCAGTATATGGGCTCCTTATGCTGCTGCCAACTCCAGGGTGTTTTTCAGGCAATATTTGGGCTGCTTATGCTGCTGCCAACTCCAATGTGTTTTTCAGGCAATGTATGGGCTGCTTATATATTCACATATGAAAAGATTTAAAATATTTTCATCAACACCGCGCTGTATTTAAACAAGTTAATCCACTTCTGTTAGAATATATCTGCTATAATGGATATGATAAAAAATTCACGCTGGAGTGGTTAAGACTTTGTTGGGTCAGTCTATCTTTGTATCAAATGTTATTCTCTGTAAGTGAATCACCACATAACTCCGCGGAAGATAATTAAAAGTTCCTTTTGCCAAAGCGTGTCCACCTCAGATGTGACTTAAAATCAGACTTTTGTGCACACTTCCATCACCATATCTTAAATACACGTACCAGATTGCCAATCAATCGCTTGCAATATGATTAGGGTCCTCTTTAAGATGTTACAACTTGTTTGTGTTATTCCAGACCAATTGTAAAGTATACTGGGAATGTGTTATAATAATTATATCCTCCTTATTTATCCAAAGTTGTTTAAGAATCCGCCTTTCCAAACATATAATCTCAGGGATAAAAATAAAAGCACATAGCATAATACCCTTTTAAAATTTCAAAGCACCTGCTAGTTTTTATTAGGCTTACCAGCATTCACAGAATAAAACGCATTCAAAAACTCAGGATTCAAATAGTAATACAGAGCGCTTGTGAAGACCTCTTATGCTTTCACCCACGTTACTCCTCTGTGTGATTTGAATCAAGCATGCAGCTGCGTGTCTCCTCACCGCCTCCTCGGCCGCCGGACAGCGGGAGCGCTCGCTGCCTTCTCTCCTCAGTAGCTACGTTGTATCTCTTCACAGTGCAGGCCCCGCCCAACGTAGCTACGATACAACGTAGCTACTGAGGAGAGAAGGCAGCGAGTGCTCCCGCTGTCCGGCGGCCGAGGAGGCGGTGAGGAGACACGCAGCTGCATGCTTGATTCAAATCACACAGAGGAGTAACGTGGGTGAAAGCATAAGAGGTCTTCACAAGCGCTCTGTATTACTATTTGAATCCTGAGTTTTTGAATGCGTTTTATTCTGTGAATGCTGGTAAGCCTAATAAAAACTAGCAGGTGCTTTGAAATTTTAAAAGGGTATTATGCTATGTGCTTTTATTTTTATCCCTGAGATTATATGTTTGGAAAGGCGGATTCTTAAACAACTTTGGATAAATAAGGAGGATATAATTATTATAACACATTCCCAGTATACTTTACAATTGGTCTGGAATAACACAAACAAGTTGTAACATCTTAAAGAGGACCCTAATCATATTGCAAGCGATTGATTGGCAATCTGGTACGTGTATTTAAGATATGGTGATGGAAGTGTGCACAAAAGTCTGATTTTAAGTCACATCTGAGGTGGACACGCTTTGGCAAAAGGAACTTTTAATTATCTTCCGCGGAGTTATGTGGTGATTCACTTACAGAGAATAACATATGGGCTGCTTATGCTGATGCTGCCAACTCCAGTGTGTTTTTCAGGCAATATATGTGCTGCTTATGCTGCTGCCAACTCCAATGTGTTTTTCAGGCAGTATATGGGCTCCTTATGCTGCTGCCAACCCCAATGTGTTTTTCAGGCAATATATGGGCTCCTTATGCTGCTGCTACCAACTCCACTGTGTGTCTTTCAGGCAACATATGGGCTCCTAATGCTGCTGCCAACCCCAATGTGTTTTTCAGGAAATATATGGGCTCCTTTTGCTGCTGCTGCCAACTCCAGGGTGTGTTTTTCAGGCAATATATGGGCTTCCCATGCTGCTGCCAACTCCATTGTGTCTTTCAGGCAATATATGGGCTGCTTATGCTGTTGCTAACTCCAATGTGTTTTTCTGGCAATATTTGGGCTGCTTATGCTGCTGCCAACTCCAGAGAGTCTTTCAGGCAATATATGGGCTCCTCATTATGCTGCCATCCAGTGTGTCTTTCAAGCAATATATGGGCTCCTTATGCTGCTACCAACTCCAGGATGTGTTTTTTAGGCCATATATGGGCTGCTTATGCTGCTGCCAACTCCAGGATGTGTCTTTCAGGCAATATATAGGCTGCTTATGCTGCTGCCAACTCCAATGTGTTTTTCGGGCAAAATATGGGCTGCTTATGCTGCTGCTGCCAACTCCTGGGTGTGTTTTTCAGGCAATATATGGGCTCCACATGCTGCTGCCAACTCCAATGTGTTTTTCTGGCAATACATGGGCTCCTTATGCTTCTGCCAACTTCAATGTGTTTTTTAGGCAATATATGGGTTGCTTATGCTGCTGCCAACTCCAGGATGTGTTTTTCAGGCAATATATGGGCTCCTAATGCTGCTGCCAACTCCCGTGTGTTTTTCAGGCAATATATGGGCTCCTTATACTGCTTCTGCTGCCAACTCCAGGATGTGTTTTTCAGGCAATATATGGGCTGCTTATGCTGCTGCCAACACCAGGATGTGTTTTTCAGGCAATATATGGGCTGCTTATGCTGCTGCCAACTCCAATGTGTTTTTCAGGCAATATATGGGCTCCTTATGCTGCTGCCAACTCCTGGGTGTGTTTTTCAGGCAATATATGGAATCGTAATGTTGCTGCCAACTCCAATGTGTTTTTCTGGCAATATATGGGCTGCTTATGCTGCTGCCAACTCCAGGATGTGTCTTTCAGGCAACATATGGGCTGCTCATGCTGCTTATGCTGCTGCTGCCAACTCCTGGGTGTGTCTTCCAGGCAATATATGGGCTCCCAATGCTGCTGCCAACTCCAATGTGTTTTTCTGGCAACATTTGGGCTGCTTATGCTGCTGTCAACTCCAGAGAGTCTTTCAGGCAATATATGGGCTCCTCATTATGCTGCCATCCAGTGTGTCTTTCAGCCAATATATGGGCTCCTTATGCTGCTACCAACTCCAGGATGTGTTTTTCAGGCAATATATGGGCTGCTTATGCTGCTGCCAACTCCAGGATGTGTCTTTCAGGCAATATATAGGCTGCTTATGCTGCTGCCAACTCCAATGTGTTTTTCGGGCAAAATATGGGCTGCTTATGCTGCTGCCAACTCCAGGATGTGTTTTTCAGGCAATATATGGGCTCCACATGCTGCTGCCAACTCCAATGTGTTTTTCTGGCAATACATGGGCTCCTTATGCTTCTGCCAACTTCAATGTGTTTTTTTAGGCAATATATGGGTTGCTTATGCTGCTGCCAACTCCAGGATGTGTTTTTCAGGCGATATATGGGCTCCTAATGCTGCTGCCAACTCCCGTGTGTTTTTCAGGCAATATATGGGCTCCTTATACTGCTTCTGCTGCCAACTTCAGGATGTGTTTTTCAGGCAATATATGGGCTCCTTATACTGCTTCTGCTGCCAACTCCAGGATGTGTTTTTCAGGCAATATATGGGCTGCTTATGCTGCTGCCAACACCAGGATGTGTTTTTCAGGCAATATATGGGCTGCTTATGCTGCTGCCAACTCCAATGTGTTTTTCAGGCAATATATGGGCTCCTTATGCTGCTGCCAACTCCTGGGTGTGTTTTTCAGGCAATATAATGGATTGTAATGTTGCTGCCAACTCCAATGTGTTTTTCTGGCAATATATGGGCTGCTTATGCTGCTGCCAACTCCAATTTGTTTTTCAGGCAAAATATGGGCTCCTTATGCTGCTGCTGCCAACTCCTGGGTGTGTTTTTCAGGCAATATATGGGATCCTAATGCTGCTGCCAACTCCAGTATGTGTCTTTCAGGCAATATATGGGCTGCTTTTGCTGCTGCTGCCAACTCCTGGGTGTGTCTTTCAGGCAATATATGGGCTCGCCATGGTGCTGCCAACTCCAATGTGTTTTTCTGCAATATTTGGGCTGCTTATGCTGCTGCCAACTCCAGAGAGTCTTTCGGGCAATAAATTGGCTCCTCATTATGCTGTCATCCAGTGAGTCTTTCAGGCAATATATGGGTTCCTTATGCTGCTGCCAACTCCAGGATGTGTTTTTCAGGCGATATGTGGGCTGCTTAAGCTGCTGCCAACTCCAATGTGTTTTTCAGGCAATATATAGGCTCCTTATGCTGCTGCCAACTCCAGGGTGTGTCTTTCAGGCAACATATGGGCCCCGAAAGCTGCTGCCAACTCCAAAGTGTATTTCAGTCAATATATGGGCTTCATTTGCTGCTGCTGCATACTCCAGGGTTTGTTTTTCCGGCAATATATGGGCTCCATATGCAGCTGCCAACTCCAATGTGTTTTCAGGCAATATATGGGCTCCTATAGCTGCTGCCAACTCTAATTTGTTTTTCAGGCAATATATGGGCTCCTTATGTTGCTGCTGCCAACTCCAGGGTGTGTCTTTTCAGCAACATATTTGCTAATAATGCTGCTGCCAACTCCAATGTGTTTTTCAGGCAATATATGGGCTCCTTAGGCTGCTACTGCCAACTCCAGGGTGTGTTTTTCAGGCAATATATGGGCTCCCCATGCTGCTGCCAACTCCAATGTGTTTTTCAGGCAATATATGGGCTGCTTATGCTGCTGCCAACTCCAATGTGTTTTTCAGGCAATATATGGGCTGGTTATGCTGCTGCCAACTCCAATTTGTTTTTCAGGCAAAATATGGGCTCCTTATGCTGCTGCTGCCAACTCCTGGGTGTGTTTTTCAGGCAATATATGGGATCCTAATGTTGCTGCCAACTTCAATGTATTTTTCTGGCAATATATGGTCTACTTATGCTGCTGCCAACTCCAGTATGTGTCTTTCAGGCAATATATGGGCTGCTTTTGCTGCTGCTGCCAACTCCTGGGTGTGTCTTTCAGGCAATATATGGGCTTCCCATGCTGCTGCCAACTCCAATGTGTTTTTCTGCAATATTTGGGCTGCTTATGCTGCTGCCAACTCCAGAGAGTCTTTCGGGCAATAAATTGGCTCCTCATTATGCTGTCATCCAGTGAGTCTTTCAGGCAATAAATGGGCTCCTTATGCTGCTGCCAACTCCAGGATGTGTTTTTCAGGCGATATGTGGGCTGCTTAAGCTGCTGCCAACTCCAATGTGTTTTTCAGGCAATATATAGGCTCCTTATGCTGCTGCCAACTCCAGGGTGTGTCTTTCAGGCAACATATGGGCCCCGAAAGCTGCTGCCAACTCCAAAGTGTATTTCAGTCAATATATGGGCTTCATTTGCTGCTGCTGCATACTCCAGGGTTTGTTTTTCCGGCAATATATGGGCTCCATATGCAGCTGCCAACTCCAATGTGTTTTCAGGCAATATATGGGCTCCTTATGTTGCTGCTGCCAACTCCAGGGTGTGTCTTTTCAGCAACATATTTGCTAATAATGCTGCTGCCAACTCCAATGTGTTTTTCAGGCAATATATGGGCTCCTTAGGCTGCTACTGCCAACTCCAGGGTGTGTTTTTCAGGCAATATATGGGCTCCCCATGCTGCTGCCAACTCCAATGTGTCTTTCAGGCAATATATGGGCTGCTTATGCTGCTGCCAACTCCAATGTGTTTTTCAGGCAATGCATGGGCTGCTTATGCTGATGCTGCAAACTCCATTGTGTTTTTCAGGCAATATATGGGCACCTTATGCTGCTGCCAACTCCAATGTGTTTTTCAGGCAATATATGGGCTGCTTATGCTGCTGCCAACTCCAATGTGTTTTTCAGGCAATGTATGGGCTGCTTATGCTGATGCTGCCAACTCCAGTGTGTTTTTCAGGCAATATATGGGCTGCTTATGCTGCTGCCAACTCCAATATGTTTTTCAGGCAGTATATGGGTTCATTATGCTGCTGCCAACTCCAATGTGTTTTTCAGGCAATATTTGGGCTGCTTATGCTGCTGCCAACTCCAATGTGTTTTTCAGGCAATGTATGGGCTGCTTATGCTGATGCTGCCAACTCCAGTGTGTTTTTCAGGCAATATATGGGCTGCTTATGCTGCTGCCAACTCCAATGTGTTTTTCAGGCAGTATATGGGCTCCTTATGCTGCTGCCAACCCCAATGTGTTTTTCAGGCAATATATGGGCTCCTTATGCTGCTGCTACCAACTCCACTGTGTGTCTTTCAGGCAACATATGGGCTCCTAATGCTGCTGCCAACCCCAATGTGTTTTTCAGGAAATATATGGGCTCCTTTTGCTGCTGCTGCCAACTCCAGGGTGTGTTTTTCAGGCAATATATGGGCTTCCCATGCTGCTGCCAACTCCATTGTGTCTTTCAGGCAATATATGGGCTGCTTATGCTGTTGCTAACTCCAATGTGTTTTTCTGGCAATATTTGGGCTGCTTATGCTGCTGCCAACTCCAGAGAGTCTTTCAGGCAATATATGGGCTCCTCATTATGCTGCCATCCTGTGTGTCTTTCAGGCAATATATGGGCTCCTTATGCTGCTACCAACTCCAGGATGTGTTTTTCAGGCAATATATGGGCTGCTTATGCTGCTGCCAACTCCAGGATGTGTCTTTCAGGCAATATATAGGCTGCTTATGCTGCTGCCAACTCCAATGTGTTTTTCGGGCAAAATATGGGCTGCTTATGCTGCTGCTGCCAACTCCTGGGTGTGTTTTTCAGGCAATATATGGGCTCCACATGCTGCTGCCAACTCCAATGTGTTTTTCTGGCAATACATGGGCTCCTTATGCTTCTGCCAACTTCAATGTGTTTTTTTAGGCAATATATGGGTTGCTTATGCTGCTGCCAACTCCAGGATGTGTTTTTCAGGCGATATATGGGCTCCTAATGCTGCTGCCAACTCCCGTGTGTTTTTCAGGCAATATATGGGCTCCTTATACTGCTTTTGCTGCCAACTCCAGGATGTGTTTTTCAGGCAATATATGGGCTCCTTATACTGCTTCTGCTGCCAACTCCAGGATGTGTTTTTCAGGCAATATATGGGCTGCTTATGCTGCTGCCAACACCAGGATGTGTTTTTCAGGCAATATATGGGCTGCTTATGCTGCTGCCAACTCTAATGTGTTTTTCAGGCAATATATGGGCTCCTTATGCTGCTGCCAACTCCTGGGTGTGTTTTTCAGGCAATATATAGGATCGTAATGTTGCTGCCAACTCCAATGTGTTTTTCTGGCAATATATGGGCTGCTTATGCTGCTGCCAACTCCGGGATGTGTCTTTCAGGCAACATATGGGCTGCTTATGCTGCTTATGCTGCTGCTGCCAACTCCTGGGTGTGTCTTCCAGGCAATATATGGGCTCCCAATGCTGCTGCCAACTCCAATGTGTTTTTCTGGCAACATTTGGGCTGCTTATGCTGCTGTCAACTCCAGAGAGTCTTTCAGGCAATAAATGGGCTTCTCATTATGCTGTCATCCAGTGTGTCTTTCAGGCAATATATGGGTTCCTTATGCTGCTGCCAACTCCAGGATGTGTTTTTCAGGCGATATATGGGCTGTTTATGCTGCTGCCAACTCCAGGATGTGCCTTTCAGGCAATATATGGGCTGCTTATGCTGCTGCCAACTCCAATTTGTTTTTCAGGCAATATATAGGCTCCTTATGCTGCTGCCAACTCCAGGGTGTGTCTTTCAGGCAACATATGGGCTCTTAATGCTGCTGCCAACTCCAATGTGTTTTTCAGGCAATATATGGGCTCCTCTTGCTGCTGCTGCCAACTTCAGGGTTTGTCTTTTAGGCAACATATGGGCTCCTAATGCTGCTGCCAACTCCAATGTGTTTTTCAGGCAATATATGGGCTGCATATGCTGCTGCCAACTCCAATGTGTTTTTCAGGCAATATGTGGGCTGCTTATGCTGCTGCCAACTCCAATGTGTTTTTCAGGAAATGTATGGGCTGCTTATGCTGCTGCCAACTCCAATGTGTTTTTCAGGCAGTATATCGGCTCCTTTTGCTGCTGCCAACTCCCATGTGTTTTTCAGGCAATATATGGGCTCCTTATGCTGCTTCTACCAACTCCAGGGTGTGTCTTTTAGGCAACATATGGGCTTCCCATGCTGCTGCCAACTCCAGTGTGTTTTTCAGGCAATATATGGGCTCCTAATGCTGCTGCCAACTCCAATGTGTTTTTCAGGCAGTATATGGGCTCCTTATGCTCCTGCCAACTCCAATGTGTTTTTCAGGCAATATATGGGCTCCTGATGCTGCTGCTACCAACTCCAGGGTATGTCTTTCAGGCAACATATGGGCTCCTAATGCTTCTGCCAACCCCAATGTGTTTTTCAGGCAATATATGTGTTCCCTTTGCTGCTGCTGCCAATTCCAGGGTGTGTTTTCAGGCAATATTTGGGCCTCCCATGCTGCTGCCAACTCCATTGTGTTTTTCAGGCAATATATGGGCTGCTTATGCTGCTGCCAACTCCAATGTGTTTTTTCTGGCAAAATTTGGGCTGCTTATGCTGCTGCCAACTCCAGAGAATCTTTCAGCAATATATGGGCTCCTCATTATGCTGCCATCCAGTGTGTCTTTCAGGCAATATATGGGCTCCTTATGCTGCTGCCAACTCCAGCATGTGTTTTTCAGGCAATATATGGGCTGCTTATGCTGCTGCCAACACCAGGATGTGTTTTTCAGGCAATATATGGGCTGCTTATGCTGCTGCCAACTCCAATATGTTTTTCAAGCAATATATGGGCTGCTTATGCTGCTGCTGCCAACTCCTGGGTGTGTCTTTCAGGCAATATATGGGCTCCACATGCTGCTGCCAACTTCAATGTGTTTTTTTAGGCAATATATGGACTGCTTATGCTGCTGCCAACTCCAGAGAGTCTTTCAGGCAATAAATGGGCTCTTCATTATGCTGCCATCCAGTGTGTCTTTAAGGCAATATATGGGCTCCTTATGCTGCTGCCAACTCCAGGATGTGTTTTTCAGGCAATATATGGGCTCCTAATGCTGCTGCCAACTCCCGTGTGTTTTTCATGCAATATATGGGCTCCTTATACTGCTTCTGCTGCCAACTTTAGGGTGTGTTTTTCAGGCTATATTTGGCCTCCTTATGCTGCTGCCAACTCCAGGATGTGTTTTCCAGGCAATATATGTGCTGCTTATGCTGCTGCCAACTCCAGGATGTGTCTTTCAGGCAATATATGGGCTGCTTATGCTGCTGCCAACTCCAATGTCTTTTTCAGGCAATATATGGGCTGCTTATGCTGCTGCCAACTCCAATGTGTTTTCATGCAATATATGGGCTCCTTATGCTGCTGCTGCCGACTCCTGGATGTGTCTTTCAGACAGTATATGGGCTCCACATGCTGCTGCCAACTTCAATGTGTTTTCTTAGGCAATATATGGGCTGCTTATGCTGCTGCCAACTCCAGAGAATATTTCAGGCAATAAATGGGCTCCTCATTATGCTGCCATCCTGTGTGTAATTCAGGCAATATATGGGCTGCTTATGTTGCTGCAAACTCCAATGTTTTTTTCTGGCAATATATATTGGCTCCACATGCTGCTGCCAACTCCAATGTGATTTTTCTGGCAATACATGGGCTGCTTATGCTGCTGCCAACTTCAATGTGTTTTTTTAGGCAATATATGGGCTGCTTATGCTGCTGCCAACTCCAGAGAGTCATTCTGGCAATATATGGGCTCCTCATTATGCTGCCATCCAGTGTGTCATTCAGGCAATATATGGGCTCCTTATGCTGCTGCCAACTCCAGGCTGTGCTTTTCAGGCAATATATGGGCTCCTTATGCTGCTGCCAACTCCAGGATGTGTCTATCAGGCAATATATGGGCTGCTTATGCTGCTGCCAACTCCAATGTGTTTTTCAGGCGATATATGGGCTGCTTATGCTTCTGCCAACTCCAATGTGTTTTTCAGGCAATATATGGGCTCCTTATGCTGCTGCTGCCAACTCCTGGGTGTGTTTTTCAGGCAATATATGGGATCCTAATGTTGCTGCCAACTTCAATGTGTTTTTCTGGCAATATATGGGCTACTTATGCTGCTGCCAACTCCAGTATGTGTCTTTCAGGCAATATATGGGCTGCTTATGCTGCTGCTGCCAACTCCTGGGTGTGTCTTTCAGGCAATATATGGGCTCGCCATGCTGCTGCCAACTCCAGTGTGTTTTTCTGGCAATATTTGGGCTGCTTATGCTGCTGCCAGTCTTTCAGGCAATAAATGGGCTCCTCATTATGCTGTCATCCAGTGTGTCTTTCAGGCAATATATGGGCTCCTTATGCTGCTGCTAACTCCAGGGTGTGTCTTTCAGGCAACATATGGGCCCCGAATGCTGCTGCCAACTCCAATTTGTATTCCAGGCAATATATGGGCTTCATTTGCTGCTGCTGCATACTCCAGGGTGTGTTTTTCCGGCAATATATGGGCTCCCCATGCAGCTGCCAACTCCAATGTGTTTTCAGGAAATATATGGGCTCCTTATGCTGCTGCCAACTCTAATTTGTTTTTCAGGCAATATATGGGCTCCTTATGCTGCTGCTGCCAACTCCAGGGTGTGTCCTTTCGGCAACATATGGGCTCCTAATGCTGCTGCCAACTCCAATGTGTTTTTCAGGCAATATATGGGTTCCTTAGGCTGCTACTGCCAACTCCAGGGTGTGTTTTTCAGGCAATATATGGGCTCCCCATGCTGCTGCCAACTCCAATGTGTTTTTCAGGCAATATATGGGCTGCTTATGCTGCTGCCAACTCCAATGTGTTTTTCAGGCAATGTATGGGCTGCTTATGCTGATGCTGCCAACTCCAGTGTGTTTTTCAGGCAATATATGGGCTCCTAATACTGCTGCCAACTCCAATGTGTTTTTCAGGCAGTGTATGGGCTCCTTATGCTGCTGCCAACTCCAATGTGTTTTTCAGGCAATATATGGGCTGCTTATGCTGCTGCCAACTCCAATGTGTTTTTCAGGCAATATATGGGCTCCTTATGCTGCTTCTACCAACTCCAGGGTGTGTCTTTTAGGCAACTGCCAACTCCAATGTGTTTTTCAGGCAATATATGGGCTGCTGTGAAGCTATGATATTTTTTATATGTTTTGTTCCCATAGAAATTGTAAAAAATATTATACAATCACTGTACATAGGATAATCCCTTTTGTTTGAAGCAGCAGGGTGGGTAACCCCCTTTGTTCTTTAAAAACTGGTTTTCTGGGTGTGAGTTTCAGGTGTGCATTTGCATGCAAATTAAGCTGGCTACCTCTGATAAAGATAGGGATGGGCCAGAGCATTCACTTTGTGAGTTTTGCCTGGGCCAATCAGGGATGAGCTGCGGATTTCAAAATGGAACAAAGGGTCCACCTAATAAAAACTGTAGGCTGGAGAGAGATGGGAGAGATTTCTTTTGGAGGGCAGCTGGAGAAAACATGTGCTGGGCCTGACCAGATGGAAGATGATGGGACTTTGCCTTGGGTAGATGGACCTGCGTTGTGAAGCCAAGTACAGCAGCCATCTTGTTTGGACGTGATCTGCTGAATTTCTGCGTGGAGCAATTAAAACAGATGAGTAATCCGTTTTAATATATATATGCTTTTGCCCTGTTAGGCTTTCTATGTTGTAACACAGATTTTTGTTGTGTACATTTTGCAAGGTATATAAAATAACTTTAAAGTGCATAATCTTCCTTGGAGATTACTGGCAATTGAACTTATTAGACAAACGAGGCGTAACTTTTGGAGATATACATGTATTTGAGCTCTTAAGTTTCCTTATATATTTGAGGGCTGCAAATATATTTTTTTGTAAATTTTTAGATAAATTACGCCCGAGCAAGACAGCTGCTTATGCTGCTGCCAACTCCAATGTGTTTTTCAGGCAATATATGGGCTGCTTATGCTGCTGCCAACTCCAATGTGTTTTTCAGGCAATATATGGGCTCCTTATGCTGCTTCTACCAACTCCAGTGTGTGTCTTTTAGACAACATATGGACTTATCATGCTGCTGCCAACTACAATGTGTTTTTCAGGCAATATATGGGCTGCCTATGCTGCTACCAACTCCAATGTGTTTTTCAGGCAATGTATGGGCTGCTTATGCTGATGCTGCCAACTCCAGTGTGTTTTTCATGCAATATATGGGCTGCTTATGCTGCTGCCAACTCGAATGTGTTTTTCAGGCAGTATATGGGCTCCTTATGCTACTGCCAACTCCAATGAGTTTTTCAGGCAATATATGGGCTCCTTATGCTGCTGCTACCAACTCCAGGGTGTCTTTCAGGCAACATATGGGCTCCTAATGCTGCTGCCAACCCCAATGTGTTTTTCAGGCAATATATGGGCTCCTTTTGCTGCTGCTGCCAACTCCAGGGTGTGTTTTTCAGGCAATATATGGGCTTCCCATGCTGCTGCCAACTCCATTGTGTTTTTCAGGCAATATATGGGCTGCTTATGCTGCTGCCAACTCCGATGTGTTTTTCTGGCAACATTTGGGCTGCTTATGCTGCTGCCAACTCCAGAGAGTCTTTCAGGCAATATATGGGCTCCTCATTATGCTGCCATCCAGTGTGTCTTTCAGGCAATATATGGGCTCCTTATGCTGCTGCCAACTCCAGCATGTGTTTTTCAGGCAATATATGGGCTGCTTATGCTGCTGCCAACTCCAATGTGTTTTTCAGGCAATATATGGGCTGCTTATGCTGCTGCCAACTCCAATGTGTTTTTCAGGCAATATATGGGCTGCTTATGCTGCTGCCAACTCCAATGTGTTTTTCAGGCAATATATGGGCTCCTTATGCTGCTTCTACCAACTCCAGTGTGTGTCTTTTAGACAACATATGGACTTATCATGCTGCTGCCAACTACAATGTGTTTTTCAGGCAATATATGGGCTGCCTATGCTGCTACCAACTCCAATGTGTTTTTCAGGCAATGTATGGGCTGCATATGCTGATGCTGCCAACTCCAGTGTGTTTTTCATGCAATATATGGGCTGCTTATGCTGCTGCCAACTCGAATGTGTTTTTCAGGCAGTATATGGGCTCCTTATGCTGCTGCCAACTCGAATGTGTTTTTCAGGCAATATATGGGCTCCTTATGCTGCTGCTACCAACTCCAGGGTGTCTTTCAGGCAACATATGGGCTCCTAATGCTGCTGCCAACCCCAATGTGTTTTTCAGGCAATATATGGGCTCCTTTTGCTGCTGCTGCCAACTCCAGGGTGTGTTTTTCAGGCAATATATGGGCTTCCCATGCTGCTGCCAACTCCATTGTGTTTTTCAGGCAATATATGGGCTGCTTATGCTGCTGCCAACTCCGATGTGTTTTTCTGGCAACATTTGGGCTGCTTATGCTGCTGCCAACTCCAGAGAGTCTTTCAGGCAATATATGGGCTCCTCATTATGCTGCCATCCAGTGTGTCTTTCAGGCAATATATGGGCTCCTTATGCTGCTGCCAACTCCAGCATGTGTTTTTCAGGCAATATATGGGCTGCTTATGCTGCTGCCAACTCCAATGTGTTTTTCAGGCAATATATGGGCTGCTTATGCTGCTGCCAACTCCAATGTGTTTTTCAGGCAATATATGGGCTCCTTATGCTGCTGCTGCCAACTCCTGGGTGTGTTTTTCAGGCAATATATGGGATCCTATTGTTGCTGCCAACTTCAATGTGTTTTTCTGGCAATATATGGGCTACTTATGCCACTGCAAACTCCAGTATGTGTCTTTCAGGCAATATATGGGCTGCTTATGATGCTGCTGCCAACTCCTGGGTGTGTCTTTCAGGCAATATATGGGCACGCCATGCTGCTGCCAACTCCAGTGTGTTTTTCTGGCAATATTTGGACTGCTTATGCTGCTGCCAACTCCAGAGAGTCTGTCAGGCAATAAATGGGCTCCTCATTATGCTGTCATCCAGTGTGTCTTTCAGGCATTATATGGGCTCCTTATGCGGCTGCCAACTCCAGGATGTGTTTTTCAGGCAATATACGGGCTGCTTATGCTGCTGCAAAGTCCAATGTGTTTTTCAGGCAATATATAGGCTCCTTATGCTGCTGCTAACTCCAGGGTGTGTCTTTCAGGCAACATATGGGCCCCGAATGCTGCTGCCAACTCCAATGTGTATTCCAGGCAATATATGGGCTTCATTTGCTGCTGCATACTCCAGGGTGTGTTTTTCAGGCAATATATGGGCTCCCCTTGCAGCTGCCAACTCCAATGTGTTTTCAGGCAATATATGGGCTCCTTATGCTGCTGCCAACTCTAATGTGTTTTTCAGGCAATATATGGGCTCCTTATGCTGCTGCTGCCAACTCCAGGGTGTGTCTTTTCGGCAACATATGGGCGCCTAATGCTGCTGCCAACTCCAATGTGTTTTTCAGGCAATATATGGGCTCCTTTTGCTGCTGCTGCCAACTCCATGGTGTGTTTTTCAGGCAATATATGGGCTTCCCATGCTGCTGCCAAATCCATTGTGTTTTTCAGGCAATATATGGGTGGCTTATGCTGCTGCCAACTCCAGGATGTGTCTTTCAGGCAATATTTAGGCTGCTTATGCTGCTGCCAACTCCAATGTGTTTTTCAGGCAATATATGGGCTGCTTATGCTGCTGATGCCAACTCCTGGGTGTGTCTTTCAGGCAATATATGGGCTCCACATGCTGCTGCCAACTCCAATGTGTTTTTCTGGCAATACATGGGCTCCTTATGCTGCTGCCAACTTCAATGTGTTTTTTTTTTGGCAATATATGGGTTGCTTATGCTGCTGCCAACTCCAGAGAGTCTTTCAGGCAATAAATGGACTCCTCATTATGCTGCCATCCAGTGTGTCTTTCAGGCAATATATGGGCTTCTTATGCTGCTGCCAACTCCAGGATGTGTTTTTCAGACAATATATGTGCTGCTTATGCTGCTGCCAACTCCAGGATGTGTCTTTCAGGCAATATATAGGCTGCTTATGCTGCTGCCAACTCCAATGTGTTTTTTTTTTTGGCAATATATGGGTTGCATATGCTGCTGCCAACTCCAGAGAGTCTTTCAGGCAATAAATGGACTCCTCATTATGCTGCCATCCAGTGTGTCTTTCAGGCTATATATGGGCTCCTTATGCTGCTACAAACTCCAGGATGTGTTTTTCAGGCAATATATGGGCTCCTAATGCTGCTGGCAACTCCCATGTGTTTTTCAGTCGATATATGGACTTCTTATACTGCTTCTGCTGCCAACTTTAGGGTGTGTTTTTCAGGCTATATTTGGGCTCCTTATGCTGCTGCTAACTCCAAGATGTGTTTTTCAGGCAATATATGGGCTGCTTATGCTGCTGCCAACACCAGGATGTGTTTTTCAGGCAATATATGGGCTGCTTATGCTACTGCCAACTCCAATGTGTTTTTCAGGCAATATATGGGCTCCTTATGCTGCTGCTGCCAACTCCTCGGTGTGTTTTTCAGGCAATATATGGGATACAATTGTTGCTGCCAACTTCAATGTGTTTTTCTGGCAATATATGGGCTACTTATGCTGCTGCCAACTCCAGTATGTGTATTTCAGGAAATATATGGGCTGCTTATGCTGCTGCTGCCAACTCCTGGGTGTGTCTTTCAGGCAATATATGGGCTCGCCATGCTGCTGCCAACTCCAGTGTGTTTTTCTGGCAATATTTGGGCTGCTTATGCTGCTGCCAACTCCAGAGAGTCTTTCAGGCAATAAATGGGCTCCTCATTATGCTGTCATCCAGTGTGTCTTTCAGGCAATATATGGGCTCCTTATGCGGCTGCCAACTCCAGGATGTGTTTTTCAGGCGATATATGGGCTGCTTATGCTGCTGCCAACTCCAATGTGTTTTTCAGGCAATATATAGGCTCCTAATGCGCCTGCTAACTCCAGGGCGTGTCTTTCAGGCAACATATGGGCCCCGAATGCTGCTGCCAACTCCAATGTGTATTCCAGGCAACATATGGGCTTCATTTGCTGCTGCAGCATACTCCAGGGTGTGTTTTTCAAGCAATATATGGGCTCCCCTTGCAGCTGCCAACTCCAATGTGTTTTCAGGCAATATATGGGCTCCTTATGCTGCTGCCAACTCTAATGTGTTTTTCAGGCAATATATGGGCTCCTTATGCTGCTGCTGCCAACTCCAGGGTGTGTCTTTTCGGCAACATATGGGCTCCTAATGCTGCTGCCAACTCCAATGTGTTTTTCAGGCAATATATGGGTTCCTTAGGCTGCTACTGCCAACTCCAGGGTGTGTTTTTCAGGCAATATATGGGCTCCCCATGCTGCTGCCAACTCCAATGTGTTTTCAGGCAATATATGGGCTGCTTATGCTGTTGCCAACTCCAATGTGTTTTTCAGGAAATGTATGGGCTGCTTATGCTGCTGCCAACTCCAATGTGTTTTTCAGGCAGTATATCGGCTCCTTTTGCTGCTGCCAACTCCCATGTGTTTTTCAGGCAATATATGGGCTCCTTATGCTGCTTCTACCAACTCCAGGGTGTGTCTTTTAGGCAACATATGGGCTTCCCATGCTGCTGCCAACTCCAGTGTGTTTTTCAGGCAATATATGGGCTCCTAATGCTGCTGCCAACTCCAATGTGTTTTTCAGGCAGTATATGGGCTCCTTATGCTCCTGCCAACTCCAATGTGTTTTTCAGGCAATATATGGGCTCCTGATGCTGCTGCTACCAACTCCAGGGTATGTCTTTCAGGCAACATATGGGCTCCTAATGCTTCTGCCAACCCCAATGTGTTTTTCAGGCAATATATGTGTTCCCTTTGCTGCTGCTGCCAATTCCAGGGTGTGTTTTCAGGCAATATTTGGGCCTCCCATGCTGCTGCCAACTCCATTGTGTTTTTCAGGCAATATATGGGCTGCTTATGCTGCTGCCAACTCCAATGTGTTTTTTCTGGCAAAATTTGGGCTGCTTATGCTGCTGCCAACTCCAGAGAATCTTTCAGCAATATATGGGCTCCTCATTATGCTGCCATCCAGTGTGTCTTTCAGGCAATATATGGGCTCCTTATGCTGCTGCCAACTCCAGCATGTGTTTTTCAGGCAATATATGGGCTGCTTATGCTGCTGCCAACACCAGGATGTGTTTTTCAGGCAATATATGGGCTGCTTATGCTGCTGCCAACTCCAATATGTTTTTCAAGCAATATATGGGCTGCTTATGCTGCTGCTGCCAACTCCTGGGTGTGTCTTTCAGGCAATATATGGGCTCCACATGCTGCTGCCAACTTCAATGTGTTTTTTTAGGCAATATATGGACTGCTTATGCTGCTGCCAACTCCAGAGAGTCTTTCAGGCAATAAATGGGCTCTTCATTATGCTGCCATCCAGTGTGTCTTTAAGGCAATATATGGGCTCCTTATGCTGCTGCCAACTCCAGGATGTGTTTTTCAGGCAATATATGGGCTCCTAATGCTGCTGCCAACTCCCGTGTGTTTTTCATGCAATATATGGGCTCCTTATACTGCTTCTGCTGCCAACTTTAGGGTGTGTTTTTCAGGCTATATTTGGCCTCCTTATGCTGCTGCCAACTCCAGGATGTGTTTTCCAGGCAATATATGTGCTGCTTATGCTGCTGCCAACTCCAGGATGTGTCTTTCAGGCAATATATGGGCTGCTTATGCTGCTGCCAACTCCAATGTCTTTTTCAGGCAATATATGGGCTGCTTATGCTGCTGCCAACTCCAATGTGTTTTCATGCAATATATGGGCTCCTTATGCTGCTGCTGCCGACTCCTGGATGTGTCTTTCAGACAGTATATGGGCTCCACATGCTGCTGCCAACTTCAATGTGTTTTCTTAGGCAATATATGGGCTGCTTATGCTGCTGCCAACTCCAGAGAATATTTCAGGCAATAAATGGGCTCCTCATTATGCTGCCATCCTGTGTGTAATTCAGGCAATATATGGGCTGCTTATGTTGCTGCAAACTCCAATGTTTTTTTCTGGCAATATATATTGGCTCCACATGCTGCTGCCAACTCCAATGTGATTTTTCTGGCAATACATGGGCTGCTTATGCTGCTGCCAACTTCAATGTGTTTTTTTAGGCAATATATGGGCTGCTTATGCTGCTGCCAACTCCAGAGAGTCATTCTGGCAATATATGGGCTCCTCATTATGCTGCCATCCAGTGTGTCATTCAGGCAATATATGGGCTCCTTATGCTGCTGCCAACTCCAGGCTGTGCTTTTCAGGCAATATATGGGCTCCTTATGCTGCTGCCAACTCCAGGATGTGTCTATCAGGCAATATATGGGCTGCTTATGCTGCTGCCAACTCCAATGTGTTTTTCAGGCGATATATGGGCTGCTTATGCTTCTGCCAACTCCAATGTGTTTTTCAGGCAATATATGGGCTCCTTATGCTGCTGCTGCCAACTCCTGGGTGTGTTTTTCAGGCAATATATGGGATCCTAATGTTGCTGCCAACTTCAATGTGTTTTTCTGGCAATATATGGGCTACTTATGCTGCTGCCAACTCCAGTATGTGTCTTTCAGGCAATATATGGGCTGCTTATGCTGCTGCTGCCAACTCCTGGGTGTGTCTTTCAGGCAATATATGGGCTCGCCATGCTGCTGCCAACTCCAGTGTGTTTTTCTGGCAATATTTGGGCTGCTTATGCTGCTGCCAGTCTTTCAGGCAATAAATGGGCTCCTCATTATGCTGTCATCCAGTGTGTCTTTCAGGCAATATATGGGCTCCTTATGCTGCTGCTAACTCCAGGGTGTGTCTTTCAGGCAACATATGGGCCCCGAATGCTGCTGCCAACTCCAATTTGTATTCCAGGCAATATATGGGCTTCATTTGCTGCTGCTGCATACTCCAGGGTGTGTTTTTCCGGCAATATATGGGCTCCCCATGCAGCTGCCAACTCCAATGTGTTTTCAGGAAATATATGGGCTCCTTATGCTGCTGCCAACTCTAATTTGTTTTTCAGGCAATATATGGGCTCCTTATGCTGCTGCTGCCAACTCCAGGGTGTGTCCTTTCGGCAACATATGGGCTCCTAATGCTGCTGCCAACTCCAATGTGTTTTTCAGGCAATATATGGGTTCCTTAGGCTGCTACTGCCAACTCCAGGGTGTGTTTTTCAGGCAATATATGGGCTCCCCATGCTGCTGCCAACTCCAATGTGTTTTTCAGGCAATATATGGGCTGCTTATGCTGCTGCCAACTCCAATGTGTTTTTCAGGCAATGTATGGGCTGCTTATGCTGATGCTGCCAACTCCAGTGTGTTTTTCAGGCAATATATGGGCTCCTAATACTGCTGCCAACTCCAATGTGTTTTTCAGGCAGTGTATGGGCTCCTTATGCTGCTGCCAACTCCAATGTGTTTTTCAGGCAATATATGGGCTGCTTATGCTGCTGCCAACTCCAATGTGTTTTTCAGGCAATATATGGGCTCCTTATGCTGCTTCTACCAACTCCAGGGTGTGTCTTTTAGGCAACTGCCAACTCCAATGTGTTTTTCAGGCAATATATGGGCTGCTGTGAAGCTATGATATTTTTTATATGTTTTGTTCCCATAGAAATTGTAAAAAATATTATACAATCACTGTACATAGGATAATCCCTTTTGTTTGAAGCAGCAGGGTGGGTAACCCCCTTTGTTCTTTAAAAACTGGTTTTCTGGGTGTGAGTTTCAGGTGTGCATTTGCATGCAAATTAAGCTGGCTACCTCTGATAAAGATAGGGATGGGCCAGAGCATTCACTTTGTGAGTTTTGCCTGGGCCAATCAGGGATGAGCTGCGGATTTCAAAATGGAACAAAGGGTCCACCTAATAAAAACTGTAGGCTGGAGAGAGATGGGAGAGATTTCTTTTGGAGGGCAGCTGGAGAAAACATGTGCTGGGCCTGACCAGATGGAAGATGATGGGACTTTGCCTTGGGTAGATGGACCTGCGTTGTGAAGCCAAGTACAGCAGCCATCTTGTTTGGACGTGATCTGCTGAAATTCTGCGTGGAGCAATTAAAACAGATGAGTAATCCGTTTTAATATATATATGCTTTTGCCCTGTTAGGCTTTCTATGTTGTAACACAGATTTTTGTTGTGTACATTTTGCAAGGTATATAAAATAACTTTAAAGTGCATAATCTTCCTTGGAGATTACTGGCAATTGAACTTATTAGACAAACGAGGCGTAACTTTTGGAGATATACATGTATTTGAGCTCTTAAGTTTCCTTATATATTTGAGGGCTGCAAATATATTTTTTTGTAAATTTTTAGATAAATTACGCCCGAGCAAGACAGCTGCTTATGCTGCTGCCAACTCCAATGTGTTTTTCAGGCAATATATGGGCTGCTTATGCTGCTGCCAACTCCAATGTGTTTTTCAGGCAATATATGGGCTCCTTATGCTGCTTCTACCAACTCCAGTGTGTGTCTTTTAGACAACATATGGACTTATCATGCTGCTGCCAACTACAATGTGTTTTTCAGGCAATATATGGGCTGCCTATGCTGCTACCAACTCCAATGTGTTTTTCAGGCAATGTATGGGCTGCTTATGCTGATGCTGCCAACTCCAGTGTGTTTTTCATGCAATATATGGGCTGCTTATGCTGCTGCCAACTCGAATGTGTTTTTCAGGCAGTATATGGGCTCCTTATGCTACTGCCAACTCCAATGAGTTTTTCAGGCAATATATGGGCTCCTTATGCTGCTGCTACCAACTCCAGGGTGTCTTTCAGGCAACATATGGGCTCCTAATGCTGCTGCCAACCCCAATGTGTTTTTCAGGCAATATATGGGCTCCTTTTGCTGCTGCTGCCAACTCCAGGGTGTGTTTTTCAGGCAATATATGGGCTTCCCATGCTGCTGCCAACTCCATTGTGTTTTTCAGGCAATATATGGGCTGCTTATGCTGCTGCCAACTCCGATGTGTTTTTCTGGCAACATTTGGGCTGCTTATGCTGCTGCCAACTCCAGAGAGTCTTTCAGGCAATATATGGGCTCCTCATTATGCTGCCATCCAGTGTGTCTTTCAGGCAATATATGGGCTCCTTATGCTGCTGCCAACTCCAGCATGTGTTTTTCAGGCAATATATGGGCTGCTTATGCTGCTGCCAACTCCAATGTGTTTTTCAGGCAATATATGGGCTGCTTATGCTGCTGCCAACTCCAATGTGTTTTTCAGGCAATATATGGGCTGCTTATGCTGCTGCCAACTCCAATGTGTTTTTCAGGCAATATATGGGCTCCTTATGCTGCTTCTACCAACTCCAGTGTGTGTCTTTTAGACAACATATGGACTTATCATGCTGCTGCCAACTACAATGTGTTTTTCAGGCAATATATGGGCTGCCTATGCTGCTACCAACTCCAATGTGTTTTTCAGGCAATGTATGGGCTGCATATGCTGATGCTGCCAACTCCAGTGTGTTTTTCATGCAATATATGGGCTGCTTATGCTGCTGCCAACTCGAATGTGTTTTTCAGGCAGTATATGGGCTCCTTATGCTGCTGCCAACTCGAATGTGTTTTTCAGGCAATATATGGGCTCCTTATGCTGCTGCTACCAACTCCAGGGTGTCTTTCAGGCAACATATGGGCTCCTAATGCTGCTGCCAACCCCAATGTGTTTTTCAGGCAATATATGGGCTCCTTTTGCTGCTGCTGCCAACTCCAGGGTGTGTTTTTCAGGCAATATATGGGCTTCCCATGCTGCTGCCAACTCCATTGTGTTTTTCAGGCAATATATGGGCTGCTTATGCTGCTGCCAACTCCGATGTGTTTTTCTGGCAACATTTGGGCTGCTTATGCTGCTGCCAACTCCAGAGAGTCTTTCAGGCAATATATGGGCTCCTCATTATGCTGCCATCCAGTGTGTCTTTCAGGCAATATATGGGCTCCTTATGCTGCTGCCAACTCCAGCATGTGTTTTTCAGGCAATATATGGGCTGCTTATGCTGCTGCCAACTCCAATGTGTTTTTCAGGCAATATATGGGCTGCTTATGCTGCTGCCAACTCCAATGTGTTTTTCAGGCAATATATGGGCTCCTTATGCTGCTGCTGCCAACTCCTGGGTGTGTTTTTCAGGCAATATATGGGATCCTATTGTTGCTGCCAACTTCAATGTGTTTTTCTGGCAATATATGGGCTACTTATGCCACTGCAAACTCCAGTATGTGTCTTTCAGGCAATATATGGGCTGCTTATGATGCTGCTGCCAACTCCTGGGTGTGTCTTTCAGGCAATATATGGGCACGCCATGCTGCTGCCAACTCCAGTGTGTTTTTCTGGCAATATTTGGACTGCTTATGCTGCTGCCAACTCCAGAGAGTCTGTCAGGCAATAAATGGGCTCCTCATTATGCTGTCATCCAGTGTGTCTTTCAGGCATTATATGGGCTCCTTATGCGGCTGCCAACTCCAGGATGTGTTTTTCAGGCAATATACGGGCTGCTTATGCTGCTGCAAAGTCCAATGTGTTTTTCAGGCAATATATAGGCTCCTTATGCTGCTGCTAACTCCAGGGTGTGTCTTTCAGGCAACATATGGGCCCCGAATGCTGCTGCCAACTCCAATGTGTATTCCAGGCAATATATGGGCTTCATTTGCTGCTGCATACTCCAGGGTGTGTTTTTCAGGCAATATATGGGCTCCCCTTGCAGCTGCCAACTCCAATGTGTTTTCAGGCAATATATGGGCTCCTTATGCTGCTGCCAACTCTAATGTGTTTTTCAGGCAATATATGGGCTCCTTATGCTGCTGCTGCCAACTCCAGGGTGTGTCTTTTCGGCAACATATGGGCGCCTAATGCTGCTGCCAACTCCAATGTGTTTTTCAGGCAATATATGGGCTGCTTATGCTGCTGCCAACTCCAGTGTGTTTTTCAGGCAATGTATGGGCTGCTTATGCTGATGCTGCCAACTCCAGTGTGTTTTTCAGGCAATATATGGGCTCCTAATACTGCTGCCAACGCCAATGTGTTTTTCAGGCAGTATATGGGCTCCTTATGCTGCTGCCAACTCCAATGTGTTTTTCAGGCAATATATGGGCTGCTTATGCTGCTGCCAACTCCAATGTGTTTTTCAGGCAATATATGGGCTCCTTATGCTGCTTCTACCAACGCCAGGGAGTGTCTTTTAGGCAACATATGGGCTTCTCATACTGCTGCCAACTCCAATGTGTTTTTCAGGCAATATATGGGCTTCTTATGCTGCTGCCAACTCCAATGTGTTTTCAGGCAATATATGGGCTCCTTATGCTGCTTCCACCAACTCCAGGGTGTGTCTTTTAAACAACATATGGGCTTATCATGCTGCTGCCAACTCCAATGTGTTTTTCAGGCAATATATGGGCTGCTTATGCTGCTGCCAACTCCATTGTGTTTTTCAGGCAATGTATGGGCTGCTTATGCTGATGCTGCCAACTCCAGTGTGTTTTTCAGGCAATATATGGGCTCCTTATGCTGCTGCCAACCCCAATGTGTTTTTCAGGCAATATATGGGCTCCTTATGCTGCTGCTACCAACTCCAGGGTGTGTCTTTCAGGCAACATATGGGCTCCTAATGCTGCTGCCAACCCCAATGTGTTTTTCAGGCAATATATGGGCTCCTTTTGCTGCTGCTGCCAACTCCATGGTGTGTTTTTCAGGCAATATATGGGCTTCCCATGCTGCTGCCAAATCCATTGTGTTTTTCAGGCAATATATGGGTGGCTTATGCTGCTGCCAACTCCAGGATGTGTCTTTCAGGCAATATTTAGGCTGCTTATGCTGCTGCCAACTCCAATGTGTTTTTCAGGCAATATATGGGCTGCTTATGCTGCTGATGCCAACTCCTGGGTGTGTCTTTCAGGCAATATATGGGCTCCACATGCTGCTGCCAACTCCAATGTGTTTTTCTGGCAATACATGGGCTCCTTATGCTGCTGCCAACTTCAATGTGTTTTTTTTTTGGCAATATATGGGTTGCTTATGCTGCTGCCAACTCCAGAGAGTCTTTCAGGCAATAAATGGACTCCTCATTATGCTGCCATCCAGTGTGTCTTTCAGGCAATATATGGGCTTCTTATGCTGCTGCCAACTCCAGGATGTGTTTTTCAGACAATATATGTGCTGCTTATGCTGCTGCCAACTCCAGGATGTGTCTTTCAGGCAATATATAGGCTGCTTATGCTGCTGCCAACTCCAATGTGTTTTTTTTTTTGGCAATATATGGGTTGCATATGCTGCTGCCAACTCCAGAGAGTCTTTCAGGCAATAAATGGACTCCTCATTATGCTGCCATCCAGTGTGTCTTTCAGGCTATATATGGGCTCCTTATGCTGCTACAAACTCCAGGATGTGTTTTTCAGGCAATATATGGGCTCCTAATGCTGCTGGCAACTCCCATGTGTTTTTCAGTCGATATATGGACTTCTTATACTGCTTCTGCTGCCAACTTTAGGGTGTGTTTTTCAGGCTATATTTGGGCTCCTTATGCTGCTGCTAACTCCAAGATGTGTTTTTCAGGCAATATATGGGCTGCTTATGCTGCTGCCAACACCAGGATGTGTTTTTCAGGCAATATATGGGCTGCTTATGCTACTGCCAACTCCAATGTGTTTTTCAGGCAATATATGGGCTCCTTATGCTGCTGCTGCCAACTCCTCGGTGTGTTTTTCAGGCAATATATGGGATACAATTGTTGCTGCCAACTTCAATGTGTTTTTCTGGCAATATATGGGCTACTTATGCTGCTGCCAACTCCAGTATGTGTATTTCAGGAAATATATGGGCTGCTTATGCTGCTGCTGCCAACTCCTGGGTGTGTCTTTCAGGCAATATATGGGCTCGCCATGCTGCTGCCAACTCCAGTGTGTTTTTCTGGCAATATTTGGGCTGCTTATGCTGCTGCCAACTCCAGAGAGTCTTTCAGGCAATAAATGGGCTCCTCATTATGCTGTCATCCAGTGTGTCTTTCAGGCAATATATGGGCTCCTTATGCGGCTGCCAACTCCAGGATGTGTTTTTCAGGCGATATATGGGCTGCTTATGCTGCTGCCAACTCCAATGTGTTTTTCAGGCAATATATAGGCTCCTAATGCGCCTGCTAACTCCAGGGCGTGTCTTTCAGGCAACATATGGGCCCCGAATGCTGCTGCCAACTCCAATGTGTATTCCAGGCAACATATGGGCTTCATTTGCTGCTGCAGCATACTCCAGGGTGTGTTTTTCAAGCAATATATGGGCTCCCCTTGCAGCTGCCAACTCCAATGTGTTTTCAGGCAATATATGGGCTCCTTATGCTGCTGCCAACTCTAATGTGTTTTTCAGGCAATATATGGGCTCCTTATGCTGCTGCTGCCAACTCCAGGGTGTGTCTTTTCGGCAACATATGGGCTCCTAATGCTGCTGCCAACTCCAATGTGTTTTTCAGGCAATATATGGGTTCCTTAGGCTGCTACTGCCAACTCCAGGGTGTGTTTTTCAGGCAATATATGGGCTCCCCATGCTGCTGCCAACTCCAATGTGTTTTCAGGCAATATATGGGCTGCTTATGCTGTTGCCAACTCCAATGTGTTTTTCAGGCAATGTATGGGCTGCTTATGCTGATGCTGCCAACTCCAGTGTGTTTTTCAGGCAATATATGGGCTCATAATACTGCTGCCAACTCCAATTTGTTTTTCAGGCAGTATATGGGCTCCTTATGCTGCTGCTAACTCCAGGGCGTGTCTTTCAGGCAACATATGGGCCCCGAATGCTGCTGCCAACTCCAATGTGTTTTTCAGGCAATGTATGCGCTGCTTATGCTGATGCTGCCAACTCCAGTGTGTTTTTCAGGCAATATATGGGCTCATAATACTGCTGCCAACTCCAATGTGTTTTTCAGGCAATATGGGCCCCTCATACTGCTGCCAACTCCAATGTGTTTTTCAGGCAATATATGGGCTGCTTATGCTGCTGCCAACTCCAATGTGTTTTTCAGGCAATATATGGGCTCCTTATGCTACTTCCACCAACTCCAGGGTGTGTCTTTTAGACAACATATGGGCTTATCATGCTGCTGCCAACTACAATGTGTTTTTCAGGCAATATATGGGCTGCTTATGCTGCTGCCAACTCCAATGTGTTTTTCAGGCAATATATGGGCTGCTTATGCTGCTGCCAACTCCAATGTGTTTTTCAGGCAGTATATGGGCACCTTATGCTGCTGCCAACTCCAATGTGTTTTTCAGGCAATATATGGGCTCCTTATGCTGCTGCTACCAACTCCAGGGTGTGTCTTTCAGGCAACATATGGGCTCCTAATGCTGCTGCCAACTCCAATGTGTTTTTCAGGCAATATATGGTCTCCTTTTGCTGCTGCTGCCAACTCCAGGGTGTGTTTTTCAGGCAATATATGGGCTTCCCATGCTGCTGCCAACTCCAATGTGTTTTTCTGACAATATTTGGGCTGCTTATGCTGCTGCCAACTCCAGAGAGTCTTTCAGGCAATGTATGGGCTCCTCATTATGCTGCCATCAAGTGTGTCTTTCAGGCAATATATGGGCTCCTTATGCTGCTGCCAACTCCAGGATGTGTTTTTCAGGCAATATATGGGCTGCTTATGCTGCTGCCAACACCAGGATGTGTTTTTCAGGCAATATATGGGCTCCTTATGCTGCTGCCAACTCCAGGGTGTGTTTTTCAGGCAATATATGGGCTTCCCATGCTGCTGCCAACTCCATTGTTTTTTTAAGGCAATATATGGGCTGCTTATGCTGCTGCCAACTCCAATGTGTTTTTCTGGCAACATTTGGGCTGCTTATGCTGCTGCCAACTCCAGAGAGTCTTTCAGGCAATATATGGGCTCCTCATTATGCTGCCATCCAGTGTGTCTTTCAGGCAATATATGGGCTTCTTATGCTGCTGCCAACTCCAGGATGTGTTTTTCAGACAATATATGGGCTGCTTATGCTGCTGCCAACTCCAGGATGTGTCTTTCAGGCAATATATAGGCTGCTTATGCTGCTGCCAACTCCAATGTGTTTTTCAGGCAGTATATGGGCTGCTTGTGCTGCTGATGCCAACTCCTGGGTGTGTCTTTCAGGCAATATATGGGCTCCACATGCTGCTGCCAACTCCAATGTGTTTTTCTGGCAATACATGGGCTCCTTATGCTGCTGCCAACTTCAATGTGTTTTTTTTTGGCAATATATGGGTTGCTTATGCTGCTGCCAACTCCGGAGAGTCTTTCAGGCAATAAATGGACTCCTCATTATGCTGCCAACCAGTGTGTCTTTCAGGCTATATATGGGTTCCTTATGCTGCTGCAAACTCCAGGATGTGTTTTTCAGGCAATATATGGGCTCCTCATGCTGCTGGCAACTCCCGTGTGTTTTTCAGGCGATATATGGGCTTCTTATACTGCTTCTGCTGCCAACTTTAGGGTGTGTTTTTCAGGCTATATTTGGGCTCCTTATGCTGCTGCCAACTCCAGGATGTGTTTTTCAAGCAATATATGGGCTGCTTATGCTACTGCCAACACCAGGATGTGTTTTTCAGGCAATATATGGGCTGCTTATGCTGCTGCCAACTCCAATGTGTTTTTCAGGCAATATATGGGCTCCTTATGCTGCTGCCAACTCCTGGGTGTGTTTTTCAGGCAATATATGGGATCCTAATGTTGCTGCCAACTCCAATGTGTTATTCTGGCAATATATGGGCTGCTTATGCTGCTGCCAACTCCAGGATGTGTCTTTCAGGCAACATATGGGCTGCTTAAGCTGCTTATGCTGCTGCTGCCAACTCCTGGGTGTGTCTTTCAGGCAATATATGGGCTCCCCATGCTGCTGCCAACTTCAGGATGTGTTTTTCTGGCAATATTTGGGCTGCTTATGCTGCTGTCAACTCCAGAGAGTCTTTCAGGCAATAAATGGGCTCCTCATTATGCTGTCATCCAGTGTGTCTTTCAGGCAATATATGGGCTCCTAATGCTGCTGCCAACTTCAGGATGTGTTTTTCAGGCGATATATGGGCTGCTTATGCTGCTGCCAACTCCAGGATGTGTCTTTCAAGCAATATATGGGCTGCTTATGCTGCTGCCAACTCCAATTTGTTTTTCAGGCAATATATAGGCTCCTAATGCTGCTGCCAACTCCAATGTGTTTTTCAGGCAATATATGGGCTCCTTTCGCTGCTGCTGCCAACTCCAGGGTGTGTCTTTTAGGCAACATATGGGCTCCTAATGCTGCTGCCAACTCCAATGTATTTTTTTCAGGCAATATATGGGCTCCTTAGGCTGCTACTGCCAACTCCAGGGTGTGTTTTTCAGGCAATGTATGGGCTCCCCATGCTGCTGCCAACTCCAATGTGTTTTTCAGGCAATATATGGGCTGCTTATGCTGCTGCCAACTCCAATGTGTTTTTCAGGCAATGTATGGGCTGCTTATGCTGATGCTGCCAACTCCAGTGTGTTTTTCAGGCAATATATGGGCTCCTAATGCTGCTTCCAACTCCAATGTGTTTTTCAGGCAATACATGGGCTCCTTATGCTGCTGCTACCAACTCCAGGGTGTGTCTTTCAGGCAACATATGGGCTCCTAATGCTGCTGCCAACCCCAATGTGTTTTTCAGGCAATATATGGGCTCCTTTTGCTGCTGCTGCCAACTCCAGAGTGTGTTTTTCAGGCAATATATGGGCTTCCCATGCTGCTGCCAACTCCATTGTGTTTTTCAGGCAATATATAGGCTGCTTATGCTGCTGCCAACTCCAATGTGTTTTTCTGGCAATATTTTGGCTGCCTATGCTGCTGCCAACTCCAGAAAGTCTTTCAGGCAATATATGGGCTCCTTATTATGCTGCCATCCAGTGTGTCTTTCAGGCAATATATGGGCTCCTTATGCTGCTGCCAACTCCAGGATGTGTTTTTCAGGCAATATATGGGCTGCTTATGCTGCTGCCAACTCCAGGATGTGTCTTTCAGGCAATATATGGCCTGCTTATGCTGCTGCCAACTCCAATGTGTTTTTCATGCAATATATGGGCTGTTTATGCTGCTGCTGCCAACTCCTGGGTGTGTCTTTCAGGCCATATATGGGCTCCACATGCTGCTGCCAACTCCAATGTGTTTTTCTGGCAATACATGGGCTCCTTATACTGCTGCCAACTCCAGGATGTGTTTTACAGGCAATATATGGGCTCCTAATGCTGCTGCCAACTCCTGTGTGTTTTTCAGGCTATATTTGGGCTCCTTATGCTGCTGCCAACTCAGGGATGTGTTTTTCAGGCAATACATGGGCTGCTTAAGCTACTTATGCTGCTGCCAACTCCAATGTGTTATTCTGGCAATATATAGGCTGCTTATGCTGCTGCCTACTCCAGGATGTGTCTTTCAGGCAACATATGGGCTGCTTAAGCTGCTTATGCTGCTGCTGCCAATTCCTGGGTGTGTCTTTCAGGCAATATATGGGCTCCCCATGCTGCTGCCAACTCCAATCTTTTTTTCTGGCAATATTTGGGCTGCTTATGCTGCTGTCAATTCCAGAGAGTCTTTCAGGCAATAAATGGGCTCCTCATTATGCTGTCATCCAGTGTGTCTTTCAGGCAATATATGGGCTCCTTATGCTGCTGCCAACTCCAGGATGTGTTTTTCAGGCAATATATGGGCTGCTTATGCTGCTGCCAACTCCAGGATGTGTCTTTCAAGCAATATATGGGCTGCTTATGCTGCTGCCAACTCCAATTGGTTTTTCAGGCAATATATAGGCTCTTAATGCTGCTGCCAACTCCAATGTGTTTTTCAGGCAATATATGGGCTCCTTTTGCTGCTGCTGCCAACTCCAGGTGTGTCTTTTAGGCAACATATGGGCTCCTAATGCTGCTACCAACTCCAATGTGTTTTTCAGGCAGTATATGGTTTCCTTAGGCTGCTACTGCTAACTCCAGGGTGTGTTTTTCAGGCAATGTATGGGCTCCCCATGCTGCTGCCAACTCCAATGTGTTTTTCAGGCAATATATGGGCTGCTTATGCTGCTGCCAACTCCAATGTGTTTTTCAGGCAATGTATGGCTGCTTATGCTGATGCTGCCAACTCCAGTGTGTTTTTCAGGCAATATATGGGCTCCTAATACTGCTGCCAACTCCAATGTGTTTTTCAGGCTATATATGGGCTCCTTATGCTGCTTCTACCAACTCCAGGGTGTGTCTTTTAGGCAACATATGGGCTAACATGGTTGAGTGCTGTGGCTCCTTTAAGACTTTTGTATTCTAATTGCCCTGCTAACGTGCACCTCCCAGGTTAGTTATAAAATGGTCTGAGCGGCTGCCACCCACCCTTTGTTTCTTTTCAATTTGTGCAAGCACATGGTGTGTGGGGTCTAGGGTGTATTGCAAGGTCTTTGACCCTTCCACCCTATGGCTTGCACTTGAGAGGTTTAGGGCAACCTCAGGTAAGCCTGCTCCCAATTTATCTATTGCACTGTATGTCCCAAATGGGCTCTCAGAGATTAGAGTTAGGACTGCACCCCACAGAGGCACTTTGGCGTAGTGGTACAGCTTAAGTATACTTCTGCAGATGTGTGTGACCGAGTCCTCTGTTTTTAACCAAGTTTAGAGACAGATTATAGGCTGGCCTGCAAGCTAACAGAGTTGGCAGCAATATTAGGATATATTGCCTGAAAAACACACCCAGGAGTTGGCAGCAGCACAAGGAGCCCATATATTGCCTGAAAAACACATTGGAGTTGGCAGCAGCATAAGCAGCCCCAAACTGAACCTTTTTTATTTACATGTCCCAACAGACCCACACACTGATGGAGGAAATCCAGGAGCTGAAGGAATTTGGATCCTTTATTGAACCTTCAGAACATCTCCCCCTGGGACAGAATCTGCAACTGTCCCAACATGTTTCTACACCAAATGCTCAGCAGCAGAGTGAAGCTGGCTGCATGCTGCCAGCCCATCGTGGGCAGCATGCAGAGACTGAGCCGACAGTCCCCAGTGTTAGCTCTGCTGCTGAGGATTTGCCAAGCAGACCTGTGGCTGTTGGTGGACCTAGAGGCACATCATCTGCACGCCCCACAACCCGGGGAATTGGGAGGCATAGTCGACTACGTCGCCCAGTTTCCCAGGGGAGGGGCGCACCAATGATGGAGTCAGCATGGCACCATGAGAGGCGGCTTTTTCGCCTCCAAAATCAATGAAACCACGAGCATCTTCATGGGCAATTAGAGACATTAAATAACACCTTAAACTCCATGCTGACTGAATTTAGGTCCAACAACAGCCACATGGCCACCTTATCCAATTATTACAGTGCCATGCTTGAGGAAGTTCGAAATAGCAACAGCCACATGGCCACCTTAACGAACGATCTCAGTGCCATGATGGCTGAATTTCGAACTTCTAATAGAAACATGTTGGAACAGTTGCAGATTCTGAATGCCACACAGGCCCAGGTGAGGGCCCACCTCCAAGGGCCCCAACCTGGGTTTTATGGGCATCCCCCATTTTAAGGCCTATTTGGCCTGTATCTGCTCCACATCTTTGCTCTACATCCCCACTGTATTGACCTGTCTGGTGAGCCCTATCAATATACCCTTTTGGTATGGCTTTGCTTGTTTGCTTTGGATTTGCGCCCATATAGCTCATTAGAGTGCTGAGGTAGCCCACTAGCCAATGCCGGAGGTGAAGCCTCAATGAACCTGCCACTCAAGCTGTTGTGCTGCAGGCTTGTGGCGAATTACATTGGTTCTGGCTCCTCCTGTTTGTAGGCATGATTGGGGGACATTCAGGCCTGGCAAACTACTACCTTGACCCCTGGTTTTTGAACTGGACTTGGATTGGGACTGGGGGTTCTGGTTTGGGTGGCCCATTGAGTAACAGGTGTAGATGTGGCATAGGTTTGGCTGCTTTACACCTGTGCCTGTGGCAAATGTGGCCAAGCAGGAGAGGGTGTGTCTGTGGGCCTATTTGTTTTCAAAAAAATCTGGACATGGCAATGCTTGTCACATATGTTTTTGTTTTGGAAATTTGTATTAAACTTTTGACAGGAGTGCCTTACTTTGAAACTCCTGCCTGTGGCCAATTGCTATGTGGCATGATTTGCCAAAAATTACATTTGTGGTTTGACCATGTATTTTCATGAACTATGGGAGTGACCATCAACTCCAATGTTTGCTTTTCTAATAAACACCATACATTTTTACTTAACCTGTTGTTGACTAAGTTTATGCCTTTAGGTTTTTGGGGAATAAAGATGAGTTAAAGTTTGCAGTAACAAATTGGGAACCCAAAAAAACATGAGTCTCAAATCAGGTGTGAGGTTGTTTGTAATTAATTCATTACTGTTTGTAAAAGTAAGAAACAAACATACAAACACAAAGGGCAAAAAACACAATTAACAATCAATAAAGTGACAACACAAACAAAGGGATAACAAATTAGGCAAAATGTGTGGCTATCAAATTTGACCGCACGGCTTGGCCAGACGCACTAGGTGGCCTACGGTAGTCCTCCTCTGGATCATCGGTAGGTGGAGAGGGGGGCAAATCCACATACCGGGGGACACGCTGCAATATTGCAAAATTATGCAACACTGCACACGCCATGATAATATCTATGACCTTTTTGGGGTCATACTGAAGGGCTCCACCGGTATGGTCCAAGCATCTGAAGCGGGTCTTAAATAGGCCAAACGCCCTCTCCACCACGGCCCTGGTCTTCCGGTGTGCCCTATTATATGCATCCTGGGCGGCATTCTGGGGCCGGAGGATGGGCGTCAGCAGCCACGGAAGGAGTGGATAGCCGGAATCACCTGCAAATATTGTAAGCAAAACACATAAATTACACATTACTCCCTAAACGGCCCCACAACATGACTAAGAGCCTAGGTCACATTATACATACAGCACAGCATACATATTGCACAGGCAAAAAAAAGCCTAAAAACATCTAATAGATGTGGGAACAATTTAAACATTAAAGATGCCGGATGAGGGCCAATCAGGCAGACTGCTAACAGGTACTGGTTTAGGACTGTGCTGCTCAGCATTCTTGGATGTCTTAACTTTTCAGGACCCCGTATCTGCTTTGTGTGAGGCAAAAACAGTTCTAACCCGGCCCCTGCACTTTATCCCGCTCTCCTCTACTCAGTAAGTGTAATGCATCTAAGCTAAGATGCCGCAGACCCTATCATAAAGTCAAGAACATCATTTCAGCCAAGTGTGGGGAAGAGTAATGATTAATTTACTATAAATTCAAAGTTTAAAATTGGCAAATGCAGAACAAACATTTGGCAAAGCTTTGTTGTTTGAAAAATATAATGGTTAAGGTCGTGTTTCACATGTAAACAAGGTGTTCAAATAGCCATAGTTTCATACATGGGACACAAACTAAATTCATAGGCATACATATAAAACAAAAGGACGTTATTGGCGTCAACTTACCAAGGAGCCATCCACCGGAAAATTCCCCAGACTCAAACCGACCGTACAATCCAGATCTGCGCAAAATGTAGGCATCGTGGGATGAGCCTGGAAACCCGGCGACCATACTAAGGAACCGCATGTCTGGGGCCACCACTGCTTGGACATTCAGTGAGTGGCCCATTTTGCGATTCCCTGGGAAAAAAAAAACCCAAACATTATCAAGGCAAGGCAAACTAGTAAAACACTAACTAATCACACCTGAAGCCAAACCTGTGGGCCAATACAAATAACACTAACCAAGTACATTAGTATTTGGTACACAAAAAAAGGATATGTATGTTTGAAAAAGTAAAGATTCACTTTGAAGTGTCTAATTCAGGTACACATTAAAATGTTTCCCTTTTGAACACATGTTAAATTTTTGAGAAACTAAATACGGTCCATTGTTTCACAGGGACTCTTTACAAGGAGGGCATAATTACAAGGAGGGACTTTTTACAGGGAGGGACTTTTTACAAGTTGGCCTTCTCAAAAATTTAGAAAACAATACGGTACAGTAATTGTAAAAATGACAGATTGCACTCGCCTGTAGATATACTCATCGGCTGCCGGAGGCACCAGGGCAACGTGGATGCAGTCAATGGCACCCATGACGTTGGGCATGTCGGCGATGTTATAAAATGCCAGCTTAATCGCGTTCCTGGCTACCATGTCCTCAGGAAAACAAATATATTTCCGCTTAATGGTAGCCATGCCTTCCAAAAACTTGGATAGCGCGCGGCTCAGCGTAGGCTGGGAGATCCCCACGGAGAGGGCACCCAGCCTCTGGAAGAGCCGTTCACCAAAAATTGCAGGCAGCCAAGCATCTTGGTCATACCTGAAATTGCTTGCCCCTTCCTTGTGGTGCGGGCTAACCATGGCCGCAGCTCACTATACAACTTATGGAGGGAAGCGTGATTAAGTCTGGTGAGCTCGAACAGCTCAATGTCATGCATGCCATCGATGTGCATGCGTCGCCGCCGGTACAATCTGGTCTCAGCCAATTTCAATGCCCATGAGCTGCAAATCCTCATGCTCCTCAAACACACTAGAGTCATCCATAGCTGCTAGTCTCGAGGTCAAAATGGTCTCGTAAGGGGATAGCAAAGGAAACGGGTTTATAGGGTGGTGGTCCGTCGGCAATCAGCTCTCTGAATGAGACGCAAGCCCATAGCAATCACGTAAGTTATCTGAACGAACAAAAAATATCAGATTTTGTTGGGAAAATGATCCGAACTAGTGCAAATGTTCCGATTTGCTTTCGTTCATCAAAAGCGCATATACGCATTGGCCCGAACGTTCGTACGAATGAAAAATGAACCAAAAAAAACAAAAAAATGACAAACACCCACAAAAATGTTCACAGACAGCTACGGAAGTCCAGACGAATGTGTCTCTGAAATTATCCTGAGACGCCTCCATATGGTGATTATAGCGGCACAATAGGCTGATAGGGATTCACACTATAAAAGCAACCCAGGATGCCCCAATAGCCCGCTAGGGAAGTGGGAGTAATTTACACACTAGGCCTCACAAGTTTAATAACAAAATAGAGGGAGTAGGGCCGGGAGAAACCAATAGAGGTCGGCCCGTCTGAAAGACATAAGCGAAGAGAACCCCGTAAGTGACATGTATAATGACATAGGGTAATAAAAACCGCCCGCGAGGGCACTCACGGACTGCGGTAGGTAGACGCCAGTCACGCAGCAGCAGAATCCAGAGATAATGGCGCCGGGTATACCTCGAGGGGCTGGCCGAGGAAGCAGTGACGCAGAACGCGCCAACCGCGGGCCCCGCCCCCCCGAAGCAGCACACGTGACAAGCAGCCAATAACGGCGCACCAGCGCCTGAGGTAATGCCACAGCCAAGCGTGGAGCACAGTGGAAGCACGCGCCGCGGCATATTTGAAAACGCAACCAGTGCAACATAGGGTAATAAAAACCGCCCGCGAGGGCACTCACGGACTGCGGTAGGTAGACGCCAGTCACGCAGCAGCAGAATCCAGAGAAAATGGCGCCGGGTATACCTCGAGGGGCTGGCCGAGGAAGCAGTGACGCAGAACGCACCAACCGCGGGCCCCGCCCCCCCGAAGCAGCACACGTGACAAGCAGCCAATAACGGCGCACCAGCGCCTGAGGTAATGCCACAGCCAAGCGTGGAGCACAGTGTAAGCGCGCGCCGCTGCATATTTGAAAACGCAACCAGTGCAACATAGGGTAATAAAAACCGCCCGCGAGGGCACTCACGGACTGCGGTAGGTAGACGCCAGTCACGCAGCAGCAGAATCCAGAGAAAATGGCGCCGGGTATACCTCAAGGGGCTGGCCGAGGAAGCAGTGACGCAGAACGCGCCAACCGCGGGCCCCGCCCCCCCCCCCGAAGCAGCACACGTGACAAGCAGCCAATAACGGCGCACCAGCGCCTGAGGTAATGCCACAGCCAAGCGTGGAGCACAGTGGAAGCACGCGCCGCGGCATATTTGAAAACGCAACCAGTGCAACCAAGTCAGCGCGGCGACTCACACCAACCAGACAAAACACAATACAGTAGCACCAAGGCATATGCACACACACGCACCCCCCCCCCCCCCCAGAGCTACAAGGGAGAGCGAGGGAGGACAGCGGCCACTTAACATAGGACCCACCGATAGACAAGGGCAATAGGGTGGGAGGGGCATCCCACAAAGGCTCACCATATGCCTATACCGCCTACCCTTTGGTGGGGGATTGCGGTGGAGCAGCGCTCCTAAGCAACTGACAGCGGTGCTGCCTACCATCACCCGGACCAGCGCAGCCAAGGCTGGGAGGCACATTAATAATGGAACGGGTGGGAATAGTCCTACAGGGCCGCAGGCTAATAGCCCCCCTCACCTGCGAGAAGAGAGAGCCATCTTCTTGTCCTTCGCAGTCCAGACTGCAGAGAAAATCTGGGGATTTGTGGGAGGTCCCGGGTATAGGAGCCAATTTCACTGTCTCTGCAGACCAGCGCCATCTGGCGGAGTAATACCCAAGTGTAATGATTCTCATCTGGAGCAGGTCGTACTGTATACTAAGAATATCAGGTTTTCAAATCAAATTTGGGGGTAGATTCTGGGGAATATCCAAGAATGTAAAGTACAGTCAGTGCGGTTTTTAGGCAAGACCAGTTTCAGTTTCTGGAAAAACCCCAAGATTTCTCTGCAGGGTTTTTACAAGTTTCAGGCTAGCGAAACTGGGAGGACAGGTCTGGATAAGGAATATTGCAGTATAACTGGCCAGGCAGGAGAACTTTAGAAGAGAGCCTTAGGAGGAGGACCCTAGGAGAAGGAGAGAGCCCTGGAAACAGACTGGGAGAGGCGGCCGAAGCTGCCAGCTTAGAGGTCCGCTTATAAGCTCCCCTGTCAGTAGAGTAAAAAGAGGCACATGTAAAAGACATCAGATAAGCTGCTTGCTGTGAGTTTACAGTCCCTTCAATGCTGTATCTACATTATCCATGGATAGAGAATTCCAGTTCAACAGCTTTCTAACCCTAACGGACCCCTTTTTACACTCATGACAGATTGCCTTTGCTCTGTGCATATTAGTCACCTAACCTGTACAGGTCTTTCTGTTTGCCTTATATGTTTGAATATATTTATACATAATGTTCAAATGATCAGAACCCCCCCCCCCCCAGTATCTCTTTTTTAAGAAAAACTTGTTAAGTGTTTCAAATTTTTTTTATTGTATAGGGGACATACAGTATTTAATTAATCAATATACAACTAGCTGTGCACTGTATGACTTTTTCCAGCTATAGTTTGGCAGTGTGTACATACCAATTTTCACCATTAGGTGCCAGCACATCAACAAAAATGGCCAAAACCTGTAATCCAAATGGATTATTTGTGATTGGTAACATAAGGAATATTGTTCCAATGCATTATGCCCCTGTGTATACTTTCCCGCTTTTCCAGCTGATTTCTTAAAGTGGACCAACACCCAGGCTGATCGGCCCGGGAATCTATAAGATTCCAGGGCCGATCAGATCCCTCCCCGCGGGGCATCCGAAATCGGGATGCCCCGCTGTGTGAAACCCCCCAGGACGCCCCATTCACCTTACATTAACCAAGTTCCAACGACGCATGCGCGGGCCGCGGCCGCATCTCGCGCTTCTCGGCCGTTTGTGAATGGCCAGCGTGGGCGCGCTTCCTGTTAGATGTGAGATGTGAGATGTGGCCGCCAGCGTGCTCGGAGCCGCTGTGGTTGTCCGTCTCTTGTACGTGCTTACCACAGCGGCTCTGAGCACGCTGGTTGGACGAGGCCCGTGCATGCGCCGTAGGAGCGGGGTGAGGTGAGTTTTTTTCTGCCATTCTGGGGGTTTTCACGCAGCGGGGCACCCTCGATCGGAGTGCCCCACGGAAGTGGACCAAAACCCAGGATAGTGAAAATCCTGGGTGTTGGTCCACTTTAAGAGTGTATTTAACATAGATATCATGTATATTGTTATGTCATATACACAGCCGTGTGTTAATGCAGATCATGTCTGCTGTTGTTGTGCTAAAGATATTAAAAGTGCTTTCAACCCTTAGGCAGCCCGGTGCCCAATTCTGCATTCCTGATGATTGACTCAGACCTGCTATAGCTTTGGCATAATACCAGGCAAAGGGTGGAGGAAATAAGAACAGTTTTTTTTTACTTAATGTGTGCTGGCCATAACTAATCTTTGAATTGGAATGTACCTTTACCCTCCCGATAAAAGGACTCTCTTTATATGGCACATGAGCAGTGCAAAGGATAAAACTGGCCGGTGTTAACTAACTACAGCTTTTCACCCCTCCTTCCTTCAGATTGGCGCTGACGTGGCTTTACCAGGGGTGAATGTGGAAAGGACGCGTTAGCAGAGCAAAGAAGTAAAGGACAAAAAATGCACTCTGCTACTTGTTGTGCTCTGAATTTATAATAACGTACAGTGAAAGAGATTCAAGTTCGAAAATTGTATATGTATTATAACTACAAAATGGCAGATAGTATGGAGTATATAATTCTATAATAATCAATGCAGAAATAATAAAATTACAGTTGAGTTTTTGTAAAGCACAAAACCATTAGGTAAACATGAAATCAAATGGCTTCGATATCATTATTTCAACATATGTGTTATGCAGTTATTCAGTCAGTACAACAGAGCAGCTCAGTCTTTGCAATCTTTTTATAGCTGTAGATTTGCACTCTCTAAGCTGATTTACAAGATAAGTTGATAACTTGGGGGAGGTGGAACCTTTTAGGTTAGGTGACCAGATATGTAATGCTTAAAGCAATAATACCACTAAAAGACTTTGCATCATATCACATTTTGACTACTAAAGAGTAGGCTAAATAACATAGAAATATGTGTAAGGTAACTGGCAAACATTGCTTTCACGGTGTACAGGAGGGAGGCTGAGATAACAATCCTAGAATAAAGGAAAGCCAGGAATGGGAAAGAAAACAAAAATATCTCCATACATAAGAAAATAGTGCAGTGCACCTCATGTGTACTGGCCATGCTGCATGATTGTATATACGATCCATGCTGCAATCATTTTGTTCTATCTAATGCAAAGTATGTGTTTGATTCAAGCTGCAATATCTGTGTGTAATACAGATGACATTATCAGTGTATGGTGTAAGCCCTGTGTATTGTTCCAGTTGAATTTCTGCTTAATATTCTAACAATGAAATTATAATAATTCTGGTCCTGACACTGAAGCCAATTGTTAGACACAATCTTAATATAGCACTGATGAGTATCATGGCCGTTCCACACTTTTTCAGCATTCCTTGCAGTTTTAGTATGTTTCCATATATTGTGTATGTATTTAATGTGTTCTCTTGATGGTTGCAGTTGCAGACTGAACAGCAAAAGGAACATTATGTACCAGGAGTATAATATCAGCATTGCAAAAAGCTGCTGAGTCACTTGACAGGAGCAGAGCTCCTTTCCTGGTGGGGGTGAACATGACCAGGAACATTCTAGTGGACCATTGCTACACCCTGTTCAAAGATACACTGGATGTGCTAAGATCACCTGGTACATAGTCGTGGAGAGTGGAGCACAGTGTTCCCAAGAACTGCTGGGACCAAGACTAAGGAAAAAGTAGCCATGGCAGCAGAAGCACAACCATGCAGAGCAGCAGTCCCCTGGTGAGCAGGGCATTGCCGGGAAAACTAGTAGATGATGACAAGAGTATTCACATAGGGGCAACCAGATGATCTGGGGAAACGTTCTCTGAGGGACAGTGCAGTATTGCTGGGAGCAGTGTTGGGGATATGAGTGGGGAAAAGACTTGCATTGTTGCAGAATAAAACAATTCTGTGATTACTCACCTGTAGAATTGGTATTATATGTATACAGCACATCCTGTTCCAGAAGATATTCCGTACACTTGGGATATACAACCAGTAGATGGCGCTGGACTGCAGAAACAGAAAAGTGGCTCTTCCCGGCCCCATATATACCAGGGACCTCCCACAAAATCCCCAGTATTGAAAAGCAGTTAAAATGAGACCGGGAGAACTATAACCATTATATGAAAATTTGAACATAAGAACAATCACCATAAAGAAGCAACTAAAGATAATGATAACAAGGGTGGGGTGGAACAGGACGTGCTGTATACGTATAATACCAATTCTACAGGTGATCACAGAATTGTATTATTCTAAGTATACAGCACGTCCTGTTCCAGAAGATATTCCTTACACTTGGGACATCCAATAGCAGTGTCTGTAAGGTAGGGTGGGATCCCCAAAAGTAACAGCAGACAGTTTAAGCATCAGTCTTCCTGAAAGATTCAGTAGCCACCAAATAGAACTTCAGAGTTCTGACTACGTCCAAAGAATGCAAAATCCTTTCTTTAGGGTTACTGGGATTAGGACACAGAGAAGGCAAAACAATGTTCTGATTGAGATGAAAGGCAGAAACAACCTTTGGCAGAAAATCTGGCTTAAAACGAAACACCACCTTGTCCTGGTGCCTCTCAAAATAAGGAGGCTTAATGGAAAGCGCCACCAACTCAGAAACACGGCTAACAGAAGTTATAGCCACCAAAAAGATCACCTTAAGCGTAAGAATGGACAAAGGTCTTGACCAGGGGATGCTGAGCAAAGGATCTTTGGAAAAAAATAGCCAAAGCAGACACATGGCCTTTTAGAGTACTGAGCTGAAGACCCAAATCCAAACCATGTTGGAGAAACACCAAAATCCTAGGAATAGAAAACACACGACAGGGAAGCGAGTGGGACTCGCACCAGTCAATGTAAGTAATGTAATAGATGAAAGAAGAGGACCTCTTCCTAGCCCTGATCATGGTATTCACCACCGAGGCAGGCAGCCCTCTTTCCATCAAGATGGAGGTTTCAACAGCCAGACCGTCAAAGCCAGCGTTTGTGAATTGGGGTGGCGTAGGTGTCCCTGAGTGAGCAGATCTGGAACCAGTGACTGGACAAAGACTGGAAGCTTGTGACGGGACGCAAACAGATCCACATTCGGCTGACCCCAACGGTGGCACAGGGAGCGAAACACCCTGCTGCTGAGGGACCACTCTCCCAGACGAGAGGTCCCCCTGCTCAGAGAGTCTGCCTCCAGATTCTCCACCCCCGGAATGTACACAGCTGAGATGCAGGGAACATTTTCCTCCGCCCAGGACAGTATCAGGGACACTTCCTTGAGGGCCCTCTTGCTCCGGGTCCCTCCCTGATGATTGTGGGGTTAAGTGGGCGAGAACCAACCTGATTGCCCTAAAATTCCAGAATGTTGATAGGGGCATGGGCCTCCTGAGGGCCCCACTGACCCTGGAATTTCAGGGACTTCCAGAATCCCCCCCAACCTGTCAGACTGGCATCCGTGGTTCCTTGAGTCCAGCCACCACACTAGAGACCGCCTGACTTGAGGGGACAAGACAAACACCTGATCCTGGGACACAGGGTCCCGATCCCACACTGACAAGAGGTGAAGCTGAAGAGGCCTCATGTGGAACTGAGTATATGGAACCACCTTGAAGCAGGACACCATCAGGCCCACCAGCTGCATTCCCTGCCTGATGGAAGGATGAGGACAAGACAGCAGGAGCTGAACTTCTCCTGAAGGACCTCCACCTTCTGCTGAGGTAGAAAGATCTTGACCTGAGCTGAATCCAGAATCATGCCCATAAAATACTTCACCATGGAAGGAGACAGGGAAGATTTGGGGTGATTGATCACCCAGCCGAATGATTCCAATGTGGACACCACCCTCTGAGTGTCCAGCTCTGCCTGATGGAAGGACTGAGAAGCGATAAGCATGTCGTCCAAGTCGGGAAGAATGCGAATGCCCTGAGATCTCAGCAGGGCCATCACTCCTGCCAGCACCTTAGTGAATACCCTGGGGGCCGAGGTGAGGCCGAAGGGCAAGGCCAGGCCACAAGGCAAGGCAAGGCCACAAATTGGTAGTGCTGATCCTCCAGAGCGAACCTGAGGAATCTCTGATGACCTGGAAAGATAGGTACATGAAGGTAAGCATCCTTGATGTCTACAGAGGTCATGAAGTCCCATGGGCATAGGAAAGTCACAACTGAGCGCAGAGTCTCCATGTGAAAGTGTCTGAATCTGACAAACTTGTTGAGAAGCTTTAAATTCAGGATAGGTCTGATGGACCCATCCTTTTTGGGCACAATGAAAAGATTGGAATAATAGCCTTTGCCCCTTTCCTTCAAGGGCACCCGGCAGATGACACCAAGGTCTAGAAGACAGCCAGGGAGAGACACTGAGCTGACAAGGGGTTTTGAGCTAACCGAGATTTGATGAATCTTGGGGGCAGCCAGGCTGCAAACTCTATCTTGTAACCAGAGGATACTACCTCCTGAATCCACCGGTCTGAGACATGAAGCCTCCAGACGTGAGTCAAGAGCCAAAGCCGTCCCCCCACCCGGATAGGTGAGGGCGCCCCTTCATGCCTGAGGGGTCTTGGGGGAGGACTTAGTCTTGGGACCCCAGGTGGGGCCAGGGCGGCCACGTCTTCTGCCCCTGCCCCAAAAATCTCCACGGGTTCCAGCAAAGGAAGCTCCCCATCCAATTCTGGAGCCCCTGAAGGAAGGAGAAAAGGCACCTGAACCCAGAAAGGACCGGGGCTGCCTTCTACGCTGAGGTAACTTGCCACCTTTAGCAAACAAGTCCAAACGTTCCCCAAAGAGGTGCAGCCCCTTGAAGGGAAACCCAGTGAGAGCCTTTTTGGCAGCATTGTCAGCTGCCCACTGGCGCAGTCAGACCGAGCGGCGTATCGCCACCAACAAGGCAGATGCCCTGCCACACATTCTAATGGTATCATCCAGGGCAGAGAGAACATATGCAACAAATTCCTTACAACGCAGAAGAGCTCTATACTCTTCACTACCAGCATCATCAGGGGCCCCATCTAAGAGACTCCTGAGCAGGCTTTTAATAGCAACAGCCGTGATAGTAGAGGCACAGACCGGACAGAGCGCGGTCCCAACACAGGCAAAGGCATGGCAAGCCAGCTGATCCATGCGCCTGTCCTCCCCATCCCTCAGTGTAGTAGAGTCAGGGGAATGCATGACAGATGTGTTAGACAACCCCAGAACTGGTGCATCCACCTCTGGAGGACATGACCAACGTTTAACCATCTCAGCAGGAAAGGGATACCTCTTATCCCAACACTTTGGTACCCCGGGAAGCCGACTAGGCCGTTCCCACTCCTTGAGAATCAGATTATTAAAGTGAGTTTGTTCAGGAAACGCCAAACATGGCTTAACTGTATGAAACAGCTCCCCCTGCTGCTCCCGCGGGCCACTGCAGGAAGAGAGATACAGAGCACTTCAAAAATGTGAGCCAAAAGTCTGGCAGTATCATCTGAAGCCCTTGGGTCAGACCCAGACTCAGCATAACCCCTAGACTGATCCTCAGATGATTCTGAATCAGAGAATAATTGCCCTTCTTCCAGGGGGGTATATCCAGTAATATAAAAAAACTCCTCAGCTTCCAAAGGAAAGAGAGTAACACCGGGTGCCAGATGCTGCCGCTTAGCAGGAGCCTTACGCGGACCAGCGCTATCTACTGGATGTATATCCCAAGTGTAAGGAATATCTTCTGGAACAGGACGTGCTGTATACTTAGAATATGGATATGCTCTGCAGTCTTTGAGGTAGTCCATACCTGTAACACCACACAAACACACACACACACACACACACACACACACACACACACACACACACACACACAGAGTTACTACTGCTCAGAATCCTACAATTTACCTACAATTAAGCCATGAAATATGATAGGTATACTCTTATATGTATTGGTCTAAAACCAGTTAAACACAATTCCTAATATCTGATATATGGTTTGGAGAGATAATAAAAGAAAAAAAATCATCCCAAGCAGACCATGCCCCCCTTTCTAGTGGACTGTAAGCTCTATGAAACATCAGAGTCAGATTCCAGAGCGACATCAGGGCTTCTATATCAGAGTTTACTAGCTTTTCAATAGTATGAGTGTGCAGAGGGTTAATATTGTTTTTTTGTCTATGGAGTGTGGTCACACCCCTCTAGCACCTTCTTGACTGTCATATAATGGCCTCAATTCAATAAAGGTAGAAAAATAATTCTCATGGTAGTAAAAGATTCAATTCATTAGAAAAAAAGCCTGAGAATGTCACTGTTGCTGAATCACCAGCTAAAAAAACAATGAAAGTCAATGGTACTTTTTTACTCCTAAGAAAAGTAGAGAACAGTTTACTCCTTTCTACACTGTAGTAAAAGCTGCCTTTGACTTTCATTGTCTTTTTATCCAAAGATTCAGTAACATTCTCAGACTTTTTCTCATAAATTGAATGTTTTACTACAATGAAACATTTTTTATACCTTCTACCTATATTGAATCAAGGCCATTGACTGGATGAGCACATCCTACCTATTGCATTTGCAAAAGTTGGCCTCTACTTAAAAGTAAAGTATTTTTCATTGTGTGTGTGTGCAAGCAAGTTAAGATATTGAACTGTCTTTAGACAGGCTAGTTCATGAATTGCATTGCTTGTGCACACACAAGTAAAGAAGTAGCAATGTCTGCACAAACTTTTGCAGGCTTAAACCGGACCTTCAGCGTGATTTAATGAAAAGCCCAAACTCTTAAAAAACGGTTCCCCAGCATCTAAAATTAATATATTGTACGTTTTTAGTCACTAACTTATTATTCTTTCCTCCACTGGGCTGCAACTCTGTTCAGGAATTTAGGATACGGGCGCCGCCATCTTGAATCAGAAGCATTACACTTATTGAGGAGAGGAGAGTGGGATAAGGTACATGGGGGTGGGTTATAGCTGTGCTTTGCTCAGACAGAGCAGAGCTGGGGTCAGGAAAAGGTCAGCAGTCCCAGAATGCAGAGCAGCACAGTCAGGAGGCACTTCCTGTTTGCAGGTTGCCTGATGGCGGCTTCCATAAGCCGCCATCTTGGATGTTTAAAGGCTCATAACATGCAGTAGATGCAGGTAGGATGATTTTTAATGTGGACAATCTGTATGTACAGGGTGTGGGAAACATATAAGATAGACTCTTATTCAGAGTGAAGGTCCGCTTTAAGTAATGTTAGGGATGGGGTATCAGTTGGATGGCCTTGTTAATCACAGTCCATGTTTTTAACAAGTGATAGCTAGCTTTTCAATAGTATGAGTGGTTAAATTTCTATTTTGTCTATGAAGTCTCCTGCTGCGGTAATGCAATTTCTTGACTTGGGATATGTAACTTCAGGACTAACCTTCATCTTACGACTTCCTATAACCATTTTCTATGATGAGTTGATTTTCCTATAATGGGTATAGTAACCCTGTAAGGTACAGGTTTTGAAGGTTTGGTTCAGCACCAGATGTAAAATATGCACATTTATTTTATTTTTCATCTATATTGCACGGTTTACTCCATTTATGCACCTGGTGCTGAATTAACCCCTTAGCAGTAGAATGTAATCAATGATAAATACCAAACATAAAACAGTAAATACACAGAGCTAACTTCTTTCAAAATCAAACAATTATGTGTGGCAAAAAATCAATGTCCATTAATACATCCAAATCAATAATAAAGTCTTTCTGAATTCTTTAACCGTATCCCAAAGTGCATGTGCTCCAATTTCTTCTGTGCTCTTATCACCCCTATGTGCAAATCCTTACCAGAAGGAAATCTTTAACACAGCCAAACAAGATGATATATGGATATTCCCCCACATCAGTGAATGGTTAGCTTGATTTCAAATCATCCACATCCAAGCTTGATTCCACAGGGCGAATAATTTATGTATAATCTCTCAAAAATATATCGGTTCAATGGATGACAAACCGCACATAAAGGAAGAGATAAAATAGCAGGACTAGTGCAATAACGTTTAAAATACCCGTTTAATAGTACTAAAAATCCAAGAATCGCACTCACAATGTTAAAAGCATAAAATCAGCATGTCAGCTCTTTTTATAGAGCAATGGATAGAGCGGGTCTCACCACCAATCTTCAATGCTCCTACCAATCCATCCAAAGATGACGAGCACTCCAAACGGGGTATGACCCTGCATCCACACAGATAAGATCCTAAAAACTGCCAAACTCCCAACGCGTTTCGTCGCATATGCGACTTTGACCAGGTGTTCGGCTAGTACAAAAGCATATCTATTTATACCGGATATGGGGAATGCACTCCAATGCCATGCCCTCTGACGTATCTTTCCAGCGCACTTCCGTCGCTGGATAATTCAATCGGTTCTCTCCCGGATACCGGGCGGAAACACAACAACTGAGGGCAAACGCCCTTCGCTTGTGACGTCTACCCACGTGATCATAAGATTCATCTACGCTGCACTCCATCACAAGGAGGAAGCAGCGGGAGTCACGCCTCACTCTCATCCCTGGCTCCGACGTCTGCTGCAGCGCTGATCACCTAGGAAACTGCTAACCAACAACAGCTAGATTATACCAAGGCAGGGGGGAGTGGTCACCTAACCAGAGGCGTAGCTAAACACCTATTCACTTACTCACGTCTGTCTCAACATAGTTCAGTGAGATCAAATCCTTGCTGCGAGGCATTTAAGGCGACCGCTGTCCTAATTAATGTGGATGTTAACAATTTACATATAGCCCCCAAGATTTCACATTTTACACCGAGGCTTTCTATTCAGATTCAAATGTATGCAGGTGGTAAGGGAAAGTTTGACCCCCTAAGCGGACGGAGCATCAAAGAGTGGCTATAAGACCCACATACATGTAACCAAGATTAAAATAAAAATAAAAACAAAATAATGTATCATATACTAATGTCACAAGGAATTGTGTATCATATAGTGGACCCAATTCCAATTACCTAGATACATATAAAAAAGTAAGAACAAAGTAAAGAAGGGGGGGGGGAGGGGGAAGGATGTTCCTGCTAAAGTGAAACCACTAAGAGTTCTCAATGAAGCAGTTTAGATCGAACTCTATATTTAGTCCGTTAGGACTTAGAGTGTTAAATTCATATATCCACTTCCCTTCCCGCTGCGATAGTTCTCTAATTACATTAGAGCCCCGCCAATGACGTGCCACTCTGTCAAGACCCATTAAGAAAAGGGAATTGGGATTACAGGCATGCACCAATTTATAATGAGCGGAAACGCTATGAGCTTCATAGCCTCGTTTTATATTATAAATGTGTTCCCGAACTCTTATAGAGAGCTGTCTAGTGGTCCGTCCCACATAGGTCAAATTACAAGGACACCTTAACAGGTAAACCACGTTAGTAGAATTACATGTAATCAATTGGGAGATTTTCGTCTCCTTCCCTGTGTGTGGATTGATGACAGTTTTAAATGACTTGGCTGTTGTAGTCGTACTCTTACAACCACAGCACACCCCACACCTATAAAATGATAAATACCATGTTGCCTTTGTAAATAGTGTGCTAGAATTCAATATAATAAAGAGTTAAAATGATAAATCAAATATACAGCTATTTAAACTCCTAACTACCCTAGTGAAATAGAAAACCTCCAAAACATCCAAAAATGTGTCTCCATTAGCAGGGGCATCTCCAGACACACAGCACAGAGTGTGTGGTCCTGTCATGCAGGGTTAGGGGGCAGTAAGGGTCAGCAGTCTGCTAACCAAACTTAAAAGCTGATTTGATTAAAAGGGCAAAACATATCAAAAACAGTTAAATGAAAAGCCCGCTTTCATAGATTTTCCCACAAACCTCAGATCAGATGGTACCTAAGAGCATGAGGCAACCCTGCTTACCTGACACCCACTTTCGTGCTGCTGATTGCTCAACCACCGCATTGCTATGAGAAGCCATGCTGGCAGGTGGCCATGGCCTGTGTACTGGAGGCTTCCACTGAGAATAATTAGCATATGTGTACATGGGAAACATCTGTGTACAGAGGAGCCCATTATCCTTAATGGGAGTGCTCTGTACACAGGCCATGCCCATCTGCCGCCCCAGCTTCTCAATGAGGGGCTGCAGGTGAGCATGGAGTGCCATGGGAGTGAGTGGCCAGTAAGCAGGGAGTCTTGCTCCTCTAGCACATTCTACTCTGAGGTCTTTGGGATAGTCCATGAAAGTGACATGGCTAAAAAACAAATATTTAAAACTACAATGTGCAAAAACGACATATTGGTAATATTTTAAAGTTTACACATACATGAATATTGATCACAAACTACAGTATTTGCATGTTTTGAAAAAACAGAACTGCATTAGGTAAGCATCTATTTCTATTTCTTTTTTTTGAGTATCTGACACACATTTCTTCCATAACCAGTGTGCCCTTCCCTGACTCTGAACTCAGCAGGGTCAGGCAAGGACACACTGTGTGCACACGCTCATGTGCTTTTTATGTGCACATGGTATTATTGTAGCATTTTCACTAATAGTATTTTCTTTACCTCTAAGAAATGCAATGTCATGTTTCAAAGTTTCAGTTCATTCTGTTTTTTACATTTTACATATAAGATTTAGGTATATCATTTATGAAGGACATACTGGTTATTAGACTAAATTAGACTTTACTACTTTGTTCTTCTGATACATATACCCTTTTATATTGTATATTATTTATTGAAGTATCGAGTGTATTTCTACAGGGAGATCAAAATAAAAATTTGGTATTGTGATTCTTTGAGTTGAGGAATATTTTGGGCAAACTGCACAATTTTTTTAAAGAAGCATGTCACCTATAACTCACAGAAGTTCAGTCCTTAAAGGTTTTGAGATCATTTGGAGAAGCATGCTGGTTACTATACAATACCATACTATAAAATACAGATGTGCTCTAATGGTAAAATGTTAAAATACATAGAAATCCTGAGAAGTCCCAGGACAGAGTGACAACAAACATGCTACTTTTACAAATTGTTTCTTTTTCAAACATGCAACAATTGTACTACTTGCACGTGTCTTCTGAGGGTTACGGCACATTCGTCTGCACTTCCGTAGCTCCCTGTGAAAGTGTTAGTGGGAGTTTGTCATTTTTTTTGCTTTTTTTCGTTCATTTTTCATTCGTACGAACGTTCGGGCAAATGCGTATATGCGCTTTCGATGAACGAAAGCAAATCGGAACATTTGCGTTAGTTCGGGTCATTTTCCAAACCAAATTTGATATTTTTCATTCGTTCAGTTAACTTACGTTATTGCTATGGGCTTGCGTCTCATTCAGAGAGCTGATTGCCAACGGACCACCACCCTATAAATCCGTTTCCTTTGCGATCCCCTTACGGGACCATTTATACCTCGAGACTAGCAGCTATGGATGACTCTAGTGTATTTGAGGAGCATGAGGATCTGCAGCTCATGGGCATTGAAATTGTCCGGAGGGCTGAGACCAGATTGCACCGGCGGCGACGCATGCACATCGATGGAAGGGGCAAGCAATTTCAGGTATGACCAAGATGCTTGGCTGCCTGCAATTTTTGGTGAACAGCTCGTACCAGAGGCTGGGTGCCCTCTCCGTGGGGATCTCCCAGCCTACGCTGAGCCGCGCGCTATCCAAGTTTTTGGAAGCCATGGCTACCATTACTCGCAAATATATTTGTTTTCCTGACGACATGGTAGCCAGAAACGCGATTAAGCTGGCATTTTATAACATCGCCGACATGCCCAACGTCATGGGTGCAATTGACTGCACCCACGTTGCCCTGGTCCCTCCGGCAGTCGACGAGTATATCTACAGGCAAGTACAATCAGTCATATGTTTTAATTTTTTTTTTTTTTTTTATGTCCAAAAAATTTTCAAAAGTCCCTCCTTGTAAAATGTCCCTTCTTAGAATTATTCCCTCCTTGTAATTAATCCCTCCTTGTAATTTAGCCCTCCTTGTAATTTTGCCCTCCTTTTAAGTATTCCATCCTTGTAAAAAGTCCCTTTAGAACCATGGACCGTATTTAGTTGCATATAAATGTCACGTGTTCACCAAGGAAACATTTTAATGTGTACCTGAAATAGACCCTTGAAAGTTAATATTTCTGTTTTCAAAAATACATATACTTTTTTGGCAAGACAAAATACTTACAGGTCCTTCTCAAAAAATTAGCATATAGTGCTAAAGTTCATTATTTTCCATAATGAAATGATAAAAATTAAACTTTCATATATTTGAGATTCATTGCACACCAACTGAAATATTTCAGGTCTTTTTTTGATTTAATACTGATGATTTTGCCATACAGCTCATGAAAACCCCAAAATCCTATCTCCAAAAATTAGCATATTTCATCTGACCAATAAAAGAAAAGTGTTTTTAATAAAAAAAAAAAAAGTCAACCTTCAAATAATTATGTTCAGTTATGCACTCAATACTTGGTCGGGAATCCTTTTGCAGAAATGACTGCTTCAATGCGGCGTGGCATGGAGGCAATCAGCCTGTGGCACTGCTGAGGTGTTATGGAGGCCCATGATGCTTCGATAGCGGCCTTAAGCTCATCCAGAGTGTTGGGTCTTGCGTCTCTCAACTTTCTCTTCACAATATTCCACAGATTCTCTATGGGGTTCAGGTCAGGAGAGTTTGCAGGCCAATTGAGCACAGTAATACCATGGTCAGTAAACCATTTACCAGTGGTTTTGGCAATGTGAGCAGGTGCCAGGTCGTGCTGAAAAATAAAATCTTCATCTCCATAAAGCTTTTCAGCCGATGGAAGCATGAAGTGCTCCAAAATCTCCTGATAGCTAGCTGCATTGACCCTGCCCTTTATAAAACACAGTCGACCAACACCAGCAGCTGACATGGCACCCCAGACCATCACTGACTGTGGGTACTTGACACTGGACTTCAGGCATTTTGGCATTTCCTTCTCCCCAGTCTTCCACCAGACTCTGGCACCTTGATTTCCGAATGACATGCAAAATTTGCTTTCACCAGAAAAAAGTACCTGGGACCACTGAGCAACAGTGCAGTGCTGCTTCTCTGTAGCCCAGGTCAGGCGCTTCTGCCGCTGTTTCTGGTTCAAAAGTGGCTTGACCTGGGGAATGCGGCACCTGTAGCCCATTTCCTGCACACACCTGTGCACAGTGGCTCTGGATGTTTCTACTCCAGACTCAGTCCACTACTTCCGCAGGTCCCCCAAGGTCTGGAATCGGTCCTTCTCCATAATCTTCCTCAGGGTCCGGTCACCTCTTCTCGTTGTGCAGCGTTTTCTGCCACATTTTTTCCTTCCCACAGACTTCCCATTGAGGTGCCTTGATACAGCACTCTGGGAACAGCCTATTTGTTCAGAAATTTCTTTCTGGGTCTTACCCTCTTGCTAACTCATCTTTATTCCCCCAAAACATAAAGGCATAAACTAAGGCCCATATTTATGAAGGAATAGCGACAGGTAGCGACTGGTGAGCGACCGGTAATGACGGGCACCGCCATGAGAATGCCGGCTCCCCACCACAATCACACATTTATCAAGCCGATCCGGCTTAGCGACTGAGATAGCGCCAGATAGCCACTCGTTCATCATTATTCCAGCCTCAGCCCACAGCGCCAACGTCCGACCTTGAACAGCGACAGGTATGACCTCTCGCTACCTGGCACTTTCCAATGCATTTCAATGGAACAATCTTTAAATATTCATAATTAATTGTTATTAATGTGTAATATTAATGTTTTTTTTTTTAATGTGGAAAATTGTGTGACCACTTCTGCCATGTTAGATAATTTTTTTAAGGTAAAAAAAAAAAAAAAATGTGTGCAGAATTGATATTACAGGTCTGATATTATTGTATTCATATTACTAAATTCTTAAAAAAAAAAATTTATTTTTGGTTTCCAAAAATATGGTGGTTTGGGGGTTAAAAAACGACATCGCCGCCAGCGCTCTGGGGTTTAAACATGCATTTCACAGCGCGAGAATATTTTGAGCGTGATTTTTGATGAATATGGTGGGAGCCGGTCGCTCTGACCAGTCGCTATCATGCGCACCTATACATCGCGGAACCTGTCAAATAGCGACTCGTCACCCCGTATTCAACATTACTGCACACCGACTCAGTCGCTATCAACAACCGAACAATGGCCAAGCACAGCGACTACTAGCGGGCGCTGTGAAAATACTGCTACAGTTGCTCAACTGTCGCTACCTGCCGCTATTAATGAATCGGCCTTCCCGTCCACTACAGGTTAATTACAATTTTATGTAGTTTATTTCCAAAGCAAATATTGGAGTTGATGGTCACTCCCATAGTAGCATAAAATACATGGGCAAAACACAAATGAAAGTTTAGCCAAGTCTGGAGTTTTAAAGTAAGGCACTCCTGTCCAAAGTTTCGGACAAATGAAAAGTAAATCAACATAGGTGACAAGCATTGCCATGTCCACATTGGCCAGCAAACAAATAGGCCCACAGACACACCCTCTCCTGCTTGGCCACATTTGCCACAGGCACAGGTGTAAAGCAGCCAAACCTATGCCACATCTACACCTGTTAGTCAGTGTGACACCCAAACAAGAACCCCCACTCCCAATACAAGTCCAGTTCAATCTTAGCCAGGGGTCAAGGTAGTAGTTTGCCAGCCCAGAATGTCCCCCAATCATGCCTACAAACAGGAGGAGCCAGAACAAATGTAATTCGCCACAAGCATGCAGCGCAACAGCTTGAGTGGCAGGTTCATTGAGGCTTCACCTCCGGCATTGGCTAGTGGTCTACCTCAGCACTCTAATGAGCTATATGGGCGCAAATCCAAAGCAAACAAGCAAAGCCATACCAAAAGGGTATATTGATAGGGCTCACCAGACAGGTCAATACAGTGGGGATGTAGAGCAAAGATGTGGAGCAGATACAGGCCAAATAGGCCTTAAAATGGGGGATGCCCATGAAACCCAGGTTGGGGCCCTTGGAGGTGGGCCCTCACCTGTGCCTGTGTGGAATTCAGAATCTGCAACTGTTCCAACATGTTTCTATTAGAAGTTCGAAATTCAGCCATCATGGCACTGAGATTGTTAGTTAAGGTGGCCATGTGGCTGTTGCTATTTCGAACTTCCTCAAGCATGGCACTGTAATAATTGGATAAGGTGGCCATGTGGCTGTTGTTGGACCTAAATTCAGTCAGCATGGAGTTTAAGGTGTTGTTTAATGTGTCTAATTGCCCATGAAGATGCTCGTGGTTTCATTGATTTTGGGGGCGAAATAGCCGCCTCTAATGGTGCCATGCTGACTCCATCATCGGCACACCCCTCCCCTGGGAAACTGGGCGACGTAGTCGACTATGCCTCCCTATTCCCCGGGTTGGGGGGCGTGCAGATGATGTGGCTCTAGGTCCACCAACAGCCACAGGTCTGCTTGGCAAATCCTCAGCAGCAGAGCTAACACTGGGGACTGTCGGCTCAGTCTCTGCATGCTGCCCACGATGGGCTGGCAGCATGCAGCCAGCTTCACTCTGCTGCTGAGCATTTGGTGTAGAAACATGTTGGGACAGTTGCAGATTCTGTCCCAGGGGGAGATGTTCTGAAGGTTCAATGAAGGATCCATATTCCTTCAGCTCCTGGATTTCCTCCATCAGTGTGTGGGTCTGTTGGGACATGTAAATAACAAAGGTTCAGTTTGGGGAATACATATGTAATTCAGCAAAAAGAAACATGGCAAGGCACATGCATAATCCAAATCAGAAAAAGACACTTACCGTATATATCGGATCCTGGGTCCGAGGTAGCACGGAAGTAGACGGCATGGTCAAACTGGCAGAGGATTCCCCACTAGCTGAGAGATGATGCTGGGCTGCATTGGGGAAAAGAAGGCATGTTAACACACAACTAGGCATTGCTGATGTGTATTAACACATATGGTTCACTAAAACACGGGCCCATGCATGAATGGCAACTCCCACAACGGACCAAGTTTAACTTGACTATGAATGCCATTATCTGTTAGATGTATTAGTCAACAAGTACATACACATTGGTCTCCTTAACCAAAATAAACATGCATGTACTGGCTGTTCTGAGGCTTCACACATCCCTAAAAGCCCATTATGGGACCACACTCAGCTTGCAAATAGCATTAGCCATTAGATTATTCTGCTTGCCATTCTTTCTAGGTCAAAGTTTCAAGCACCCCAGATCAAGTCTTTCTGAGCAAAGCACAGCTCCAAACCAAATTGCCTACAGATAAACCTGGAAGTGTTGTATGTAATTGACTCAAAATACATAACAGGCAGTCCTTTGCTAATCTCAATAGTGTTCCTCAAGACTCTCCCAAATAATGTATGAGCAAGGAAAAAAGCAAATGATGAGTCGCCACACATAACACACCCTGTTTAAATTGTTACCTCCACTACAAGGCACACCCTAGGGGCATGTGTTAATCTATGGCTTTGTGGTGCTTCTTTCCCGGTGTCTCCTTTGGGTTTTCTTGCCATGGTAGCCACGTGGGTGGGGTGATGGTGACCTTGGGGGGCTGGGGCTTCGCACCCTCTTGGTCCCTTTTTTCCCCTCCGTTGTGGTTGGCTTTCTGGCCTGTGGCTTGCTTTCTCCAGCGTCCTCCTTTTTTTGCCTAATTGGGCTGGGTGCCTTTGCCTGGGCACTCCGGGTTGGCCGCAACTTCTTTTTGGTCATCTGGGACCGAGTCTTGGGCCCCTCAGCAGGCTCCTGCCGTTTGGCTGCCTGTTTGGTGGTGGCCTCCTTTGCAGCTTTTTTATGCCACCCAGGGCCCACGTTCAATGGCCTTGTCACCCACCTAGGTTGACAGGGTGGGTACTGCCCTGTGGGAGACCCTTCCCAAGGAAGGTCCTCCCCAGGGTAGACTCTTCATCCAGGGGACCTGGTTCATGGTGCTGGAGGTTAGGCAGGTACCCACTCGGGGCGGCCTCCTTGGCCAGTGTTGGCAACATGCACCGGGGCCCCTGGCTCGGGTAAAGCAGAAAGGGAGGAGTTGTCATCGGCAGACTGTGGACCCGCGGTCCCTGCTATGGGCCACTCTACACCCCTTCGGGGGTGGTCCAACCCCTACTCTGGAGAGGTGTGGACCTCGCCCAAAATCCTCAACACAAAACAGCCCTGTGGCCGTGGTGCTGCCGCGGAGTGCTACCGACAGGGGTAGGGGGCACATGGGCACACAGGCCAGCATCAGTAAGCGCTGCCCCTTAGCGCCCTCTTTGGCCCTGGCAGCCCCTTGGCTTGGAGGAAGGGAGCAATTAGACACCCGCGGGGCCCTTGAGCCACCAGCGCTCTCACTATTCACGATAGTGGCCTGAGCCACAGTGGCCTCAGGTAATGCCTGCCCCCCTTCCATTCCCATCCAAGCCGCCAGTCCAGACAGACCAGCCTGGCCCTCTGATACCCCAGTGGCGGAGAAACCCTGCGATGTGGACTTACCTAGGGGTCCCACGACTCCTGGAACACCCCTCACCTCAGTCGCAGTTCCCTCCCCAGCTGCTGGGTAACCCTCCTCCCTCTGGGAGGAAGAAGCACACTTTATATTCCCTACCCACACATTCCCTGTAGCAGGTAGGTTACTCACATTACTCATATTATTTGCACACCTTGGAATATACATGTTATTACATTCTGGGGGACCAGACCTCGAGGGTTCAGTGGCCACATACTGAGACACTAGCTGCCCCAAGTCTGTCCCCAGCAAAACACCGGCAGGGATATTCGGCGATACCCCCACCTCCCGCACACCCCGCCCGGCACCCCAGTCCAAATAAACCTTTGCCATGGGGAGTGCCGATGCACCTCCCTCAATTCCGGAGACTGAGATAGTCTTTCCAGGGAGGAAGTCCGGTCGGGACACCATCTCAGGGCGCACAAGAGTTGTCTCTGCGCCTGTGTCCCTAAGTCCCGCGGCCACAGCTTGGCCCACAGTGACAAATTGCAAATTGTCCCGGGACCTCCCAGCACCCCTACCCACATACAGCACAGTGGAGGAGTTCTGGGACAGGCCCTGCTGGAACTGAGGACATGTGGCCTTGAAGTGTCCTGGTTGGTTGCAGTGATGACACAGTTGGGGCCCCCCTTGCCTGGAGAAGGGGGTAGGGGCAGGGGTCTTGGGCTGAGGGGCATGTACAACAGATGCCAGCGGCGGCTTACCCTCTTTCCAGCTGGCAGGTTTCCAGGGCTCCTGGGCTCTGTTGTGACTGTATTCATCCGCAAGTGCTGCAGTTGCTGAGGCCCCCTCCGGCTTCCGGTCACGCAGAAACTGCTGTAGCTCCTCAGGGCAATTCCAGAGGAACTGTTCTATGGCAGTCAGCTCCTTCAGTTGCTGGATGGTGGTGATTTCTACGCCAGTGGTCCACTGTTCGACTGCTCTCTGTAGCGCCCTCATGTAGTCAGCCCAGCTGTCTGTGGGGCCACGACGCAAACCCCACAGTTTCTTGCGATAAAATTCCGGGGTAAGGTTATATTGACGGTTCAGAGCTTGCTTGACCCCCTCTTAGCTCAGGGTGGTCTCGCTGGGCAGGTACCCAAAGATTTCCAGGGTTTTACCCCTAAGTCGAGGGGTTAAGTACCTGACCCACTGATCCTCCGGGACATGGTATTGATGGCAAACCATTTCAAAAGCCAGCAGAAAGGTGTCCAGATCTGTGCCTTTGTCCAAGACGGGGAAATCCTCCGCACGCAACTTTGGGGCCTGGTTCTCAGGGGGCCCGCTACCAGCTGTGCTGGGTTGAGGGTGCTGAAACTTTAGCTGCAAAACTTGGAGCTGGTGTTCACGTTCAGCTTGCTCCCGGCGTTCCTCGCGTTCAGCTTGCTCCCGGCGTTCCTCACGGTGTTCCTCACGGTGTTCCTCACGTTCAGCCTGCTCCCGGCGTTCCTCCATGAGGAATTCATAGGTGGCCCGGTCTCCAGCCTGGAGACTTGCCAAAGCAGCGTGCAGGAGAGCGACTGAGCCTGCTTGGCTGGGGGGACCAGCAGGCGGGGCTCGGTCCTCCGGGATACTGAGGGCTGGTGACTGGCTTCTGGGAGAGCCCTGGCTGGGCCCCTCCGCACCCAGTGTAACATCGGCAGCCATATCCCTGCTTCTGGCCCTGGTGCCACTTGCCATGCCTGCAGCTGCTCTATAGCACACTGTTGTAATCACACAATTTACTGTAACCACTCTCAGAATATGCCTAGTGTTGAGCTGATCTTAAGATCCCAGCAACAGAAAAGCCACTGCTGGTAATCTTTAGTGTATGAGAGTATGGGGCCCACACTCACTTACACTATTTGCCTTATCCCACCACGCTGCCACCAATTTGTCAGGGAAGCACGTGTCCCGTGGTCCAACTACAAACCAGGAACCTCTGTGCACACAGACGGCGTTCCCCAAAACCCTTTGTCCGACCTCTCCTACCAGGGATACAAGTCCGAAGCCACGGACACACAGATTCTTGGTTTAAGGCAACAGATCGCTCAGATTAAACATAAGTTTTAATGCTATAAGCACACTAGGCACTGATAACAAGCATTTGGCTATGATGTAATATAATATGATACACAAAAAAAAGGGAGCAGCTTACCTGAGGTTGCCCTAAACCTCATGTGCAAGCCATGGGGTGGAAGGGTCAAGACCTTGCAATACAGCAGATGGGGTGTGGGGTCTAGGCTGTATTGCAAGGTCTTGACCCTTCCACCCAATGGCTTGCACATGAGGTTTAGGGCAACCTCAGGTAAGCTGCTCCCTTTTTATCTCTTGCATTGTATGTCCCAAATGGGGCTCTCATAGATTAGAGTTAGGACTGCACCCATAGAGGCACCTTGGTGCGGTGGTGCAGCTTAGCATACTTCTGCAGATGTGTGTGACCAAGCCTCTGTTTTTACCAGATTTAGAGACAGATTATAGGTTGGTCTGCAAGCTAACAGGGTTGAGTGCTGCGGCTCCTTTAAGTCTTTAGTAACCTAATTGCCCTGCTGACTTGCACCTCCCAGGTTAGTCATAAAATGGTCTGAGCAGCTGCCACTCCCTCTTTGTTCATTTTGAATTTGTGCAAGCACGTGGGGTGTGGGGTCTAGGCTGTATTGCAAGGTCTTGACCCTTCCACCCCATGGCTTGCACATGAGGTTTAGGGCAACCTCAGGTAAGCTGCTCCCTTTTTATCTCTTGCATTGTATGTCCCAAATGGGGCTCTCATAGATTAGAGTTTGGACTGCACCCATAGAGGCACCTTGGCGCGGTGGTGCAGCTTAGCATACTTCTGCAGATGTGTGTGACCGAGCCTCTGTTTTTACCAGATTTAGAGACAGATTATAGGTTGGTTTGCAAGCTAACAGGGTTGAGTGCTGCGGCTCCTTTAAGTCTTCTTCCCAGACTAAGGTGCGACTATCGGCAGGAAAGCAGCATCACAGGGGGTCTGTGATCTCTGCTGTTTGACCTGTAAATGCTAATTTATTTTCCTGAATAGAGCTAAGGACTTGTACATTTATAACAGGGGGAAAAAAGGGAAACTCTTGACCTTGATATGTGGGGTTTCTTAAAGGGGAATGCCGACATCCGCGATAAGGTGCAATATAATATTTGACCTATTCCTCACAGGTGGGAATAGTCCTACAGGGCCGCAGGCTAATAAGCCCCGCTCACCTGCGAGTAGAAAGAGCCATCTTCTAGTCATCGCAGCCCAGACTGCAGAGAAGAACTGGGGAATTTGTGGGAGGTCCCTGGTATATATGGGGCCGGGAGGAGCCACTTTTCTGTCTCTGCAGTCCAGCGCCATCTACTGTGCTGTATACTTAGAATAATGGATGCCATCAGTTTAGTGAACACTTTGACCAAGAGCCGAGATAGCTCGGTGGCTAAAGGCACAGTCTGACCAAATCACCTGAAAATCTTGCCTCTAGACTAGTATGCCCCGTAAGCCCTCTTCTGAATCCACCTGCTAATGTTGAAGAAGCCTGCAGCAGACCCTTTGCAAGGATCATCAACAATGAGAGGGTATCTGTCTTCCTTGTTCTGTCTAAGCCAGCGGTTCTCATATGGGTGAGTTATTGAGTTATAGTGAATTGAAGCTGGCTTTGCATATTTTTCCAGCCAGACTGTTAAAGCCACTCCCAGAGTACCCTGTTCATGGTAGAGTTGCTGGAAGAAATAGGAGAGGCAAGTACACAATCCTCTTTACACTGCCCACCTGGGAACGTGGTCCCACACTTGTGCGAGTACCAGACACTTATGTCACAATAAGGTGGGCATCTGCCATGGCAGCCCTGCATTTTGTTTCACATTGATAAATTAATATATACCACTGCTGAGGCATTGTCTGACTGCTACCAGGATGACCCTATAGGGCCATGGCCAATGCCGAAGTGATAGAAATGTCTTTAATCTCCAAGATGATGATAGGTAGAGATTTCACCTCCTGAGTACTACAGGCTGACTTCCAAGGTTCAGACCTTCAAGTGTCCAGGGTCCGGACTTTCCAATGGTTTGGAAGGAAGGTGTGACCCAAGGAAATCTGACCTGGCTGAACCACCATCTTAGACTGAACCTGAGCTGGGGAGTTGACAAATAAACTCCAGAGACTGAGAGGACTTTTTCCATGTCCAGACAACACGCAACTAGATGGTCTGTTATTACACTGTGGCTACATCTCCACTTACATTGTGTAATCATCAGACCCAGCCTACATTGTCCTTCAAGACTTGGCAAAAACTGGACCAGGCCGAAGCCTTTTCTCCTTGAGGAGGCCTTTGGCAGCAGCTGTGTCCAACAAATCCCGAGGAGAGAAATCTTTTTGTAGTGTGTCATGGCTACTTTGAGATGACTGATGAATCAACTACGGTTTCCAGGTTGGACAGAACTATGCACACTCTTATAATGGTTATTAATGGGGAGGTTGAGCAATACCAAAATCTCTTGCCTCCTCCTAGATCAGTGGTGGTGAACCTCCTGCTCCGCCCAACTCCATAGCAGCATTAAGATAGTTTGCCCTTTATGGGGGCAGTGTGTGAAAGTACATAGCTAGAGGTCCGTGTATGTTTCACGGATGATCTGGGGAGATACACACAATGCAGAATACAACATTGGGATGCCACAGGCAGGAGGAATGAAACCTGACAATTCAGTTTTACACAAGTTAGTGTTTGCTCTCGCTATCAGGACAAGTGTTTCTGCTAGTCAGACACTTGATACAAGACCACCTGAAGCAAATTGTTCTTGCTCCCCCCCCTATGCCTCTGCCCCAAGAGTAAAATAAAACCCTGAATTGTCTGAGTAACAATGTGGTGAGATTCTAAAGTTTGTTATGTGTATCTGTATTAAAGAAAACCAAAACTCAGCCCCCACCCAAGGTTTTTATCCGCTGTGTGAAATCCCATGGAAACCCAGTTCTTACCTCCCTCCACACTTCCACAGTGCATGCGCATAATAATGCCCAGCAAACAAAGCTGAATAGAGCAATTACCAGGCGCCTCCCACTGGCGCTCCCATCCAGATGTGTGCACCTGCCGCCAACAAGAAAGACATGATGAAGGGGGTGTGTGTACAGGATGGCGGACTGCTGGGATGCCGCTGAATGTGTTGCTGACGTGATTTCATTGCATGCCATTACCTTATTGTATATACTCATCTGTGGTTGTTTATATATTTTTGATCCTTTGATGCATTAGTTTTGCACATGCCATGATATTGAATCCACTTGATTTTAACTCCTCTTATATGCCTTTCCCTTTTTTGTGGGATCATTGCATTTTTAGGTGCTTTTCAATGAATTGTGTATATGGCATCTGTGTAATACATATTATCGTTATTTGGACATTTTTGCTGTGCTTCTCAAATACCCTTTTTTGTCTGAGCATAACTTTGAACAATGTGATGTGGCTTTGGGGGACCATGCTTACTTCTATTTTTACAGTACCAACGCCTTGTTCCCTTTTTCTGTGGATGCTTCTGAGGCCCGTGCATGCACCATTGCTTTGAACCAGGGTGTTTTAACACAGCAAGGCATTCTAAATTACGTTGCACCAGGGGAGGGCTTTCATCCAGTCCCGGGCTTCTTGTCTGCCGAGGCACTTTGTTTAACCACTGGGAAATCATAGTGAGACACCTGCTTTTATAGGGGGCCGGGAAGAGCAACAGCTTTTGATCTTGCAGTCGAGCACCACCTGGTGGTAGATTACCCACTTGGAGGCACTTGGAGGCTCACTGGGGTTTTCTGTCCCCCCAGACTTGGGAAATTGCAAGATGCTATAGATGGAGACACACAAAGTGTGTTTTTTTCTGCGTGTTTTGGAGAGAAGATACATTGCAAAAGGCAAAATTGCCAGTAAAGGTCTGTTTGAACTGAACTGATTCAGAACAAGCGTGCCAGTCAACAACATGGACTGTGAAAAACCATGTGCGTAAGGCCTGTATGTAGACTTGTCTAAAGCAGACAGTGTGATGGAAATGCCCAATTGGCACATTATGGTATAGCAACAGTAAATAGACCAAAGGATTTCAATGAGGGGGCTACAAAGACAAACCCAGATCAATGTTCTCAAAATAAACAAAGAAAAAGAGCAGGAATTTTACCCAAATTGGGATGTTCCGCTGTGTAACCCCCTCACCCCCAAGGGCACCAAGAAACTCGCCTTTACACTGGGAGCCACATCCCCAGCATTTCTGGGCTGAGACCTGCCCCCAGCCAATCAAATAGGCTGAGATGGGAGCCTATAGATGAGTTAAATCTGTTCTAACTTAGGTGTGGACCTAGGTGGAGAAGAGATTAGTGTAGATGCGCTGTGGATAAAAAGGCAGGTTAAAAGGGAGAGTAAATAAAGGGTTAATGTTCTCCTCAATCCTGTGAGGAAAAATAGGTTAGTGTATATACATAAAAGTATGAATAAACAAATGCAATAGAATTACCAAAGTGAAGTTTTGTTTGAGGGGGTGTTTCCACCTTTTAATTAAATCAGAAACAACTAGGTATCATTGCCTCTGACTAATTAGGCCTCAAAAATTGTTGGAATGTTTAATCTTGCTGTCTGAGGGATTTCTCCTTTCAGGTAGCGTTATTCAGATTGGTCAGTGTTGATTACACTATTGGCCCTGTATTCTGAGTTCTTTGAGCTGGTTTGTGGTGTATGATTCCTTGTTCAGGGTGAGTTGAGTTTCTAGCTGGTTGGAGCAATGTGGTTGGTGGAACCTAGATGGTTTAGAGGTTGTGGGTCAGCGCTGAAATGAAATAAGCGGTGTTCCTGAGGTCCAGGTAGGCGGTGTGAGTTGAGGTAGATGATTGTTTTGGATGGGTGGAGATGATTATGTCATCAGAAAGGGTTCTGGTGGTTAGTGCAGAGTAATTGGTTGAGGTCTGCTTTAATGTTCTGATTTTACATGTGTTGTGAGGCTTGTAACCGTTGTGGGGGAAGTGTGAAAACTTGTAATTAAAAGGTAAAACGAATATAAGGAGATTGTATGACTTACAGTTTCGGTAAGTTGATGGTGTTTTTTATTCCCTGCCACAGCCTGGATTGTCTGTGGTTTTACTTATATCCTTTTAATTAATGGTAAACAAATTAAAGGAAATTGTATGAATTGCAGTTTCAGTAAGTTGATCAAAATTGCTAGGAAAATTTGAACAGTTGATGCTCAGTGATAATTACTCACCAGCACAGCCTGGATGGGCTGTGGAATTAGTTGTAGTGCAGAGGGTGCAGGTGAAAAAACGGAAAAGCCAGTTATTGCAGAGGGGGCAGACAGGAGCAGTGCTGAGGTTTCCTCTGGGCTGGAGAAGTGTAGGGGACGTTGGTCTGGCTGCCTTGGGTAGTCAGAGCTGGTGACCGTAGGTAAGGCGGCGGGCAGGCAGGCGGAGAGGAGAGCCGGTTCACGGCTGGGTTTAAAATTGAAGCCGCAAAGGCATCTGGAAAGTAGCAAAGTTCTTGCCTGATTTAAGTCTTTGAAAAGCTTTGGTAAAATCAATGGAAAATCGGTTCACCGACTGCCGTTTCGTCTATGACGTTGTCAAGGCGCCCAGCGTTTTTATTGGTTGTTTGTTGCTGAAAGGGTTACTGGGAGAAGTAGTTTCAGTCAGTAGTTTTTTCAGAGCGCGTGTGCGCTGGATACATTGTAATTGGTTGGTTACTTTCTGTTGACTAGGCGTACTGCCAAGGTTGTTAAAAGATACAAAAGTAACATTTGGGCTAGGTGATTGACATTCTGCGTTTTTTTTTTTTCCTAGCCTGAGCTGAGGAGGCTTTAGTATAACACTTTGTAATACATTGGCGTGCTGCCAAGGTTTGTTCAAGATACAAATGTAACACTTGGGCTGGGTGATTGAAATATTGCGGTTTTCTCTCAGTCTGGGCTCTGGAGGCCCCAGACTGTTACTTTGTATTGAGTTGGCATGCTGCCAAGGTTTGTTAAAGATACAAATGTAACACTTGGGCTGGGTGATTGACATATTGCGGTTTTCCCTCAGTCTGAGCTCTAGAAGCTGTGTTCAGTTGTGACACTGGTAGAGTCATATAAGATGGGTAGAGACATATAGGAGGGAAGGATGTAAATGAGATTAGTGTTAGATAACCGACAGGGTTATTTATTTTCTAGGAAGCAGTTTAGGTCTAGTTCAATGTCGAGTCCTTGTGGGGTCATGGTGTTGAGCTCAGAGATCCAATAGGTTTCTCTCTTTGATAGTTCTCTTAGTAGGTCCGAGCCCCTCCAGCTGGGGGTGATTCTTTCAATGAGCCAGAATTCTAGTCCCTTGAGATCTTGGTTGTGTTTTTCTTGGAAGTGTGCGGATACACTGTGGGTAGGGAGCCCTTTTTGATGTTCCTTATATGTTCATTTAGGCGGACCTTGAATTGTCTTTTCGTTCGTCCTATGTATAGGAGTAGGGATGAGCAAATCGATCCGGACGAACCCGGATTCGATCCAAATTTCATGAAAAATTCGATTCGGATCGAATCCGAATTTCCTCGTGCTTCGATCGCTCGAAGTTTTTCTTTAACATCCATTCATTTACATTACAGGCATTCTCAGATGGCGGACGGGACATGTCCAGACATCTACCCCGCTCCAGTGCATGCTGGGGCCTATCAGCAGCCAGCAAGCCCGGTGACGTCACATCGCTATTTAAGGCGGCGGACATCTTGCTTTTCCTCATTTCTCTATTGCATTCGTGAGAGACAGGATACTGCTGTAGTCAGGGAGAGACAGTTAGAGAGACAGGGACAGGCAGGAGACAGGCAGGAAGTCAGCGAGAAGCAGGGAAAGTTAGGAAAAATCGGAGGCAGTCACAGGGAGATTTTTTTTTTTTTTCATCCAGCCTGAGTGTTACTGGCTGGCTGGCTGACTGGCTTTGTTAGCGTTTTCAGGCTGCTTATAAACTTACTGTGCATATATACTGAACTGATCTCAAGTCTGCTGTGGGAACATTACCATTTTGTAAAATCTCATTAGCCTCTGTATTTACTCTAAGCTGCACACTTATTTAAAGTAATTTGGCCTGTATGAGCCTGCTTAGACACTGTTGCTGTGTGCATATATACTGATCTCAAGTCTGCTGTGGGGCCATCCCATTCTGTAACATACCATTAGCCTCTGTATTTACTCTAAGCTGCAAACTGATTTAACCCTTTAACCGCCAGCCTACCTTGAGATTTTGTCACCCTTTGATGCCAGACCATTTTGCACTATTTTGCGCTCCACATGTTCAACTGTGATTTTTGAAGAGATTTCCCAGTATTTCCCTGGACAATTAAATATTGTTTTTTTCAGCACAGTCTGGGCTTTAACATGAAGTGTCTTGTTTGTAAGATTGTCAGTGTTTTTTAAATATTTTTATGGAAAATATGTAAAAAAAAAACCCAAAAAACATTTTTTGCTCTCCTTGCGGTTTTTCAACCAAAACACCACTTTTCAATTGAAATACCCCCCACAAACCATATGTTCCCTGAAAGTACACACCTCAAGCGTTCTAGGCGTACCAGGCTTGTTGTTGTAGCTGCAGCTTTCTGGACGCAAGCCTTCCTGAAACTCACTGGTTATACTGGTTGTTGTGGAGGTTGGTCTCTGACCTTCCCCTCCAGGGCATTCCAAATCGGGATGCCCCTGGGGAAGAGCGCCGGAACCACCGAACTGGCCAGATTTACATGTTGGTCATGGGGCACGGGCGCCCCTATGGGCATGCGCTCGGAAGCCCCGTGACCAAACTGAAAAAAAAAAAACACACATATACACACACACACTCCTCACCAAAATGAACATCTATTTTTTTTTTAGTTTTTTTTAAATACCTTTTCTTCCGGGGTCTCTTCCTCAGTACTTCAGTCAGTCACACGTCCCTGACCCAGCAGGTGGGCGGAGTCCGGCGGCCTGCTCTCATGTCCCGCGCTGGCAATGCTCTGTAACCAATGGCTGAGGCGGGGCAGGCAGGGCGAGGAGTCCAATCAAGATGCCGGCTGTCAGAGCCGACCAAGATGGAGGCCAGGTGGGTGCAAGCGCGGCCGCCAGGGAGCACATGATTGCCTGGGGGGATAGGATGGATGGCTGCATGGGGGTGACAGGATGGATGGCTGCATGGGGGTGACAGGATGGATGGCTGCATGGGGGTGACAGGATGGATGGCTGCATGGGGGTGACAGGATGGATGGATTGGGGGTGAGAGGATGGATGGATGGATTGCTGCATGGGGGTGACAGGATGGATGGCTGCATTGGGGGTGACAGGATGGATGGATGGCTGCATGGGGGTGACAAGATGGATGGCTGCATGGGGGTGACAAGATGGATTGCTGCATTGGGGGTGACAGGATGGATGGATGCATGGGGGTAACAAGATGGATGGCTGCATGGGGGTGACAGGATGGATGGATGGCTGCATTGGGGGTGATAGGATGGATGGATGGCTGCATGGGGGTGACAGGATGGATGGCTGCATGGGGGTGACAAGATGGATGGATGGCTGCATTGGGGGTGATAGGATGGATGGATGGCTGCATGGGGGTGACAGGATGGATGGCTGCATGGGGGTGACAAGATGGATGGCTGCATGGGGGTGACAAGATGGATTACTGCATTGGGGGTGACAGGATGGATGGATGGCTGCATTGGGGGTGATAGGATGGATGGCTGCATGGGGGTGACAGGATGGATGGCTGCATGGGGGTGACAAGATGGATGGCTGCATGGGGGTGACAGGATGCATGGCTGCATGGGGGGTGACAAGATGTACGGCTGCATGGGGGTGACAGGATGCATGGCTGCATGGGGGTGACAGGATGGATGGCTGCATGGGGGTGACAGGATGGATGGCTGCATGGGGGTGACAAGATGGATGGCTGCATGGGGGTGACAAGATGGATGGCTGCATGGGGGTGACAGGATGGATGGCTGCATGGGGGTGACAAGATGGATGGCTGCATGGGGGTGACAAGATGGATGGATGGCTGCATTGGGGGTGACAGGATGGATGGATGGCTGCATTGGGGGCGACAGGATGGATGGATGGCTGCATTGGGGGTGACAAGATGGATGGCTGCATTGGGGGTGACAAGATGGATGGCTGCATGGGGGTGACAAGATGGATGGCTGCATGGGGGTGACAGGATGGATGGCTGCATGGGGGTGACAAGATGGATGGCTGCATGGGGGTGACAAGATGGATTGCTGCATTGGGGGTGACAGGATGGATGGATGGCTGCATTGGGGGTGACAGGATGGATGGATGGCTGCATGGGGGTTACAGGATGGATGGCTGCATGGGGGTGACAGGATGCATGGCTGCATGGGGGTGACAGGATGCATGGCTGCATGGGGCTGACAGGATGCATGGCTGCATGGGGGTGACAGGATGCATGGCTGCATGGGGGTGACAGGATGCATGGCTGCATGGGGGTGACAGGATGCATGGCTGCATGGGGGTGACAGGATGGATGGCTGCATGGGGGTGACAGGCTGCATGGGGGTGACAGGATGCATGGCTGCATGGGGGTGACAGGATGCATGGCTGCATGGGGGGTGACAGGATGCATGGCTGCATGGGGGTGACAGGATGCATGGCTGCATGGGGGTGACAGGATGGATGGCTGCATGGGGGTGACAGGATGGCTGGATTGGGGGTGAGAGGATGGATGGATGGATTGATTGCTGCATGGGGGTGACAGGATGGATGGATGGCGGCATGGGGGTGACAGGATGCATGGCTGCATGGGGGTGACAGGATGCATGGCTGCATGGGGGTGACAGGATGCATGGCTGCATGGGGGTGACAGGATGGATGGCTGCATGGGGATGACAGGATGGCTGGATTGGGGGTGACAGGATGGATGGATGGATTGATTGCTGCATGGGGGTGACAGGATGGATGGATGGCGGCATGGGGGTGACAGGATGGATGGCTGCATGGGGGTGACAAGATGGATGGATGGCTGCATTGGGGGTGACAGGGTGGCTGGATTGGGGGTGAGAGGATGGATGGCAGCATTGGGGGTGATAGGATGGATGGATGGATGGATGGCGGCATGGTGGTGACAGAATCCACCCACGGCTGAGGATGAGCGGGGAGCCGTCGGGCGCGCGGCGTGCGTATAGCCAGCTAATAGGGGCGGGGGGCGAGGGGCGGGCAGGCGGGGCGGCGGAGGCTAGGCTGGTGGAGGGCGTTTTGCCGGCGATCGGCCTTACCGTTGCCCTGGGCTCCAGAAAAGATGCTGCGCCGGATGAGGTAAGCAGGGGGCGCCGGCTGATGACAGCTGCCGTGCGCCCCCTGCTGATTGGTCAGTGGAGCGTTCGGGTGACTTGGGTCACACCCAGGTCACCTCCCCCTGACCCCTGGACTCCCTGCAAGCTGCATCCACAGCAACTGGCCCGCTGATGCCCCCCCGATGGCCCGGAAGGTAAGGGAACGCTAGCTACGTAAAATTCACGTAGCTGGCGTTTAACGACCGGAGAGGCAGCTACGTGAATTTTACGTAGCTGGCGCTAGAAGGGTTAAAGTAATTTGGCCTGTATGAGCCTGATTATCCACTGTTGCTGTGTGCATATATACTGATCTCAAGTCTGCTGTGGGGCCATCCCATTCTGTAACATACCATTAGCCTCTGTATTTACTCTAAGCTGCACACTTATTTAAAGTAATTTGGCCTGTATGAGCGTGATTATCCACTTTTACTGTGCATATATACTGTTCTAAAGCCTGCTTGGGGGCATCCCATTCTGTAACATCACATTGGCCTCTGTATTTACTCTAAGCTGCACACTTATTTAAAGTAATGTGGCCTGTTGGAGCCTGCTTATCCACTTTTACTGTGCATATATACTGTTCTAAAGTCTGCTTGGGGGCATCCCATTCTGTAACATCACATTAGCCTCTGTATTTCCTGTAAGCTGCACACTTATTTAAAGTAATTTGGCCTGTATGAGCCTGCTTAGACACTGTTGCTGTGTGCATATATACTGATCTCAAGTCTGCTGTGGGGCCATCCCATTCTGTAACATACCATTAGCCTCTGTATTTACTCTAAGCTGCAAAATTATTTAAAGTAATTTGGCCTGTATGAGCCTGATTATCCACTTTTACTGTGCATATATACTGTTCTAAAGCCTGCTTGGGGGCATCCCATTCTGTGACATCACATTAGCCTCTGTATTTACTCTAAGCTGCACACTTATTTAAAGTAATTTGGCCTGTATGAGCCTGATTATCCACTTTTACTGTGCATATATACTGTTCTAAAGCCTGCTTGGGGGCATCCCATTCTGTAACATCACATTAGCCTCTGTATTTCCTGTAAGCTGCACACATATTTAAAGTAATTTGGCCTGTATGAGCCTGATTATCCACTTTTACTGTGCATATATACTGTTCTAAAGCCTGCTTGGGGGCATCCCATTCTGTAACATCACATTAGCCTCTGTATTTCCTGTAAGCTGCACACTTATTTAAAGTAATTTGGCCTGTATGAGCCTGATTATCCACTTTTACTGTGCATATATACTGTTCTAAAGCCTGCTTGGGGGCATCCCATTCTGTAACATCACATTAGCCTCTGTATTTCCTGTAAGCTGCACACTTATTTAAAGTAATTTGGCCTGTTGGAGTCTGCTTATCCACTTTTACTGTGCATATATACTGTTCTAAAGCCTGCTTGGGGGCATCCCATTCTGTAACATCACATTAGCCTCTGTATTTCCTGTAAGCTGCACACTTATTTAAAGTAATTTGGCCTGTATGAGCCTGATTATCCACTTTTACTATGCATATATATACTGTTCTAAAGCCTGCTTGGGGGCATCCCATTCTGTAACATCACATTAGCCTCTGTATTTACTCTAAGCTGCACACTTATTTAAAGTAATTTGGCCTGTATGAGCCTGCTTATCCACTTTTACTGTGCATATATACTGTTCTAAAGCCTGCTTGGGGGCATCCCATTCTGTAACATCACATTAGCCTCTGTATTTCCTGTAAGCTGCACACTTATTTAAAGTAATTTGGCCTGTATGAGCCTGATTATCCACTTTTACTATGCATATATATACTGTTCTAAAGCCTGCTTGGGGGCATCCCATTCTGTAACATCACATTAGCCTCTGTATTCCTGTAAGCTGCACACTTATTTAAAGTAATTTGGCCTGTATGAGCCTGATTATCCACTTTTACTGTGCATATATACTGTTCTAAAGCCTGCTTGGGGGCATCCCATTCTGTAACATCACATTAGCCTCTGTAATTCCTGTAAGCTGCACACTTATTTAAAGTAATTTGGCCTGTATGAGCCTGATTATCCACTTTTACTGTGCATATATACTGTTCTAAAGCCTGCTTGGGGGCATCCCATTCTGTAACATCACATTAGCCTCTGTATTTCCTGTAAGCTGCACACTTATTTAAAGTAATTTGGCCTGTATGAGCCTGATTATCCACTTTTACTGTGCATATATACTGTTCTAAAGCCTGCTTGGGGGCATCCCATTCTGTAACATCACATTAGCCTCTGTATTTACTCTAAGCTGCACACTTATTTAAAGTAATTTGGCCTGTTGGAGCCTGCTTATCCACTTTTACTGTGCATATATACTGTTCTAAAGCCTGCTTGGGGGCATCCCATTCTGTAACATCACATTAGCCTCTGTATTTACTCTAAGCTGCACACTTATTTAAAGTAATTTGGCCTGTTGGAGCCTGCGTATCCCCTTTTACTGTGCATATATACTGTTCTAAAGCCTGCTTGGGGGCATCCCATTCTGTAACATCACATTAGCCTCTGTATTTCCTGTAAGCTGCACACTTATTTAAAGTAATTTGGCCTGTATGAGCCTGATTATCCACTTTTACTGTGCATATATACTGTTCTAAAGCCTGCTTGGGGGCATCCCATTCTGTAACATCACATTAGCCTCTGTATTTACTCTAAGCTGCACACTTATTTAAAGTAATTTGGCCTGTATGAGCCTGATTATCCACTTTTACTGTGCATATATACTGTTCTAAAGCCTGCTTGGGGGCATCCCATTCTGTAACATCACATTAGCCTCTGTATTTACTCTAATCTGCACACTTATTTAAAGTAATTTGCCCTGTATGAGCCGGATTATCCACTTTTACTGTGCATATATACTGTTCTAAAGCCTGCTTGGGGGCATCCCATTCTGTAACATCACATTAGCCTCTGTATTTACTCTAAGCTGCACACTTATTTAAAGTAATTTGGCCTGTTGGAGCCTTCTTATCCACTTTTACTGTGCATATATACTGTTCTAAAGCCTGCTTGGGGGCATCCCATTCTGTAACATCACATTAGCCTCTGTATTTACTCTAAGCTGCACACTTATTTAAAGTAATTTGGCCTGTTGGAGTCTGCTTATTCACTTTTACTGTGCATATATACTGTTCTAAAGCCTGCTTGGGGGTATCCCATTCTGTAACATCACATTAGCCTCTGTATTTCCTGTAAGCTGCACACTTATTTAAAGTAATTTGGCCTGTATGAGCCTGATTATCCACTTTTACTGTGCATATATACTGTTCTAAAGCCTGCTTGGGGGCATCCCATTCTGTAACATCACATTAGCCTCTGTATTTACTCTAAGCTGCACGCTTATTTAAAGTAATTAGGCCTGTTGTTGCCTGCTTATCCACTTTTACTGTGCATATATACTGTTCTAAAGCCTGCTTGGGGGCATCCCATTCTGTAACATCACATTAGCCTCTGTATTTACTCTAAGCTGCACACTTATTTAAAGTAATTTGGCCTGTATGAGCCTGATTATCCACTTTTACTGTGCATATATACTGTTCTAAAGCCTGCTTGGGGGCATCCCATTCTGTAACATCACATTAGCCTCTATATTTCCTGTAAGCTGCACACTTATTTAAAGTAATTTGGCCTGTATGAGCCTGATTATCCACTTTTACTGTGCATATATACTGTTCTAAAGCCTGCTTGGGGGCATCCCATTCTGTAACATCACATTAGCCTCTGTATTTACTCTAAGCTGCACACTTATTTAAAGTAATTTGGCCTGTATGAGCCTGATTATCCACTTTTACTGTGCATATATACTGTTCTAAAGCCTGCTTGGGGGCATCCCATTCTGTAACATCACATTAGCCTCTGTATTTCCTGTAAGCTGCACACTTATTTAAAGTAATTTGGCCTGTATGAGCCTGATTATCCACTTTTTCTGAGCATATATACTGTTCTAAAGCCTGCTTGGGGGCATCCCATTCTGTAACATCACATTAGCCTCTGTATTTCCTGTAAGCTGCACACTTATTTAAAGTAATTTGCCCTGTATGAGCCGGATTATCCACTTTTACTGTGCATATATACTGTTCTAAAGCCTGCTTGGGGGCATCCCATTCTGTAACATCACATTAGCCTCTGTATTTACTCTAAGCTGCACACTTATTTAAAGTAATTTGGCCTGTTGGAGCCTGCTTATCCACTTTTACTGTGCATATATACTGTTCTAAAGCCTGCTTGGGGGCATCCCATTCTGTAACATCACATTAGCCTCTGTATTTACTCTAAGCTGCACACTTATTTAAAGTAATTTGGCCTGTATGAGCCTGATTATCCACTTTTACTGTGCATATATACTGTTCTAAAGCCTGCTTGGGGGCATCCCATTCTGTAACATCACATTAGCCTCTGTATTTCCTGTAAGCTGCACACTTATTTAAAGTAATTTGGCCTGTATGAGCCTGATTATCCACTTTTACTGTGCATATATACTGTTCTAAAGCCTGCTTGGGGGCATCCCATTCTGTAAAATCTCATTAGCCTCTGTATTTACTCTAAGCTGCACACTTATTTAAAGTAATTTGGCCTTTTGTAGCCTGCATATCCACTTTTACTGTGCATATATACTGTTCTAAAGCCTGCTTGGGGGCATCCCATTCTGTAACATCACATTAGGCTCTGTATTTCCTGTAAGCTGCACACTTATTTAAAGTAATTTGGCCTGTATGAGCCTGATTATCAACTTTTACTGTGCATATATACTGTTCTAAAGCCTGCTTGGGGGCATCCCATTCTGTAACATCACATTAGCCTCTGTATTTACTCTAAGCTGCACACTTATTTAAAGTAATTTGGCCTGTATGAGCCTGATTATCCACTTTTACTGTGCATATATACTGTTCTAAAGCCTGCTTGGGGGCATCCCATTCTGTAACATCACATTAGCCTCTGTATTTACTCTAAGCTGCACACTTATTTAAAGTAATTTGGCCTGTTGGAGTCTGCTTATCCACTTTTACTGTGCATATATACTGTTCTAAAGCCTGCTTGGGGGCATCCCATTCTGTAACATCACATTAGCCTCTGTATTTCCTGTAAGCTGCACACTTATTTAAAGTAATTTGGCCTGTATGAGCCTGAATATCCACTTTTACTGACAATATATACTGTTCTAAAGCCTGCTTGGGGGCATCCCATTCTGTAACATCACATTAGCCTCTGTATTTACTCTAAGCTGCACACTTATTTAAAGTAATTTGGCCTGTATGAGCCTGATTATCCACTTTTACTGTGCATATATACTGTTCTAAAGCCTGCTTGGGGGCATCCCATTCTGTAACATCTCATTAGCCTCTGTATTTACTCTAAGCTGCACGCTTATTTATAGTAATTTGGCCTGTTGTAGCCTGCTTATCCACTTTTACTGTGCATATATACTGTTCTAAAGCCTGCTTGGGGGCATCCCATTCTGTAACATCACATTAGCCTCTGTATTTCCTGTAAGCTGCACACTTATTTAAAGTAATTTGGCCTGTATGAGCCTGATTATCCACTTTTACTGTGCATATATACTGTTCTAAAGCCTGCTTGGGGGCATCCCATTCTGTAACATCACATTAGCCTCTGTATTTCCTGTAAGCTGCACACTTATTTAAAGTAATTTGGCCTGTATGAGCCTGATTACCCACTTTTACTGTGCATATATACTGTTCTAAAGCCTGCTTGGGGGCATCCCATTCTGTAACATCACATTAGCCTCTGTATTTCCTGTAAGCTGCACACTTATTTAAAGTAATTTGGCCTGTATGAGCCTGATTATCAACTTTTACTGTGCATATATACTGTTCTAAAGCCTGCTTGGGGGCATCCCATTCTGTAACATCACATTAGCCTCTGCATTTACTCTAAGCTGCACACTTATTTAAAGTAATTTGGCCTGTATGAGCCTGATTATCCACTTTAACTGTGCATATATACTGTTCTAAAGCCTGCTTGGGGGCATCCCATTCTGTAACATCACATTAGCCTCTGTATTTCCTGTAAGCTGCACACTTATTTAAAGTAATTTGGCCTGTATGAGCCTGATTATCCACTTTTACTGTGCATATATACTGTTCTAAAGCCTGCTTGGGGGCATCCCATTCTGTAACATCACATTAGCCTCTGTATTTACTCTAAGCTGCACACTTATTTAAAGTAATTTGGCCTGTTGGAGTCTGCTTATCCACTTTTACTGTGCATATATACTGTTCTAAAGCCTGCTTGGGGGCATCCCATTCTGTAACATCACATTAGCCTCTGTAATTCCTGTAAGCTGCACACTTATTTAAAGTAATTTGGCCTGTATGAGCCTGATTATCCACTTTTACTATGCATATATATACTGTTCTAAAGCCTGCTTGGGGGCATCCCATTCTGTAACATCACATTAGCCTCTGTATTCCTGTAAGCTGCACACTTATTTAAAGTAATTTGGCCTGTATGAGCCTGATTATCCACTTTTACTGTGCATATATACTGTTCTAAAGCCTGCTTGGGGGCATCCCATTCTGTAACATCACATTAGCCTCTGTATTTACTCTAAGCTGCACACTTATTTAAAGTAATTTAGCCTGTATGAGCCTGATTATCCACTTTTACTGTGCATATATACTGTTCTAAAGCCTGCTTGGGGGCATCCCATTCTGTAACATCACATTAGCCTCTGTATTTCCTGTAAGCTGCACACTTATTTAAATTAATTTGGCCTGTATGAGCCTGATTATCCACTTTTACTGTGCATATATACTGTTCTAAAGCCTTCTTGGGGGCATCCCATTCTGTAACATCACATTAGCCTCTGTATTTCCTGTAAGCTGCACACTTATTTAAATTAATTTGGCTTGTATGAGCCTGATTATCCACTTTTACTGTGCATATATACTGTTCTAAAGCCTGCTTGGGGGCATCCCATTCTGTAACATCACATTAGCCTCTGTATTTACTCTATGCTGCACACTTATTTAAAGTAATTTGGCCTGTATGAGCCTGATTATCCACTTTTACTGTGCATATATACTGTTCTAAAGCCTGCTTGGGGGCATCCCATTCTGTAACATCACATTAGCCTCTGTATTTACTCTAAGCTGCACACTTATTTAAAGTAATTTGGCCTGTTGGAGCCTGCTTATCCACTTTTACTGTGCATATATACTGTTCTAAAGCCTGCTTGGGGGCATCCCATTCTGTAACATCACATTAGCCTCTGTATTTACTCTAAGCTGCAAACTTATTTAAAGTAATTTGGCCTGTTGGAGCCTGCTTATCCCCTTTTACTGTGCATATATACTGTTCTAAAGCCTGCTTGGGGGCATCCCATTCTGTAACATCACATTAGCCTCTGTATTTCCTGTAAGCTGCACACTTATTTAAAGTAATTTGGCCTGTATGAGACGGATTATCCACTTTTACTGTGCATATATACTGTTCTAAAGCCTGCTTGGGGGCATCCCATTCTGTAACATCACATTAGACTCTGTATTTCCTGTAAGCTGCACACTTATTTAAAGTAATTTGGCCTGTATGAGCCTGATTATCCACTTTTACTGTGCATATATACTGTTCTAAAGCCTGCTTGGGGGCATCCCATTCTGTAACATCACATTAGCCTCTGTATTTACTCTAAGCTGCACACTTATTTAAAGTAATTTGGCCTGTATGAGCCTGATTATCCACTTTTACTGTGCATATATACTGTTCTAAAGCCTGCTTGGGGGCATCCCATTCTGTAACATCACATTAGCCTCTGTATTTACTCTAAGCTGCACACTTATTTAAAGTAATTTGGCCTGTATGAGCCTGATTATCCACTTTTACTGTGCATATATACTGTTCTAAAGCCTACTTGGGGGCATCCCATTCTGTAACATCACATTAGCCTCTGTATTTACTCTAAGCTGCACACTTATTTAAAGTAATTTGCCCTGTATGAGCCGGATTATCCACTTTTACTGTGCATATATACTGTTCTAAAGCCTGCTTGGGGGCATCCCATTCTGTAACATCACATTAGCCTCTGTATTTACTCTAAGCTGCACACTTATTTAAAGTAATTTGGCCTGTTGGAGCCTGCTTATCCACTTTTACTGTGCATATATACTGTTCTAAAGCCTGCTTGGGGGCATCCCATTCTGTAACATCACATTAGCCTCTGTATTTACTCTAAGCTGCACACTTATTTAAAATAATTTGGCCTGTATGAGCCTGATTATCCACTTTTACTGTGCATATATACTGTTCTAAAGCCTGCTTGGGGGCATCCCATTCTGTAACATCACATTAGCCTCTGTATTTACTCTAAGCTGCACACTTATTTAAAGTAATTTGGCCTGTTGGAGCCTGCTTATCCCCTTTTACTGTGCATATATACTGTTCTAAAGCCTGCTTGGGGGCATCCCATTCTGTAACATCACATTAGCCTCTGTATTTCCTGTAAGCTGCACACTTATTTAAAGTAATTTGGCCTGTATGAGACGGATTATCCACTTTTACTGTGCATATATACTGTTCTAAAGCCTGCTTGGGGGCATCCCATTCTGTAACATCACATTAGCCTCTGTATTTCCTGTAAGCTGCACACTTATTTAAAGTAATTTGGCCTGTATGAGCCTGATTATCCACTTTTACTGTGCAGATATACTGTTCTAAAGCCTGCTTGGGGGCATCCCATTCTGTAACATCACATTAGCCTCTGTATTTACTCTAAGCTGCACACTTATTTAAAGTAATTTGGCCTGTATGAGCCTGATTATCCACTTTTACTGTGCATATATACTGTTCTAAAGCCTACTTGGGGGCATCCCATTCTGTAACATCACATTAGCCTCTGTATTTACTCTAAGCTGCACACTTATTTAAAGTAATTTGCCCTGTATGAGCCGGATTATCCACTTTTACTGTGCATATATACTGTTCTAAAGCCTGCTTGGGGGCATCCCATTCTGTAACATCACATTAGCCTCTGTATTTACTCTAAGCTGCACACTTATTTAAAGTAATTTGGCCTGTTGGAGCCTGCTTATCCACTTTTACTGTGCATATATACTGTTCTAAAGCCTGCTTGGGGGCATCCCATTCTGTAACATCACATTAGCCTCTGTATTTACTCTAAGCTGCACACTTATTTAAAATAATTTGGCCTGTATGAGCCTGATTATCCACTTTTACTGTGCATATATACTGTTCTAAAGCCTGCTTGGGGGCATCCCATTCTGTAACATCACATTAGCCTCTGTATTTACTCTAAGCTGCACACTTATTTAAAGTAATTTGGCCTGTTGGAGTCTGCTTATCCACTTTTACTGTGCATATATACTGTTCTAAAGCCTGCTTGGGGGCATCCCATTCTGTAACATCACATTAGCCTCTGTATTTCCTGTAAGCTGCACACTTATTTAAAATAATTTGGCCTGTATGAGCCTGATTATCCACTTTTACTGTGCATATATACTGTTCTAAAGTCTGCTTGGGGGCATCCCATTCTGTAACATCACATTAGCCTCTGTATTTACTCTAAGCTGCACACTTATTTAAAGTAATGTGGCCTGTATGAGCCTGCTTATCCACTTTTACTGTGCATATATACTGTTCTAAAGCCTGCTTGTGGGCATCCCATTCTGTAACATCACATTAGCCTCTGTATTCCTGTAAGCTGCACACTTATTTAAAGTAATTTGGCCTGTATGAGCCTGATTATCCACTTTTACTGTGCATATATACTGTTCTAAAGCCTGCTTGGGGGCATCCCATTCTGTAACATCACATTAGCCTCTGTATTTACTGTAAGCTGCACACTTATTTAAAGTAATTTGGCCTGTATGAGCCTGATTATCCACTTTTACTGTGCATATATACTGTTCTAAAGCCTGCTTGGGGGCATCCCATTCTGTAACATCACATTAGCCTCTGTATTTACTCTAAGCTGCACACTTATTTAAAGTAATTTGGCCTGTATGAGCCTGATTATCCACTTTTACTGTGCATATATACTGTTCTAAAGCCTGCTTGGGGGCATCCCATTCTGTAACATCACATTAGCCTCTGTATTTACTCTAAGCTGCACACTTATTTAAAGTAATTTGGCCTGTATGAGCCTGATTATCCACTTTTACTGTGCATATATACTGTTCTAAAGCCTACTTGGGGGCATCCCATTCTGTAACATCACATTAGCCTCTGTATTTACTCTAAGCTGCACACTTATTTAAAGTAATTTGCCCTGTATGAGCCGGATTATCCACTTTTACTGTGCATATATACTGTTCTAAAGCCTGCTTGGGGGCATCCCATTCTGTAACATCACATTAGCCTCTGTATTTACTCTAAGCTGCACACTTATTTAAAGTAATTTGGCCTGTTGGAGCCTGCTTATCCACTTTTACTGTGCATATATACTGTTCTAAAGCCTGCTTGGGGGCATCCCATTCTGTAACATCACATTAGCCTCTGTATTTACTCTAAGCTGCACACTTATTTAAAATAATTTGGCCTGTATGAGCCTGATTATCCACTTTTACTGTGCATATATACTGTTCTAAAGCCTGCTTGGGGGCATCCCATTCTGTAACATCACATTAGCCTCTGTATTTACTCTAAGCTGCACACTTATTTAAAGTAATTTGGCCTGTTGGAGCCTGCTTATTCCCTTTTACTGTGCATATATACTGTTCTAAAGCCTGCTTGGGGGCATCCCATTCTGTAACATCACATTAGCCTCTGTATTTCCTGTAAGCTGCACACTTATTTAAAGTAATTTGGCCTGTATGAGACGGATTATCCACTTTTACTGTGCATATATACTGTTCTAAAGCCTGCTTGGGGGCATCCCATTCTGTAACATCACATTAGCCTCTGTATTTCCTGTAAGCTGCACACTTATTTAAAGTAATTTGGCCTGTATGAGCCTGATTATCCACTTTTACTGTGCATATATACTGTTCTAAAGCCTGCTTGGGGGCATCCCATTCTGTAACATCACATTAGCCTCTGTATTTCCTGTAAGCTGCACACTTATTTAAAGTAATTTGGCCTGTATGAGCCTGATTATCCACTTTTACTGTGCATATATACTGTTCTAAAGCCTGCTTGTGGGCATCCCATTCTGTAACATCACATTAGCCTCTGTATTCCTGTAAGCTGCACACTTATTTAAAGTAATTTGGCCTGTATGAGCCTGATTATCCACTTTTACTGTGCATATATACTGTTCTAAAGCCTGCTTGGGGGCATCCCATTCTGTAACATCACATTAGCCTCTGTATTTACTGTAAGCTGCACACTTATTTAAAGTAATTTGGCCTGTATGAGCCTGATTATCCACTTTTACTGTGCATATATACTGTTCTAAAGCCTGCTTGGGGGCATCCCATTCTGTAACATCACATTAGCCTCTGTATTTACTCTAAGCTGCACACTTATTTAAAGTAATTTGGCCTGTATGAGCCTGATTATCAACTTTTACTGTGCATATATACTGTTCTAAAGCCTGCTTGGGGGCATCCCATTCTGTAACATCACATTAGCCTCTGCATTTACTCTAAGCTGCACACTTATTTAAAGTAATTTGGCCTGTATGAGCCTGATTATCCACTTTAACTGTGCATATATACTGTTCTAAAGCCTGCTTGGGGGCATCCCATTCTGTAACATCACATTAGCCTCTGTATTTCCTGTAAGCTGCACACTTATTTAAAGTAATTTGGCCTGTATGAGCCTGATTATCCACTTTTACTGTGCATATATACTGTTCTAAAGCCTGCTTGGGGGCATCCCATTCTGTAACATCACATTAGCCTCTGTATTTACTCTAAGCTGCACACTTATTTAAAGTAATTTGGCCTGTTGGAGTCTGCTTATCCACTTTTACTGTGCATATATACTGCTCTAAAGCCTGCTTGGGGGCATCCCATTCTGTAACATCACATTAGCCTCTGTATTTCCTGTAAGCTGCACACTTATTTAAAGTAATTTGGCCTGTATGAGCCTGATTATCCACTTTTACTATGCATATATATACTGTTCTAAAGCCTGCTTGGGGGCATCCCATTCTGTAACATCACATTAGCCTCTGTATTCCTGTAAGCTGCACACTTATTTAAAGTAATTTGGCCTGTATGAGCCTGATTATCCACTTTTACTGTGCATATATACTGTTCTAAAGCCTGCTTGGGGGCATCCCATTCTGTAACATCACATTAGCCTCTGTATTTACTCTAAGCTGCACACTTATTTAAAGTAATTTAGCCTGTATGAGCCTGATTATCCACTTTTACTGTGCATATATACTGTTCTAAAGCCTGCTTGGGGGCATCCCATTCTGTAACATCACATTAGCCTCTGTATTTCCTGTAAGCTGCACACTTATTTAAATTAATTTGGCCTGTATGAGCCTGATTATCCACTTTTACTGTGCATATATACTGTTCTAAAGCCTTCTTGGGGGCATCCCATTCTGTAACATCACATTAGCCTCTGTATTTCCTGTAAGCTGCACACTTATTTAAATTAATTTGGCTTGTATGAGCCTGATTATCCACTTTTACTGTGCATATATACTGTTCTAAAGCCTGCTTGGGGGCATCCCATTCTGTAACATCACATTAGCCTCTGTATTTACTCTATGCTGCACACTTATTTAAAGTAATTTGGCCTGTATGAGCCTGATTATCCACTTTTACTGTGCATATATACTGTTCTAAAGCCTGCTTGGGGGCATCCCATTCTGTAACATCACATTAGCCTCTGTATTTACTCTAAGCTGCACACTTATTTAAAGTAATTTGGCCTGTTGGAGCCTGCTTATCCACTTTTACTGTGCATATATACTGTTCTAAAGCCTGCTTGGGGGCATCCCATTCTGTAACATCACATTAGCCTCTGTATTTACTCTAAGCTGCAAACTTATTTAAAGTAATTTGGCCTGTTGGAGCCTGCTTATCCCCTTTTACTGTGCATATATACTGTTCTAAAGCCTGCTTGGGGGCATCCCATTCTGTAACATCACATTAGCCTCTGTATTTCCTGTAAGCTGCACACTTATTTAAAGTAATTTGGCCTGTATGAGACGGATTATCCACTTTTACTGTGCATATATACTGTTCTAAAGCCTGCTTGGGGGCATCCCATTCTGTAACATCACATTAGACTCTGTATTTCCTGTAAGCTGCACACTTATTTAAAGTAATTTGGCCTGTATGAGCCTGATTATCCACTTTTACTGTGCATATATACTGTTCTAAAGCCTGCTTGGGGGCATCCCATTCTGTAACATCACATTAGCCTCTGTATTTACTCTAAGCTGCACACTTATTTAAAGTAATTTGGCCTGTATGAGCCTGATTATCCACTTTTACTGTGCATATATACTGTTCTAAAGCCTGCTTGGGGGCATCCCATTCTGTAACATCACATTAGCCTCTGTATTTACTCTAAGCTGCACACTTATTTAAAGTAATTTGGCCTGTATGAGCCTGATTATCCACTTTTACTGTGCATATATACTGTTCTAAAGCCTACTTGGGGGCATCCCATTCTGTAACATCACATTAGCCTCTGTATTTACTCTAAGCTGCACACTTATTTAAAGTAATTTGCCCTGTATGAGCCGGATTATCCACTTTTACTGTGCATATATACTGTTCTAAAGCCTGCTTGGGGGCATCCCATTCTGTAACATCACATTAGCCTCTGTATTTACTCTAAGCTGCACACTTATTTAAAGTAATTTGGCCTGTTGGAGCCTGCTTATCCACTTTTACTGTGCATATATACTGTTCTAAAGCCTGCTTGGGGGCATCCCATTCTGTAACATCACATTAGCCTCTGTATTTACTCTAAGCTGCACACTTATTTAAAATAATTTGGCCTGTATGAGCCTGATTATCCACTTTTACTGTGCATATATACTGTTCTAAAGCCTGCTTGGGGGCATCCCATTCTGTAACATCACATTAGCCTCTGTATTTACTCTAAGCTGCACACTTATTTAAAGTAATTTGGCCTGTTGGAGCCTGCTTATCCCCTTTTACTGTGCATATATACTGTTCTAAAGCCTGCTTGGGGGCATCCCATTCTGTAACATCACATTAGCCTCTGTATTTCCTGTAAGCTGCACACTTATTTAAAGTAATTTGGCCTGTATGAGACGGATTATCCACTTTTACTGTGCATATATACTGTTCTAAAGCCTGCTTGGGGGCATCCCATTCTGTAACATCACATTAGCCTCTGTATTTCCTGTAAGCTGCACACTTATTTAAAGTAATTTGGCCTGTATGAGCCTGATTATCCACTTTTACTGTGCAGATATACTGTTCTAAAGCCTGCTTGGGGGCATCCCATTCTGTAACATCACATTAGCCTCTGTATTTACTCTAAGCTGCACACTTATTTAAAGTAATTTGGCCTGTATGAGCCTGATTATCCACTTTTACTGTGCATATATACTGTTCTAAAGCCTACTTGGGGGCATCCCATTCTGTAACATCACATTAGCCTCTGTATTTACTCTAAGCTGCACACTTATTTAAAGTAATTTGCCCTGTATGAGCCGGATTATCCACTTTTACTGTGCATATATACTGTTCTAAAGCCTGCTTGGGGGCATCCCATTCTGTAACATCACATTAGCCTCTGTATTTACTCTAAGCTGCACACTTATTTAAAGTAATTTGGCCTGTTGGAGCCTGCTTATCCACTTTTACTGTGCATATATACTGTTCTAAAGCCTGCTTGGGGGCATCCCATTCTGTAACATCACATTAGCCTCTGTATTTACTCTAAGCTGCACACTTATTTAAAATAATTTGGCCTGTATGAGCCTGATTATCCACTTTTACTGTGCATATATACTGTTCTAAAGCCTGCTTGGGGGCATCCCATTCTGTAACATCACATTAGCCTCTGTATTTACTCTAAGCTGCACACTTATTTAAAGTAATTTGGCCTGTTGGAGTCTGCTTATCCACTTTTACTGTGCATATATACTGTTCTAAAGCCTGCTTGGGGGCATCCCATTCTGTAACATCACATTAGCCTCTGTATTTCCTGTAAGCTGCACACTTATTTAAAATAATTTGGCCTGTATGAGCCTGATTATCCACTTTTACTGTGCATATATACTGTTCTAAAGTCTGCTTGGGGGCATCCCATTCTGTAACATCACATTAGCCTCTGTATTTACTCTAAGCTGCACACTTATTTAAAGTAATGTGGCCTGTATGAGCCTGCTTATCCACTTTTACTGTGCATATATACTGTTCTAAAGCCTGCTTGTGGGCATCCCATTCTGTAACATCACATTAGCCTCTGTATTCCTGTAAGCTGCACACTTATTTAAAGTAATTTGGCCTGTATGAGCCTGATTATCCACTTTTACTGTGCATATATACTGTTCTAAAGCCTGCTTGGGGGCATCCCATTCTGTAACATCACATTAGCCTCTGTATTTACTGTAAGCTGCACACTTATTTAAAGTAATTTGGCCTGTATGAGCCTGATTATCCACTTTTACTGTGCATATATACTGTTCTAAAGCCTGCTTGGGGGCATCCCATTCTGTAACATCACATTAGCCTCTGTATTTACTCTAAGCTGCACACTTATTTAAAGTAATTTGGCCTGTATGAGCCTGATTATCCACTTTTACTGTGCATATATACTGTTCTAAAGCCTGCTTGGGGGCATCCCATTCTGTAACATCACATTAGCCTCTGTATTTACTCTAAGCTGCACACTTATTTAAAGTAATTTGGCCTGTATGAGCCTGATTATCCACTTTTACTGTGCATATATACTGTTCTAAAGCCTACTTGGGGGCATCCCATTCTGTAACATCACATTAGCCTCTGTATTTACTCTAAGCTGCACACTTATTTAAAGTAATTTGCCCTGTATGAGCCGGATTATCCACTTTTACTGTGCATATATACTGTTCTAAAGCCTGCTTGGGGGCATCCCATTCTGTAACATCACATTAGCCTCTGTATTTACTCTAAGCTGCACACTTATTTAAAGTAATTTGGCCTGTTGGAGCCTGCTTATCCACTTTTACTGTGCATATATACTGTTCTAAAGCCTGCTTGGGGGCATCCCATTCTGTAACATCACATTAGCCTCTGTATTTACTCTAAGCTGCACACTTATTTAAAATAATTTGGCCTGTATGAGCCTGATTATCCACTTTTACTGTGCATATATACTGTTCTAAAGCCTGCTTGGGGGCATCCCATTCTGTAACATCACATTAGCCTCTGTATTTACTCTAAGCTGCACACTTATTTAAAGTAATTTGGCCTGTTGGAGCCTGCTTATTCCCTTTTACTGTGCATATATACTGTTCTAAAGCCTGCTTGGGGGCATCCCATTCTGTAACATCACATTAGCCTCTGTATTTCCTGTAAGCTGCACACTTATTTAAAGTAATTTGGCCTGTATGAGACGGATTATCCACTTTTACTGTGCATATATACTGTTCTAAAGCCTGCTTGGGGGCATCCCATTCTGTAACATCACATTAGCCTCTGTATTTCCTGTAAGCTGCACACTTATTTAAAGTAATTTGGCCTGTATGAGCCTGATTATCCACTTTTACTGTGCATATATACTGTTCTAAAGCCTGCTTGGGGGCATCCCATTCTGTAACATCACATTAGCCTCTGTATTTCCTGTAAGCTGCACACTTATTTAAAATAATTTGGCCTGTATGAGCCTGATTATCCACTTTTACTGTGCATATATACTGTTCTAAAGTCTGCTTGGGGGCATCCCATTCTGTAACATCACATTAGCCTCTGTATTTACTCTAAGCTGCACACTTATTTAAAGTAATGTGGCCTGTATGAGCCTGCTTATCCACTTTTACTGTGCATATATACTGTTCTAAAGCCTGCTTGTGGGCATCCCATTCTGTAACATCACATTAGCCTCTGTATTCCTGTAAGCTGCACACTTATTTAAAGTAATTTGGCCTGTATGAGCCTGATTATCCACTTTTACTGTGCATATATACTGTTCTAAAGCCTGCTTGGGGGCATCCCATTCTGTAACATCACATTAGCCTCTGTATTTACTGTAAGCTGCACACTTATTTAAAGTAATTTGGCCTGTATGAGCCTGATTATCCACTTTTACTGTGCATATATACTGTTCTAAAGCCTGCTTGGGGGCATCCCATTCTGTAACATCACATTAGCCTCTGTATTTACTCTAAGCTGCACACTTATTTAAAGTAATTTGGCCTGTATGAGCCTGATTATCCACTTTTACTGTGCATATATACTGTTCTAAAGCCTGCTTGGGGGCATCCCATTCTGTAACATCACATTAGCCTCTGTATTTACTCTAAGCTGCACACTTATTTAAAGTAATTTGGCCTGTATGAGCCTGATTATCCACTTTTACTGTGCATATATACTGTTCTAAAGCCTACTTGGGGGCATCCCATTCTGTAACATCACATTAGCCTCTGTATTTACTCTAAGCTGCACACTTATTTAAAGTAATTTGCCCTGTATGAGCCGGATTATCCACTTTTACTGTGCATATATACTGTTCTAAAGCCTGCTTGGGGGCATCCCATTCTGTAACATCACATTAGCCTCTGTATTTACTCTAAGCTGCACACTTATTTAAAGTAATTTGGCCTGTTGGAGCCTGCTTATCCACTTTTACTGTGCATATATACTGTTCTAAAGCCTGCTTGGGGGCATCCCATTCTGTAACATCACATTAGCCTCTGTATTTACTCTAAGCTGCACACTTATTTAAAATAATTTGGCCTGTATGAGCCTGATTATCCACTTTTACTGTGCATATATACTGTTCTAAAGCCTGCTTGGGGGCATCCCATTCTGTAACATCACATTAGCCTCTGTATTTACTCTAAGCTGCACACTTATTTAAAGTAATTTGGCCTGTTGGAGCCTGCTTATTCCCTTTTACTGTGCATATATACTGTTCTAAAGCCTGCTTGGGGGCATCCCATTCTGTAACATCACATTAGCCTCTGTATTTCCTGTAAGCTGCACACTTATTTAAAGTAATTTGGCCTGTATGAGACGGATTATCCACTTTTACTGTGCATATATACTGTTCTAAAGCCTGCTTGGGGGCATCCCATTCTGTAACATCACATTAGCCTCTGTATTTCCTGTAAGCTGCACACTTATTTAAAGTAATTTGGCCTGTATGAGCCTGATTATCCACTTTTACTGTGCATATATACTGTTCTAAAGCCTGCTTGGGGGCATCCCATTCTGTAACATCACATTAGCCTCTGTATTTACTCTAAGCTGCACACTTATTTAAAGTAATTTGGCCTGTATGAGCCTGATTATCCACTTTTACTGTGCATATATACTGTTCTAAAGCCTGCTTGGGGGCATCCCATTCTGAAACATCACATTAGCCTCTGTATTTACTCTAAGCTGCACACTTATTTAAAGTAATTTGGCCTGTATGAGCCTGATTATCCACTTTTACTGTGCATATATACTGTTCTAAAGCCTACTTGGGGGCATCCCATTCTGTAACATCACATTAGCCTCTGTATTTACTCTAAGCTGCACACTTATTTAAAGTAATTTGCCCTGTATGAGCCGGATTATCCACTTTTACTGTGCATATATACTGTTCTAAAGCCTGCTTGGGGGCATCCCATTCTGTAACATCACATTAGCCTCTGTATTTACTCTAAGCTGCACACTTATTTAAAGTAATTTGGCCTGTTGGAGCCTGCTTATCCACTTTTACTGTGCATATATACTGTTCTAAAGCCTGCTTGGGGGCATCCCATTCTGTAACATCACATTAGCCTCTGTATTTACTCTAAGCTGCACACTTATTTAAAATAATTTGGCCTGTATGAGCCTGATTATCCACTTTTACTGTGCATATATACTGTTCTAAAGCCTGCTTGGGGGCATCCCATTCTGTAACATCACATTAGCCTCTGTATTTACTCTAAGCTGCACACTTATTTAAAGTAATTTGGCCTGTTGGAGTCTGCTTATCCACTTTTACTGTGCATATATACTGTTCTAAAGCCTGCTTGGGGGCATCCCATTCTGTAACATCACATTAGCCTCTGTATTTCCTGTAAGCTGCACACTTATTTAAAATAATTTGGCCTGTATGAGCCTGATTATCCACTTTTACTGTGCATATATACTGTTCTAAAGTCTGCTTGGGGGCATCCCATTCTGTAACATCACATTAGCCTCTGTATTTACTCTAAGCTGCACACTTATTTAAAGTAATGTGGCCTGTATGAGCCTGCTTATCCACTTTTACTGTGCATATATACTGTTCTAAAGCCTGCTTGGGGGCATCCCATTCTGTAACATCACATTAGCCTCTGTATTTACTCTAAGCTGCACACTTATTTAAAGTAATTTGGCCTGTATGAGCCTGATTATCCACTTTTACTGTGCATATATACTGTTCTAAAGCCTGCTTGGGGGCATCCCATTCTGTAACATCACATTAGCCTCTGTATTCCTGTAAGCTGCACACTTATTTAAAGTAATTTGGCCTGTATGAGCCTGATTATCCACTTTTACTGTGCATATATACTGTTCTAAAGCCTGCTTGGGGGCATCCCATTCTGTAACATCACATTAGCCTCTGTATTTACTCTAAGCTGCACACTTATTTAAAGTAATTTGGCCTGTATGAGCCTGATTATCCACTTTTACTATGCATATATATACTGTTCTAAAGCCTGCTTGGGGGCATCCCATTCTGTAACATCACATTAGCCTCTGTATTCCTGTAAGCTGCACACTTATTTAAAGTAATTTGGCCTGTATGAGCCTGATTATCCACTTTTACTGTGCATATATACTGTTCTAAAGCCTGCTTGGGGGCATCCCATTCTGTAACATCACATTAGCCTCTGTATTTACTCTAAGCTGCACACTTATTTAAAGTAATTTGGCCTGTATGAGCCTGATTATCCACTTTTACTGTGCATATATACTGTTCTAAAGCCTGCTTGGGGGCATCCCATTCTGTAACATCACATTAGCCTCTGTATTTCCTGTAAGCTGCACACTTATTTAAAGTAATTTGGCCTGTATGAGCCTGATTATCCACTTTTACTGTGCATATATACTGTTCTAAAGCCTGCTTGGGAGCATCCCATTCTGTAACATCACATTAGCCTCTGTATTTCCTGTAAGCTGCACACTTATTTAAATAATTTGGCCTGTATGAGCCTGATTATCCACTTTTACTGTGCATATATACTGTTCTAAAGCCTGCTTGGGGGCATCCCATTCTGTAACATCACATTAGCCTCTGTATTTCCTGTAAGCTGCACACTTATTTAAAGTAATTTGGCCTGTTGGAGTCTGCTTATCCACTTTTACTGTGCATATATACTGTTCTAAAGCCTGCTTGGGGGCATCCCATTCTGTAACATCACATTAGCCTCTGTATTTCCTGTAAGCTGCACACTTATTTAAAATAATTTGGCCTGTATGAGCCTGATTATCCACTTTTACTGTGCATATATACTGTTCTAAAGTCTGCTTGGGGGCATCCCATTCTGTAACATCACATTAGCCTCTGTATTTACTCTAAGCTGCACACTTATTTAAAGTAATGTGGCCTGTATGAGCCTGCTTATCCACTTTTACTGTGCATATATACTGTTCTAAAGCCTGCTTGTGGGCATCCCATTCTGTAACATCACATTAGCCTCTGTATTCCTGTAAGCTGCACACTTATTTAAAGTAATTTGGCCTGTATGAGCCTGATTATCCACTTTTACTGTGCATATATACTGTTCTAAAGCCTGCTTGGGGGCATCCCATTCTGTAACATCACATTAGCCTCTGTATTTACTGTAAGCTGCACACTTATTTAAAGTAATTTGGCCTGTATGAGCCTGATTATCCACTTTTACTGTGCATATATACTGTTCTAAAGCCTGCTTGGGGGCATCCCATTCTGTAACATCACATTAGCCTCTGTATTTACTCTAAGCTGCACACTTATTTAAAGTAATTTGGCCTGTATGAGCCTGATTATCCACTTTTACTGTGCAGATATACTGTTCTAAAGCCTGCTTGGGGGCATCCCATTCTGTAACATCACATTAGCCTCTGTATTTACTCTAAGCTGCACACTTATTTAAAGTAATTTGGCCTGTATGAGCCTGATTATCCACTTTTACTGTGCATATATATACTGTTCTAAAGCCTACTTGGGGGCATCCCATTCTGTAACATCACATTAGCCTCTGTATTTACTCTAAGCTGCACACTTATTTAAAGTAATTTGCCCTGTATGAGCCGGATTATCCACTTTTACTGTGCATATATACTGTTCTAAAGCCTGCTTGGGGGCATCTCATTCTGTAACATCACATTAGCCTCTGTATTTACTCTAAGCTGCACACTTATTTAAAGTAATTTGGCCTGTTGGAGCCTGCTTATCCACTTTTACTGTGCATATATACTGTTCTAAAGCCTGCTTGGGGGCATCCCATTCTGTAACATCACATTAGCCTCTGTATTTACTCTAAGCTGCACACTTATTTAAAATAATTTGGCCTGTATGAGCCTGATTATCCACTTTTACTGTGCATATATACTGTTCTAAAGCCTGCTTGGGGGCATCCCATTCTGTAACATCACATTAGCCTCTGTATTTACTCTAAGCTGCACACTTATTTAAAGTAATTTGGCCTGTCGGAGCCTGCTTATCCCCTTTTACTGTGCATATATACTGTTCTAAAGCCTGCTTGGGGGCATCCCATTCTGTAACATCACATTAGCCTCTGTATTTCCTGTAAGCTGCACACTTATTTAAAGTAATTTGGCCTGTATGAGACGGATTATCCACTTTTACTGTGCATATATACTGTTCTAAAGCCTGCTTGGGGGCATCCCATTCTGTAACATCACATTAGCCTCTGTATTTCCTGTAAGCTGCACACTTATTTAAAGTAATTTGGCCTGTATGAGCCTGATTATCCACTTTTACTGTGCAGATATACTGTTCTAAAGCCTGCTTGGGGGCATCCCATTCTGTAACATCACATTAGCCTCTGTATTTACTCTAAGCTGCACACTTATTTAAAGTAATTTGGCCTGTATGAGCCTGATTATCCACTTTTACTGTGCATATATACTGTTCTAAAGCCTACTTGGGGGCATCCCATTCTGTAACATCACATTAGCCTCTGTATTTACTCTAAGCTGCACACTTATTTAAAGTAATTTGCCCTGTATGAGCCGGATTATCCACTTTTACTGTGCATATATACTGTTCTAAAGCCTGCTTGGGGGCATCCCATTCTGTAACATCACATTAGCCTCTGTATTTACTGTAAGCTGCACACTTATTTAAAGTAATTTGGCCTGTATGAGCCTGATTATCCACTTTTACTGTGCATATATACTGTTCTAAAGCCTGCTTGGGGGCATCCCATTCTGTAACATCACATTAGCCTCTGTATTTACTCTAAGCTGCACACTTATTTAAAGTAATTTGGCATGTATGAGCCTGATTATCCACTTTTACTGTGCATATATACTGTTCTAAAGCCTGCTTGGGGGCATCCCATTCTGTAACATCACATTAGCCTCTGTATTTACTCTAAGCTGCACACTTATTTAAAGTAATTTGGCCTGTATGAGCCTGATTATCCACTTTTACTGTGCATATATACTGTTCTAAAGCCTACTTGGGGGCATCCCATTCTGTAACATCACATTAGCCTCTGTATTTACTCTAAGCTGCACACTTATTTAAAGTAATTTGCCCTGTATGAGCCGGATTATCCACTTTTACTGTGCATATATACTGTTCTAAAGCCTGCTTGGGGGCATCCCATTCTGTAACATCACATTAGCCTCTGTATTTACTCTAAGCTGCACACTTATTTAAAGTAATTTGGCCTGTTGGAGCCTGCTTATCCACTTTTACTGTGCATATATACTGTTCTAAAGCCTGCTTGGGGGCATCCCATTCTGTAACATCACATTAGCCTCTGTATTTACTCTAAGCTGCACACTTATTTAAAATAATTTGGCCTGTATGAGCCTGATTATCCACTTTTACTGTGCATATATACTGTTCTAAAGCCTGCTTGGGGGCATCCCATTCTGTAACATCACATTAGCCTCTGTATTTACTCTAAGCTGCACACTTATTTAAAGTAATTTGGCCTGTTGGAGCCTGCTTATTCCCTTTTACTGTGCATATATACTGTTCTAAAGCCTGCTTGGGGGCATCCCATTCTGTAACATCACATTAGCCTCTGTATTTCCTGTAAGCTGCACACTTATTTAAAGTAATTTGGCCTGTATGAGACGGATTATCCACTTTTACTGTGCATATATACTGTTCTAAAGCCTGCTTGGGGGCATCCCATTCTGTAACATCACATTAGCCTCTGTATTTCCTGTAAGCTGCACACTTATTTAAAGTAATTTGGCCTGTATGAGCCTGATTATCCACTTTTACTGTGCATATATACTGTTCTAAAGCCTGCTTGGGGGCATCCCATTCTGTAACATCACATAAGCCTCTGTATTTACTCTAAGCTGCACACTTATTTAAAGTAATTTGGCCTGTATGAGCCTGATTATCCACTTTTACTGTGCATATATACTGTTCTAAAGCCTGCTTGGGGGCATCCCATTCTGAAACATCACATTAGCCTCTGTATTTACTCTAAGCTGCACACTTATTTAAAGTAATTTGGCCTGTATGAGCCTGATTATCCACTTTTACTGTGCATATATACTGTTCTAAAGCCTACTTGGGGGCATCCCATTCTGTAACATCACATTAGCCTCTGTATTTACTCTAAGCTGCACACTTATTTAAAGTAATTTGCCCTGTATGAGCCGGATTATCCACTTTTACTGTGCATATATACTGTTCTAAAGCCTGCTTGGGGGCATCCCATTCTGTAACATCACATTAGCCTCTGTATTTACTCTAAGCTGCACACTTATTTAAAGTAATTTGGCCTGTTGGAGCCTGCTTATCCACTTTTACTGTGCATATATACTGTTCTAAAGCCTGCTTGGGGGCATCCCATTCTGTAACATCACATTAGCCTCTGTATTTACTCTAAGCTGCACACTTATTTAAAATAATTTGGCCTGTATGAGCCTGATTATCCACTTTTACTGTGCATATATACTGTTCTAAAGCCTGCTTGGGGGCATCCCATTCTGTAACATCACATTAGCCTCTGTATTCCTGTAAGCTGCACACTTATTTAAAGTAATTTGGCCTGTATGAGCCTGATTATCCACTTTTACTGTGCATATATACTGTTCTAAAGCCTGCTTGGGGGCATCCCATTCTGTAACATCACATTAGCCTCTGTATTTACTCTAAGCTGCACACTTATTTAAAGTAATTTGGCCTGTATGAGCCTGATTATCCACTTTTACTATGCATATATATACTGTTCTAAAGCCTGCTTGGGGGCATCCCATTCTGTAACATCACATTAGCCTCTGTATTCCTGTAAGCTGCACACTTATTTAAAGTAATTTGGCCTGTATGAGCCTGATTATCCACTTTTACTGTGCATATATACTGTTCTAAAGCCTGCTTGGGGGCATCCCATTCTGTAACATCACATTAGCCTCTGTATTTACTCTAAGCTGCACACTTATTTAAAGTAATTTGGCCTGTATGAGCCTGATTATCCACTTTTACTGTGCATATATACTGTTCTAAAGCCTGCTTGGGGGCATCCCATTCTGTAACATCACATTAGCCTCTGTATTTCCTGTAAGCTGCACACTTATTTAAAGTAATTTGGCCTGTATGAGCCTGATTATCCACTTTTACTGTGCATATATACTGTTCTAAAGCCTGCTTGGGGGCATCCCATTCTGTAACATCACATTAGCCTCTGCATTTACTCTAAGCTGCACACTTATTTAAAGTAATTTGGCCTGTATGAGCCTGATTATCCACTTTAACTGTGCATATATACTGTTCTAAAGCCTGCTTGGGGGCATCCCATTCTGTAACATCACATTAGCCTCTGTATTTCCTGTAAGCTGCACACTTATTTAAAGTAATTTGGCCTGTATGAGCCTGATTACCCACTTTTACTGTGCATATATACTGTTCTAAAGCCTGCTTGGGGGCATCCCATTCTGTAACATCACATTAGCCTCTGTATTTCCTGTAAGCTGCACACTTATTTAAAGTAATTTGGCCTGTATGAGCCTGATTATCAACTTTTACTGTGCATATATACTGTTCTAAAGCCTGCTTGGGGGCATCCCATTCTGTAACATCACATTAGCCTCTGCATTTACTCTAAGCTGCACACTTATTTAAAGTAATTTGGCCTGTATGAGCCTGATTATCCACTTTAACTGTGCATATATACTGTTCTAAAGCCTGCTTGGGGGCATCCCATTCTGTAACATCACATTAGCCTCTGTATTTCCTGTAAGCTGCACACTTATTTAAAGTAATTTGGCCTGTATGAGCCTGATTATCCACTTTTACTGTGCATATATACTGTTCTAAAGCCTGCTTGGGGGCATCCCATTCTGTAACATCACATTAGCCTCTGTATTTACTCTAAGCTGCACACGTATTTAAAGTAATTTGGCCTGTTGGAGTCTGCTTATCCACTTTTACTGTGCATATATACTGTTCTAAAGCCTGCTTGGGGGCATCCCATTCTGTAACATCACATTAGCCTCTGTATTTCCTGTAAGCTGCACACTTATTTAAAGTAATTTGGCCTGTATGAGCCTGATTATCCACTTTTACTATGCATATATATACTGTTCTAAAGCCTGCTTGGGGGCATCCCATTCTGTAACATCACATTAGTCTCTGTATTCCTGTAAGCTGCACACTTATTTAAAGTAATTTGGCCTGTATGAGCCTGATTATCCACTTTTACTGTGCATATATACTGTTCTAAAGCCTGCTTGGGGGCATCCCATTCTGTAACATCACATTAGCCTCTGTATTTCCTGTAAGCTGCACACTTATTTAAAGTAATTTGGCCTGTATGAGCCTGATTATCCACTTTTACTGTGCATATATACTGTTCTAAAGCCTGCTTGGGGGCATCCCATTCTGTAACATCACATTAGCCTCTGTATTTACTCTATACCCTCGATTCAAAGAGCCAAAGTTAATTGATTTCGTATCGAGAATCGTAAGTTTGGGTGGGTGTTTGTCATTTTCTCTTGTTTTTTTGCCCATTTCGTATTCGCACGATCGTTCGCGCATAGACGTATATGAACATACGCATTTCGTACGAGAATCGTATAATTTGCGTTAGTTCGTGTGTTTTTCCCGTCCAAATCGTATTATTTGCGTCCGATCCTATTTTTTACGTCCTTCACATGGGCTTGCGACCAATTCAGAGAGGTGATTGCTAATTGTTTGGAAGCCCATTAAAGAGCTGCTTTACGAAATGTTTGCCGGCAGCTATTTGGCCTCGGGAGTAGGATGGAGCGGAGCGAGTTTGTGGCACATCAAGGGCTTATGCTTTTTTGCATTGAGTTGATCGAGATGTCTGAGAGCAGATTGCCCCTGCGTCGTCGCATGAACATCGATAGCATGAATGATGTTGAGCTGTTCGAGCTGACCAGGCTTAATCGCGCTTCCCTCCATAAATTATATAGTGAGCTGCGGCCATGGTTAGCCCGCACCACAAGGAAGGGGCATGCAATTTCAGGTATGACCAAGATGCTTGGCTGCCTGCAATTTTTGGCGAACGGCTCGTTCCAGAGGCTGGGTGCCCTCTCCGTGGGGATGTCACAGCCTACGCTGAGCCGCGCACTATCTAAATTTTTGGAAGGCATGGCTGCCATAACTCCAAAATATATTTATTTTCCGGATGATATGGCAGCCAGAAACGCCATTAAGCTTGGGTTTTATAATGTGGCCGACATGCCCAACGTTATTGGTGCTATTGACTGCACACATGTGGCACTCGTACCTAGGGCTGCCGACGAGTATATATATAGGTATTGAGATTGGTTATTATGTTGGCCAACGTGTAATGTAACCTGTTTTCCTTTGCGGCAGCATATTTGTTTATCCCTCATTTGTGTAGCTGCTTTATCTAGGCTTTTCATTAGTATTTCCCAATAGAGTGCAGACATGTTTTGTTGTTAATTTTTTATTTTGGGTCAAATATCAATTACCCTTTTTGTATGTTTTTGCCTTAAGGAATCGTAAAATGGGACACTCCCTTAATGTCCAGGCCGTGGTTGGTCCGGACATGCGTTTTATGAGTGTCCTTGCCGGCTACCCAGGATCGTCCCACGACTCATATATCCTCAGGCGATCTGGGTTGTTTCGGAGATTTGAGGCAGGTGAATTTTCGGGGGCATGGCTGCTTGGTAAGTGTGTCCTATTTGTGTGCTATTAAATGTTGGATTAATCTTGTATTTGTTGATATGTTAGTATTTGAATTCTTTACATAAGCCTGAAACTGCCTTTTTCTTGGGTCATATATTATGAACTTCCAAAAAAAATGCTTGCCTCGCTTTGTCCTTCAGAATGTTTTCCCTTTAGTTAGGATGTCTGTAAGTTCCATGTCCCTAAATATATTGGTTGGGAGTTTATACCCAAGGATCTTTGAGCTTTGTCTCCTTTTGTACTATTGGTCTTTAAATGTCAAAGTGGACTTAAACTGCATACATTGTAGTTTCCATATAAATGTGGATAGCCCCTCAGCAGCATCCTAATTGTAACATGTCTGAAAACTAAAAATATATTTAAATTCCAAATCCCCTTGGCCGTGCAGATGTTTGTTAATTAATTGGTATATTGAAGTGCCATTTTTAATTAGGTACTACATTAGTGGCAATATTTATTTTGCTAATGTGCCCTGGGTGTTTTTTTTTCCCCTTTACCTTACATCATTATGATATATGTAAAATTTTTTGTGTTTGTTGTGTTGCCTTTTTAATTTTGATTACATTTAATTGTCTGTTTAAGGTGATTCCGGGTACCCACTTCTACCCTGGCTCATGACGCCTGTGCTGCGGCCCCAGGATGCCTCTCAGGAAGCGTACAACCGTGCGCACCGCAAGACCCGGGCTGTTGTGGAGAGGGCCTTTGGGCTGTTGAAGACACGTTTTCGTTGCCTGGACCATACTGGGGGCGCCCTGCAATATGATCCCAAGAAAGTGATCGACATTATCATGGCATGTGCTGTTTTGCACAATTTTGCCATCCTGGAACGTGTCCCACGTAATGTGGATAGCCTGCCCTCTTCAGCCGTAGAGGATGATGTCGAGAATTTTGTGAGGCCACCCAGTGAGTCTGGCCAATCAGTTAGAGCCAACCTGATCTTGCAGCATTTTACTTAATTTTATTTCGTGTCTCAACATTCTGTGTGTCTGTGTTATCCTTTTTGTTAAATATGTTGTTTTGCCGTAATGTGGCATTACCTCAAAGTAAAACATTTTTACCTTAATTGTTGCCTAATGTATTTCATGTAGTTTCCTTAGCTTTAGATTTGCATTGTTACACCTCTTCAAACCAAAAATATCTGGTTTAGCCCAAGCTGTTTAAAATGTGTTCCCACTAAAAACGCCACAAGTATTGTAAGTGAGATTTTTTTTTTACTTAGAAAATTAAAAATTATAGTGCTTAACAGAAAACATTCCACATACATCTGTGGTTACAAATGGATAACATTAAAAAAAAAACATCGAGCACATCTACACCTGGAAGTGAGTGGCACAACCAAACAAGGACACCCAGTCCAAAGGCCAGCCTAGTCCAGTCATTAATATTGCCTGTGCCCAGGGATATTTGGGCATGGCCATAATGTCACACAAACATGTCTGCAAACAGGAGGAGCACCAACCAAATCCATATTTAAAGCCATAAGTGGCCAGATACCCACCACATAGACCTATGGCATTGGCTAGTGGCCTTAAGCATTACTCTAAGGAGCTATATGGGAGCAAATACAAAACACAACCTGCATGAGCAACACAAAATGGATTGTTTGAAACCTCAAAGGACAAGTAAATACAGTGGGGGTTAAGAGAAAAGATGTCCCACACACCCATGGCTTAATAGGGTGGCTGCCCATAATACCCAGGTGGAGGTCCAGGTGGAGGTCCATGTGAATGGGACCTAGCCTGGGCCATGGCAGCATTGTGAATTTGAAACTGCTCCACAATGTTTCTCTGCATATTGGTCATCTCAGCCATGGCTGACTGGATGCCATTACTTGCAGTGACCACGTTGCTGTTGAGGGTACGCAACTCCGCGAGGATGCCCTGTAGACTGGTATTGATGGTGACCATGTCGGCATGCCTTTGCTCACGCTCTGTAACGAGCTGTGCCTCATAAGAGTCCCTTTGTTGGGTCCATAATTGAAGCAGGGCACTCTGCCTCCCCTGGGAAATTGTGGGGCGGCGTAATGGAGTCCGCCGCACAATTACCCTGGCTCTTGGGCGTGCCCTGCCGCGTGGTGTCGTCCCCTCAACAGCAACAGGCCTGCTTTGCAAATCCTCAGCAGCAGAGTGAACACTGGGGACTGTAGTGTCAGTCTCCCCATGTGCATGCACAATGGATGGAGATTCACTCTGCTGCTGAGGATTGGCCAGAGAAACATTATGGAGCAGTTCCAAATTGGGACCCAGGGGGAGGTCATCCGACGTGCCCTGCATGGAGACATCATCATCTTCCTCCATTTCCTGGATCTCTTCCATGAGTGTGCGGGTCTGTAGGGACATATAAAAAAAAAAGTGTAAGTTGGCGTCCAAATTTGGGATTCCCACAGTTTAACACATTCTTAAGCACTTGGTAGTATTTATGGTACTAAATTAACTTACCGGAAATCTCGGATCTGGGCTCCTATGCTGTACGGACCTGGTAGGCATAACCAAACTGGGGGGTGAGTTTACCCTTGCTGAGGGATCATGCTGGGCTGAAGAAGAGAAAAACAAACCACGTAAACACACACATAACCATTTTTGGGATAGGTAATAAAATAAACCTCTATTTGTAATATTAATCAACTCTAGAGCAATGGGGACATTTGTTAAAAGACACGCAAGTTTAGATAGGTGCAATGGCTCGCGAAAACTGCTAACTGACCTCAGTTCTAAGTCAGGAAGTGTACCCAGTCAGCATACAACTTTCAACGCACATTTTTGGATTTAGACTACCATTCGCTAGGTCCGGGGTACTCAAACAATTGTTGGAAAGGTCCATTTAAAGGTATGTGGTGAGAGGTGAATGTCTGGCCATGGGGCTGACGCAGGGGGTGTCTAGTTAGAAATAAACACACTGGTGGAGGGGCTTGAGATTTCAAAGTGCAAACTAAGAAAGGCTGCTTGCCCTTGCTGGGCTGGATGGGGCAGAGCTGAGGGGACAGGGATTGGATGGCTAAAGGGGGGAGTTAACGTATTGATGGTGATGGGATGGATGGAGCAAATCTGTTACAAATGTATGGGGCTTATGTGGGGGGGGGCATGGGGGGACTGTGGCAGATGGGGCAGAGCAGGGGCAGCGGGACACGATTGTGCCAAGAGAAAGATTTACCAAGTTACTGTGTACCTTGCAATGCCACTTCCTGTGCAGTACTTCATATTGCAATGCTATGTTTCAGGGAGCCATGACATTGGGCAGGAGAACAACCACTACATCGCCGATCAAGGGGGCAGCTCTGAGCACGTCAACACAGAAGTAACTGAGTGCAGGGCTGTCTGGGCAGGGGTCCTGGAATCTGGTGCCAAGGTCCACATTGGTACCCCGGGCCGCCAGTTGAGTCTCGCTGCTCTAGGTCAGATATGTTTGGGGGTGGCTAATTAAATTGTTAACTCAAACACAACTCACACAACAAATCGGCAACCCATCCATAATGATGTGTGTTTTGTGATTGATTCCAAATATATCACTTTTCTGGAGAAACTTCATGACTTTAACAATCCAATTGGAAATTTGATCTTTGCCATAATGGATGTGGTCCTAAATGTGTGATTCCCAGGGACCAAAAGAGGACACAAACAGGCACAGTAGTGCGAGGCCAAGCAAGGCAAACCATAGGGGCATCCCGTTATCTTGTTACTAGTGAACTTTAGATTATTTAGCAAACAGGCAAACATGCAGATTTAAGAGTACTCACCGTGGGTACGGGTCGGTGAGTCTGTGTCCCTTAGACCAGCATGTCCACCGACCGCGACCGGATGGAGAAGTCCCAGCACAATCTCCTCAGCAGGGGTAAACTCCAATTTAGAAGGAAAGCCACCTCCAGTTTTCAGGCTGAAAAGAGAAAATCGTTTGGTACTCAGAAAAGGTGCATACAGTACATCCTAAACATTATATTTGGAGAAAACATTTATTTACCTGTAATTATGCCTTTTAATTTCTTTTTGCCGTACAGCATACTTCAGATCAGAGATTTTCTTCTGAATTTGGGACACATCTTTCCTCTCTTCCCCCGCTGCATTTACTTGTCGTAGGATGGTTTCAAACAATTCCATCTTGCGCTGCTTTGTGGTGTGTTTTGATTTGCTCCCATAGAGCTCGTCATAGTATAATGTAAGGCCACTAGCCAATGCCATATTTTGGTCATGGGAGAATCTCCCACTCAACTGGCCGCGGCGCAATGTGCGGCCAGATGGTTGGCTTGGCTGCTCCTCCATGTGTGCAGACACATGTGGTGACATTATGGCCTGGGGCTGGGTAGGGGAATGGCCGGATTGGTGGCTTCCCAATGACTGGACTGGACTGGCCAAGGGACTGGGTGTTCTGGCGTGGCTGGCCACCGAACTTCCAGGTGTAGATGTGGTCATGGTTGAAATTCTGGGCCCTCTTGGGGGGCTATGTTCCCGGCTGGTGCCAGGTCGGGGGCTCTGTTCCCGGCTGGTGCCAGGTCGGGGGCTTCTGGCCCTGGATGGGGTTCTTCGGGCCCTGTAGGGGCTTCTGGCCCTGGATGGGGTTCTTCGGGCCCTGTAGGGGCTTCTGGCCCTGGATGGGGTTCGGCGGGCCCTGTAGGGGCTTCTGGCCCTGGATGGGGTTCGGCGGGCCCTGGCTGGGCTTCTGGCCCTGGATGGGGTTCGGCGGGCCCTGGCTGGGCTTCTGGCCCTGGATGGGGTTCGGCGGCCTCTGGCTGGGCTTCTGGCCCTGGATGGGGTTCGGCGGCCTCTGGCTGGGCTTCTGGCCCTGGATGGGGTTCGGCGGCCTCTGGCTGGGCTTCTGGCCCTGGATGGGGTTCGGCGGCCTCTGGCTGGGCTTCTGGCCCTGGATGGGGTTCGGCGGCCTCTGGCTGGGCTTCTGGCCCTGGATGGGGTTCGGCGGCCTCTGGCTGGGCTTCTGGCCCTGGATGGGGTTCGGCGGCCTCTGGCTGGGCTTCTGGCCCTGGATGGGGTTCGGCGGCCTCTGGCTGGGCTTCTGGCCCTGGATGGGGTTCGGCGGCCTCTGGCTGGGCTTCTGGCCCTGGATGGGGTTCGGCGGGCCCTGGCTGGGCTTCTGGCCCTGGATGGGGTTCGGCGGGCCCTGGATGGGCTTCTGGCCCTGGATGGGGTTCGGGCCCTGCTGCGGGGCCTGGGTTGCCGAACTGCCCTACTTGAACCCATGGCCGGTGTGGGCTCCCTTGTGCGGCCTCTTCTGGGGGCAGAGGTGGTGGGTGCTGCAGTTGGCTGCTTTTTGGCTGCAGGGGCACGTGGCTTGGGGCCCCTTTTTTGGGTTCCTGAGGGTCCAGTGTCCCTTGGTGGGGCCGAGGTAGTAGTCTTGCCTCTCAGCTTTCTCCTACCTTGCTGGGACCTTGTTGTTGGGCCCTCCGCGGTCTGGCTTTGCTGGGGTCGCTTGGTCATAGGCTTTTTAGGTGCCATCTTCCACAAATGCTCAAAGAGAATGAGCTTTGGGTGCAGGGACCTTTAAATAATGAGCCCAGCGTGTGACGCCTATGCGCACGACTACGCGCTCGTACGAACGTACGTTCGAGCGGAACCAGGAAACCGCTGGGGTTTCACTTATCTGCTGCCTTGAAGAAGCATAAAGATGGCGCCCACTATCTTCACCCGTCAACAGGAAGAGATCCTCATGCTGGTAAGTGGCTGCCTGTGCATTTTAATGTAATAGTCAATGATGGCCTAAATGTAAATGATGCGTTTGGAACTAGTTTGGGGTCTCTTAATGTTTAATAACTGGCTCCTCACACTTCATCCTCAAGGGCCGAGCCTGGCCACGTTTTCACCTGTCTATGCTGATGTCCTAATTCGGCCAATTGCTCCGGCTTAGCAACAGTTAATTAACCTGTGGAGTAGCGGGGCTAGCTGGCAAACCTGGCCTGTCTCGGACCTTGATGCGGATGTTTGAGGAACACTGTTTTCCTAAGCCATAAAAACACAACGGGAAGCCACACACGTGGTCCAAAAGCCTAAGCATTAGCCTACATCTTGGATGTTTAAACCATCCTAACATGCCATAGATGCAGGTGGCCTGATTCTTGATGTTGGCTATTATCTGTATGTACATGGTGTGTGATACATATAACATAAGACCAGACTCTCATTCACAGTCAACGTCCTCTTTAAGGCACTCCCCAAAAATGGCTGCCACTCTAAATGTGTGTGTTAATGACATGAAATTCTCAACTTGTGATGCAACACATATGGGTGTGTGTGTAAAAGTAAAATCTCTGTGTCCATTATGTTTTTCAGATCATGCTTCAGCGCCGGTATGACTTCGCGCCCAATGTGTGCGAGAAAAGGGACATCGCCCGGGAGATCATCGCCGAGATACACCGTGTCACCAGCACCACCTTCACTCACACCCAGATAATGCAGCATTGGTCGGACCTGAAACGTCTGCACATGCCCCGGGTGCGGAGGTTTTTTGGAATCCATTTCCCAAGTAAGTACCAAGCAATTGCATGGTATATGTTCAAAATGTATAAGTTATGCCTTTATTTATAATGACTTTTCTTTGGTAGTGTTGGAAATGGATTTCAGAATTCGCCGCACCCGGAGGCGTACAGGCCGACCAGTGCTGCATGAGTCTGCATCTGTGAGTGAAGGTGGTGGATCTCCCGGGCGACGGACCTACCCCTCCTCTGTGGCCTCCTCAGACCAGCCCCTGGACCTTACCACAGAGGAGGGGCCAAACCGCGTGGGCGTGGAGTCATACCTGGCCAGGCATGGGGAAGGCTCTGGTATGTCACTCTTCATGTATAGGCACAAAGATATACATGGCAGGCCAAAAACTAAGTTATCCTTTATTATGTATTTGTAGAAGCTTCTGGTGCGGGTGAAATAGTGGAGGAGGAGGCAGCAGAGATGCTGGAAGTCGATCCTGGCGAAGGTGAGTGATGTCAGCCAGACTGGGAGCCAGATATGTTGGGAATAGTGACTCTCTACAAGTACTAACCAAATGTCACATGTTTCTCCAGGGACTTCTTCACAGCATAGCCAGGACCAAGGGCAGCCTGTTGGCCCCAACCAGCCATCTGTCGGCCACCAACTCCGTAAGTCTCCATGCCATTATTCATATTAATGTTTGGTTAGCTAATAACACACACATAACTAAAGGCATAGCCAATGTGTAGTTCACACTTTCATGTGGGCACTTCGTTAGCTTAAAGAGGACCCTAACTTGTATTAAGAACCTAAGAATTAGCCATCACACTGTACCTACAGATTAGAAACATGGAAAAACACCCTTCAGCCATCTAATGCATGTTATTAGACTGAACAAAACCAATATTGCGGAATATGGAATGCGCAATATTTACAGGCAGCATGGGATACAGATTGAAAAAAGGAAGGTGCTGCCATGCATTGTGGGACTGATGACCTTTCCCTCAACCCAGCTATGCTCGGGATTCCCAACGCACCACTGTAACCTACTCCCCTGTACTTTATCCAACTCTCCACTCCTCATTAAGTGTTATGCTTCAGAGTCCAGATGGCGGCGCTGTAATCCCAAACAAACCCAAATTTACTTTGAGCTGGTGCAGAATCATTTGGGAATAGTTATTGGTTTTCATTAAATAATGTTGAAGGTCCGGTTTAAGGAGTTTAAAGACTTACCTGTGGGAAATGCATTAACTGTATCCCTTGGAAGAATGACATATGTCATGCATTTACATGTATTTGATTAACCCAAAATCTATTTCCAGCATACAAACCGGTCTGGGACTCCTATTTATGTTTCTTTCTCTATTGGTTACAGGGATGATCCCCAAAACATTGGCGGCCAAAAAAAAAAGAATGAAGGAGTTGGTGGCCGAGCTGCTGGCCATACAGGCGACGTTGGGGCCAACAGATGAAGAAGACGAGGAGGATTAGTGCCCTTGGTCCTGGCTACTTTGTTTCCAAGTTTTAAAAATTTTATGAGTGTTTTTAATCCCCAACCCCAAAAAAAAAAAAAAATGTTTTTAAGGAAAGCCAAAAAAACTTTTAACATGTTTGTAAAAAAAAAAAAAAAAAAAAAAAAAAAAAAGGGGTTTAAAAACAAACACCCCAATAAAAAAAAAAAGGACACACAAAAAAAATATCCCAAAAGCACCCAACATTTTAAAATAAATTATATTTCAATACTTCAAAAATGTGTCTTTTCTAATATGCGCAAACACAAACAATTACACAAACCAGAAAAAACACACTTAGAAACATATAGACATATGTACATTATGTGGTTTGGGTAAGTTTTAGGGTCGTCAACATGAAGAAGGATGCAAGCGCTAAGGGGTTTAGGTAAGTTTTATGGACCGATAAATGAAGTTGGATGCAGCCGCTAAGGGGTTTAGGTAAGTTTGAGGGACCGATAAATGAAGTTGGATGCAGGCGCTAAGAGGTTTAGGTAAGTTTTATGGACCGATAAATGAAGTTGGATGCAGGCGCTAAGAGGTTTATGTAAGTTTGAGGGACCGAGAAATGAAGTTGGATGCAGGCGCTAAGGGGTTTAGGTAAGTTTGAGGGACCGAGAAATGAAGTTGGATGCAGCCGCTAAGGGGTTTAGGTAAGTTTTATGGACCGATAAATGAAGTTGGATGCAGGCGCTAAGAGGTTTAGGTAAGTTTTATGGACCGATAAATGAAGTTGGATGCAGGCGCTAAGAGGTTTATGTAAGTTTGAGGGACCGAGAAATGAAGTTGGATGCAGGCGCTAAGGGGTTTAGGTAAGTTTGAGGGACCGATAAATGAAGTTGGATGCAGGCGCTAAGAGGTTTAGGTAAGTTTTATGGACCGATAAATGAAGTTGGATGCAGGCGCTAAGAGGTTTATGTAAGTTTGAGGGACCGAGAAATGAAGTTGGATGCAGGCGCTAAGGGGTTTAGGTAAGTTTGAGGGACCGATAAATGAAGTTGGATGCAGGCGCTAAGAGGTTTAGGTAAGTTTTATGGACCGATAAATGAAGTTGGATGCAGGCGCTAAGAGGTTTATGTAAGTTTGAGGGACCGAGAAATGAAGTTGGATGCAGGCGCTAAGGGGTTTAGGTAAGTTTGAGGGACCGATAAATGAAGTTGGATGCAGGCGCTAAGGGGTTTAGGTAAGTTTGAGGGACCGATAAATGAAGTTGGATGCAGGCGCTAAGAGGTTTAGGTAAGTTTTATGGACCGATAAATGAAGTTGGATGCAGGCGCTAAGAGGTTTAGGTAAGTTTGAGGGACCGAGAAATGAAGTTGGATGCAGGCGCTAAGGGGTTTAGGTAAGTTTTATGGACCGAGAAATGAAGTTGGATGCAGGCGCTAAGAGGTTTAGGTAAGTTTTATGGACCGATAAATGAAGTTGGATGCAGGCGCTAAGAGGTTTAGGTAAGTTTGAGGGACCGAGAAATGAAGTTGGATGCAGGCGCTAAGGGGTTTAGGTAAGTTTTATGGACCGATAAATGAAGTTGGATGCAGCCGCTAAGGGGTTTAGGTAAGTTTGAGGGACCGAGAAATGAAGTTGGATGCAGGCGCTAAGGGGTTTAGGTAAGTTTGAGGGACCGATAAATGAAGTTGGATGCAGGCGCTAAGGGGTTTAGGTAAGTTTGAGGGACCGATAAATGAAGTTGGATGCAGGCGCTAAGGGGTTTAGGTAAGTTTTATGGACCGATAAATGAAGTTGGATGCAGCCGCTAAGGGGTTTAGGTAAGTTTTATGGGCCGATAAATGAAGTTGGATGCAAGCGCTAAGAGGTTTAGGTAAGTTTATGGTTGAGGGTGCGCATGCGCAAGATCTTAGAAACATACGAACGCACGAATCTAAGAGGCCAAAAACCAATGAAAGCCAGAGGCAAACGCAAGTAATTGGAAGAGGTGGACGATGGAAGCAGCCGAAAAAACAGGCTGCCGCCGCAACAGGTGAGCACATGAACGTGATTTTTCCGATTGGCAACTGACTGAGGCAAGTTCGGGAGATATCATACGAACGGACGTATCTTTTAGGATAGAAACGTATTTGCTTATTGAATCACTCGCAAGTTCATACGAACGCACGAGCGGACGTGAAAAATAGGATGATCGTGAGCCAAATCCAAGCTGTTACATGTTTCTTTGAATCAACCCATATGCTGCACACTTATTTAAAGTAATTTGGCCTGTATGAGCCTGATTATCCACTTTTACTGTGCATATATACTGTTCTAAAGCCTGCTTGGGGGCATCCCATTCTGTAACATCACATTAGCCTCTGTATTTACTCTAAGCTGCACACTTATTTAAAGTAATTTGGCCTGTTGGAGCCTGCTTATCCACTTTTACTGTGCATATATACTGTTCTAAAGCCTGCTTGGGGGCATCCCATTCTGTAACATCACATTAGCCTCTGTATTTACTCTAAGCTGCACACTTATTTAAAGTAATTTGGCCTGTTGGAGCCTGCTTATCCCCTTTTACTGTGCATATATACTGTTCTAAAGCCTGCTTGGGGGCATCCCATTCTGTAACATCACATTAGCCTCTGTATTTCCTGTAAGCTGCACACTTATTTAAAGTAATTTGGCCTGTATGAGACGGATTATCCACTTTTACTGTGCATATATACTGTTCTAAAGCCTGCTTGGGGGCATCCCATTCTGTAACATCACATTAGCCTCTGTATTTCCTGTAAGCTGCACACCTATTTAAAGTAATTTGGCCTGTATGAGCCTGATTATCCACTTTTACTGTGCATATATACTGTTCTAAAGCCTGCTTGGGGGCATCCCATTCTGTAACATCACATTAGCCTCTGTATTTACTCTAAGCTGCACACTTATTTAAAGTAATTTGGCCTGTATGAGCCTGATTATCCACTTTTACTGTGCATATATACTGTTCTAAAGCCTGCTTGGGGGCATCCCATTCTGTAACATCACATTAGCCTCTGTATTTACTCTAAGCTGCACACTTATTTAAAGTAATTTGGCCTGTATGAGCCTGATTATCCACTTTTACTGTGCATATATACTGTTCTAAAGCCTACTTGGGGGCATCCCATTCTGTAACATCACATTAGCCTCTGTATTTACTCTAAGCTGCACACTTATTTAAAGTAATTTGCCCTGTATGAGCCGGATTATCCACTTTTACTGTGCATATATACTGTTCTAAAGCCTGCTTGGGGGCATCCCATTCTGTAACATCACATTAGCCTCTGTATTTACTCTAAGCTGCACACTTATTTAAAGTAATTTGGCCTGTTGGAGCCTGCTTATCCACTTTTACTGTGCATATATACTGTTCTAAAGCCTGCTTGGGGGCATCCCATTCTGTAACATCACATTAGCCTCTGTATTTACTCTAAGCTGCACACTTATTTAAAATAATTTGGCCTGTATGAGCCTGATTATCCACTTTTACTGTGCATATATACTTTTCTAAAGCCTGCTTGGGGGCATCCCATTCTGTAACATCACATTAGCCTCTGTATTTACTCTAAGCTGCACACTTATTTAAAGTAATTTGGCCTGTTGGAGTCTGCTTATCCACTTTTACTGTGCATATATACTGTTCTAAAGCCTGCTTGGGGGCATCCCATTCTGTAACATCACATTAGCCTCTGTATTTCCTGTAAGCTGCACACTTATTTAAAATAATTTGGCCTGTATGAGCCTGATTATCCACTTTTACTGTGCATATATACTGTTCTAAAGTCTGCTTGGGGGCATCCCATTCTGTAACATCACATTAGCCTCTGTATTTACTCTAAGCTGCACACTTATTTAAAGTAATGTGGCCTGTATGAGCCTGCTTATCCACTTTTACTGTGCATGTATACTGTTCTAAAGCCTGCTTGTGGGCATCCCATTCTGTAACATCACATTAGCCTCTGTATTCCTGTAAGCTGCACACTTATTTAAAGTAATTTGGCCTGTATGAGCCTGATTATCCACTTTTACTGTGCATATATACTGTTCTAAAGCCTGCTTGGGGGCATCCCATTCTGTAACATCACATTAGCCTCTGTATTTACTCTAAGCTGCACACTTATTTAAAGTAATTTGGCCTGTATGAGCCTGATTATCCACTTTTACTATGCATATATATATACTGTTCTAAAGCCTGCTTGGGGGCATCCCATTCTGTAACATCACATTAGCCTCTGTATTCCTGTAAGCTGCACACTTATTTAAAGTAATTTGGCCTGTATGAGCCTGATTATCCACTTTTACTGTGCATATATACTGTTCTAAAGCCTGCTTGGGGGCATCCCATTCTGTAACATCACATTAGCCTCTGTATTTACTCTAAGCTGCACACTTATTTAAAGTAATTTGGCCTGTATGAGCCTGATTATCCACTTTTACTGTGCATATATACTGTTCTAAAGCCTGCTTGGGGGCATCCCATTCTGTAACATCACATTAGCCTCTGTATTTACTCTAAGCTGCACACTTATTTAAAGTAATTTGGCCTGTATGAGCCTGATTATCCACTTTTACTGTGCATATATACTGTTCTAAAGCCTGCTTGGGAGCATCCCATTCTGTAACATCACATTAGCCTCTGTATTTCCTGTAAGCTGCACACTTATTTAAATAATTTGGCCTGTATGAGCCTGATTATCCACTTTTACTGTGCATATATACTGTTCTAAAGCCTGCTTGGGGGCATCCCATTCTGTAACATCACATTAGCCTCTGTATTTCCTGTAAGCTGCACACTTATTTAAAGTAATTTGGCCTGTATGAGCCTGATTATCCACTTTTACTGTGCATATATACTGTTCTAAAGCCTGCTTGGGGGCATCCCATTCTGTAACATCACATTAGCCTCTGTATTTACTCTAAGCTGCACACTTATTTAAAGTAATTTGGCCTGTATGAGCCTGATTATCCACTTTTACTGTGCATATATACTGTTCTAAAGCCTGCTTGGGGGCATCCCATTCTGTAACATCACATTAGCCTCTGTATTTCCTGTAAGCTGCACACTTATTTAAAGTAATTTGGCCTGTATGAGCCTGATTATCCACTTTTACTGTGCATATATACTGTTCTAAAGCCTGCTTGGGGGCATCCCATTCTGTAACATCACATTAGCCTCTGTATTTCCTGTAAGCTGCACACTTATTTAAAGTAATTTGGCCTGTATGAGCCTGATTATCCACTTTTACTGTGCATATATACTGTTCTAAAGCCTGCTTGGGGGCATCCCATTCTGTAACATCACATTAGCCTCTGTATTTACTCTAAGCTGCACACTTATTTAAAGTAATTTGGCCTGTATGAGCCTGATTATCCACTTTTACTGTGCATATATACTGTTCTAAAGCCTGCTTGGGGGCATCCCATTCTGTAACATCACATTAGCCTCTGTATTTACTCTAAGCTGCACACTTATTTAAAGTAATTCGGCCTGTATGAGCCTGATTATCCACTTTTACTGTGCATATATACTGTTCTAAAGCCTGCTCGGGGGCATCCCATTCTGTAACATCACATTAGCCTCTGTATTTACTCTAAGCTGCACACTTATTTAAAGTAATTTGGCCTGTATGAGCCTGATTATCCACTTTTACTGTGCATATATACTGTTATAAAGCCTGCTTGGGGGCATCCCATTCTGTAACATCACATTAGCCTCTGTATTTACTCTAAGCTGCACACTTATTTAAAGTAATTTGCCCTGTATGAGCCGGATTATCCACTTTTACTGTGCATATATACTGTTCTAAAGCCTGCTTGGGGGCATCCCATTCTGTAACATCACATTAGCCTCTGTATTTACTCTAAGCTGCACACTTATTTAAAGTAATTTGGCCTGTTGGAGCCTGCTTATCCACTTTTACTGTGCATATATACTGTTCTAAAGCCTGCTCGGGGGCATCCCATTCTGTAACATCACATTAGCCTCTGTATTTACTCTAAGCTGCACACTTATTTAAAGTAATTTGGCCTGTTGGAGTCTGCTTATCCACTTTTACTGTGCATATATACTGTTCTAAAGATTGCTTGGGGGCATCCCATTCTGTAACATCACATTAGCCTCTGTATTTCCTGTAAGCTGCACACTTATTTAAAGTAATTTGGCCTGTATGAGCCTGATTATCCACTTTTACTGTGCATATATACTGTTCTAAAGCCTGCTTGGGGGCATCCCATTCTGTAACATCTCATTAGCCTCTGTATTTACTCTAAGCTACACGCTTATTTAAAGTAATTTGGCCTGTTGTAGCCTGCTTATCCACTTTTACTGTGCATATATACTGTTCTAAAGCCTGCTTGGGGGCATCCCATTCTGTAACATCACATTAGCCTCTGTATTTCCTGTAAGCTGCACACTTATTTAAAGTAATTTGGCCTGTATGAGCCTGAGTATCCACTTTTACTGTGCATATATATACTGTTCTAAAGCCTGCTTGGGGGCATCCCATTCTGTAACATCACATTAGCCTCTGTATTTCCTGTAAGCTGCACACTTATTTAAAGTAATTTGGCCTGTATGAGCCTGATTATCCCCTTTTACTGTGCATATATACTGTTCTAAAGCCTGCTTGGGGGCATCCCATTCTGTAACATCACATTAGCCTCTGTATTTACTCTAAGCTGCACACTTATTTAAAGTAATTTGGCCTGTATGAGCCTGATTATCCACTTTTACTGTGCATATATACTGTTCTAAAGCCTGCTTGGGGGCATCCCATTCTGTAACATCACATTAGCCTCTGTATTTCCTGTAAGCTGCACACTTATTTAATGTAATTTGGCCTGTATGAGCCTGAGTATCCACTTTTACTGTGCATATATACTGTTCTAAAGCCTGCTTGGGGGCATCTCATTCTGTAACATCACATTAGCCTCTGTATTTCCTGTAAGCTGCACACTTATTTAAAGTAATTTGGCCTGTATGAGCCTGATTATCTACTTTTACTCTGCATATATACTGTTCTAAAGCCTGCTTGGGGGCATCCCATTCTGTAACATCACATTAGCCTCTGTATTTACTCTAAGCTGCACACTTATTTAAAGTAATTTGCCCTGTATGAGCCGGATTATCCACTTTTACTGTGCATATATACTGTTCTAAAGCCTGCTTGGGGGCATCCCATTCTGTAACATCACATTAGCCTCTGTATTTACTCTAAGCTGCACACTTATTTAAAGTAATTTGGCCTGTTGGAGCCTGCTTATCCACTTTTACTGTGCATATATACTGTTGTAAAGACTGCTTGGGGGCATCCCATTCTGTAACATCACATTAGCCTCTGTATTTACTCTAAGCTGCACACTTATTTAAAATAACTTGGCCTGTATGAGCCCGATTATCCACTTTTACTGTGCATATATACTGTTCTAAAGCCTGCTTGGGGGCATCCCATTCTGTAACATCACATTAGCCTCTGTATTTACTCTAAGCTGCACACTTATTTAAAGTAATTTGGCCTGTTGGAGTCTGCTTATCCACTTTTACTGTGCATATATACTGTTCTAAAGCCTGCTTGGGGGCATCCCATTCTGTAACATCACATTAGCCTCTGTATTTCCTGTAAGCTGCACACTTATTTAAAGTAATTTGGCCTGTTGGAGCCTGATTATCCACTTTTACTGTGCATATATACTGTTCTAAAGCCTGCTTGGGGGCATCCCATTCTGTAACATCACATTAGCCTCTGTATTTCCTGTAAGCTGCACACTTATTTAAAGTAATTTGGCCTGTATGAGCCTGATTATCCACTTTTACTGTGCATATATACTGTTCTAAAGCCTGCTTGGGGGCATCCCATTCTGTAACATCTCATTAGCCTCTGTATTTACTCTAAGCTACACGCTTATTTAAAGTAATTTGACCTGTTGTAGCCTGCTTATCCACTTTTACTGTGCATATATACTGTTCTAAAGCCTGCTTGGGGGCATCCCATTCTGTAACATCACATTAGCCTCTGTATTTCCTGTAAGCTGCACACTTATTTAAAGTAATTTGGCCTGTATGAGCCTGATTATCCACTTTTACTGTGCATATATACTGTTCTAAAGCCTGCTTGGGGGCATCCCATTCTGTAACATCTCATTAGCCTCTGTATTTACTCTAAGCTACACGCTTATTTAAAGTAATTTGACCTGTTGTAGCCTGCTTATCCACTTTTACTGTGCATATATACTGTTCTAAAGCCTGCTTGGGGGCATCCCATTCTGTAACATCACATTAGCCTCTGTATTTCCTGTAAGCTGCACACTTATTTAAAGTAATTTGGCCTGTATGAGCCTGAGTATCCACTTTTACTGTGCATATATACTGTTCTAAAGCCTGCTTGGGGGCATCCCATTCTGTAACATCACATTAGCCTCTGTATTTCCTGTAAGCTGCACACTTATTTAAAGTAATTTGGCCTGTATGAGCCTGATTATCTACTTTTACTCTGCATATATACTGTTCTAAAGCCTGCTTGGGGGCATCCCATTCTGTAACATCACATTAGCCTCTGTATTTACTCTAAGCTGCACACTTATTTAAAGTAATTTGCCCTGTATGAGCCGGATTATCCACTTTTACTGTGCATATATACTGTTCTAAAGCCTGCTTGGGGGCATCCCATTCTGTAACATCACATTAGCCTCTGTATTTCCTGTAAGCTGCACACTTATTTAAAATAATTTGGCCTGTATGAGCCTGATTATCCACTTTTACTGTGCATATATACTGTTCTAAAGTCTGCTTGGGGGCATCCCATTCTGTAACATCACATTAGCCTCTGTATTCCTGTAAGCTGCACACTTATTTAAAGTAATTTGGCCTGTATGAGCCTGATTATCCACTTTTACTGTGCATATATACTGTTCTAAAGCCTGCTTGGGGGCATCCCATTCTGTAACATCACATTAGCCTCTGTATTTACTCTAAGCTGCACACTTATTTAAAGTAATGTGGCCTGTATGAGCCTGCTTATCCACTTTTACTGTGCATATATACTGTTCTAAAGCCTGCTTGTGGGCATCCCATTCTGTAACATCACATTAGCCTCTGTATTCCTGTAAGCTGCACACTTATTTAAAGTAATTTGGCCTGTATGAGTCTGATTATCCACTTTTACTGTGCATATATACTGTTCTAAAGCCCGCTTGGGGGCATCCCATTCTGTAACATCACATTAGCCTCTGTATTTACTCTAAGCTGCACACTTATTTAAAGTAATTTGGCCTGTATGAGCCTGATTATCCACTTTTACTATGCATATATATACTGTTCTAAAGCCTGCTTGGGGGCATCCCATTCTGTAACATCACATTAGCCTCTGTATTCCTGTAAGCTGCACACTTATTTAAAGTAATTTGGCCTGTATGAGCCTGATTATCCACTTTTACTGTGCATATATACTGTTCTAAAGCCTGCTTGGGGGCATCCCATTCTGTAACATCACATTAGCCTCTGTATTTCCTGTAAAATGCACACTTATTTAAAGTAATTTGGCCTGTATGAGCCTGATTATCCACTTTTACTGTGCATATATACTGTTCTAAAGCCTGCTTGGGGGCATCCCATTCTGTAACATCTCATTAGCCTCTGTATTTACTCTAAGCTGCACGCTTATTTAAAGTAATTTGGCCTGTTGTAGCCTGCTTATCCACTTTTACTGTGCATATATACTGTTCTAAAGCCTGCTTGGGGGCATCCCATTCTGTAACATCACATTAGCCTCTGTATTTCCTGTAAGCTGCACACTTATTTAAAGTAATTTGGCCTGTATGAGCCTGAGTATCCACTTTTACTGTGCATATATATACTGTTCTAAAGCCTGCTTGGGGGCATCCCATTCTGTAACATCACATTAGCCTCTGTATTTCCTGTAAGCTGCACACTTATTTAAAGTAATTTGGCCTGTATGAGCCTGATTATCCACTTTTACTGTGCATATATACTGTTCTAAAGCCTGCTTGGGGGCATCCCATTCTGTAACATCACATTAGCCTCTGTATTTACTCTAAGCTGCACACTTATTTAAAGTAATTTGGCCTGTATGAGCCTGCTTATCCACTTTTACTGTGCATATATACTGTTCTAAAGCCTGCTTGGGGGCATCCCATTCTGTAACATCACATTAGCCTCTGTATTTCCTGTAAGCTGTACACTTATTTAAAGTAATTTGGCCTGTATGAGCCTGATTATCCACTTTTACTGTGCATATATACTGTTCTAAAGCCCGCTTGGGGGCATCCCATTCTGTAACATCACATTAGCCTCTGTATTTACTCTAAGCTGCACACTTATTTAAAGTAATTTGGCCTGTATGAGCCTGATTATCCACTTTTACTATGCATATATATACTGTTCTAAAGCCTGCTTGGGGGCATCCCATTCTGTAACATCACATTAGCCTCTGTATTCCTGTAAGCTGCACACTTATTTAAAGTAATTTGGCCTGTATGAGCCTGATTATCCACTTTTACTGTGCATATATACTGTTCTAAAGCCTGCTTGGGGGCATCCCATTCTGTAACATCACATTAGCCTCTGTATTTCCTGTAAAATGCACACTTATTTAAAGTAATTTGGCCTGTATGAGCCTGCTTATCCACTTTTACTGTGCATATATACTGTTCTAAAGCCTGCTTGGGGGCATCCCATTCTGTAACATCTCATTAGCCTCTGTATTTACTCTAAGCTGCACGCTTATTTAAAGTAATTTGGCCTGTTGTAGCCTGCTTATCCACTTTTACTGTGCATATATACTGTTCTAAAGCCTGCTTGGGGGCATCCCATTCTGTAACATCACATTAGCCTCTGTATTTCCTGTAAGCTGCACACTTATTTAAAGTAATTTGGCCTGTATGAGCCTGAGTATCCACTTTTACTGTGCATATATATACTGTTCTAAAGCCTGCTTGGGGGCATCCCATTCTGTAACATCACATTAGCCTCTTTATTTCCTGTAAGCTGCACACTTATTTAAAGTAATTTGGCCTGTATGAGCCTGATTATCCACTTTTACTGTGCATATATACTGTTCTAAAGCCTGCTTGGGGGCATCCCATTCTGTAACATCACATTAGCCTCTGTATTTACTCTAAGCTGCACATTTATTTAAAGTAATTTGGCCTGTATGAGCCTGATTATCCACTTTTACTGTGCATATATACTGTTCTAAAGCCTGCTTGGGGGCATCCCATTCTGTAACATCACATTAGCCTCTGTATTTCCTGTAAGCTGTACACTTATTTAAAGTAATTTGGCCTGTATGAGCCTGATTATCCACTTTTACTGTGCATATATACTGTTCTAAAGCCTGCTTGGGAGCATCCCATTCTGTAACATCACATTAGCCTCTGTATTTCCTGTAAGCTGCACACTTATTTAAATAATTTGGCCTGTATGAGCCTGATTATCCACTTTTACTGTGCATATATACTGTTCTAAAGCCTGCTTGGGGGCATCCCATTCTGTAACATCACATTAGCCTCTGTATTTCCTGTAAGCTGCACACTTATTTAAAGTAATTTGGCCTGTATGAGCCTGATTATCCACTTTTACTGTGCATATATACTGTTCTAAAGCCTGCTTGGGGGCATCCCATTCTGTAACATCACATTAGCCTCTGTATTTACTCTAAGCTGCACACTTATTTAAAGTAATTTGGCCTGTATGAGCCTGATTATCCACTTTTACTGTGCATATATACTGTTCTAAAGCCTGCTCGGGGGCATCCCATTCTGTAACATCACATTAGCCTCTGTATTTACTCTAAGCTGCACACTTATTTAAAGTAATTTGGCCTGTTGGAGTCTGCTTATCCACTTTTACTGTGCATATATACTGTTCTAAAGATTGCTTGGGGGCATCCCATTCTGTAACATCACATTAGCCTCTGTATTTCCTGTAAGCTGCACACTTATTTAAAGTAATTTGGCCTGTATGAGCCTGATTATCCACTTTTACTGTGCATATATACTGTTCTAAAGCCTGCTTGGGGGCATCCCATTCTGTAACATCTCATTAGCCTCTGTATTTACTCTAAGCTACACGCTTATTTAAAGTAATTTGACCTGTTGTAGCCTGCTTATCCACTTTTACTGTGCATATATACTGTTCTAAAGCCTGCTTGGGGGCATCCCATTCTGTAACATCACATTAGCCTCTGTATTTCCTGTAAGCTGCACACTTATTTAAAGTAATTTGGCCTGTATGAGCCTGAGTATCCACTTTTACTGTGCATATATACTGTTCTAAAGCCTGCTTGGGGGCATCCCATTCTGTAACATCACATTAGCCTCTGTATTTCCTGTAAGCTGCACACTTATTTAAAGTAATTTGGCCTGTATGAGCCTGATTATCTACTTTTACTGTGCATATATACTGTTCTAAAGCCTGCTTGGGGGCATCCCATTCTGTAACATCACATTAGCCTCTGTATTTACTCTAAGCTGCACACTTATTTAAAGTAATTTGCCCTGTATGAGCCAGATTATCCACTTTTACTGTGCATATATACTGTTCTAAAGCCTGCTTGGGGGCATCCCATTCTGTAACATCACATTAGCCTCTGTATTTACTCTAAGCTGCACACTTATTTAAAGTAATTTGTCCTGTTGGAGCCTGCTTATCCACTTTTACTGTGCATATATACTGTTCTAAAGCCTGCTTGGGAGCATCCCATTCTGTAACATCACATTAGCCTCTGTATTTCCTGTAAGCTGCACACTTATTTAAATAATTTGGCCTGTATGAGTCTGATTATCCACTTTTACTGTGCATATATACTGTTCTAAAGCCCGCTTGGGGGCATCCCATTCTGTAACATCACATTAGCCTCTGTATTTACTCTAAGCTGCACACTTATTTAAAGTAATTTGGCCTGTATGAGCCTGATTATCCACTTTTACTATACATATATATACTGTTCTAAAGCCTGCTTGGGGGCATCCCATTCTGTAACATCACATTAGCCTCTGTATTCCTGTAAGCTGCACACTTATTTAAAGTAATTTGGCCTGTATGAGCCTGATTATCCACTTTTACTGTGCATATATACTGTTCTAAAGCCTGCTTGGGGGCATCCCATTCTGTAACATCACATTAGCCTCTGTATTTCCTGTAAAATGCACACTTATTTAAAGTAATTTGGCCTGTATGAGCCTGATTATCCACTTTTACTGTGCATATATACTGTTCTAAAGCCTGCTTGGGGGCATCCCATTCTGTAACATCTCATTAGCCTCTGTATTTACTCTAAGCTGCACGCTTATTTAAAGTAATTTGGCCTGTTGTAGCCTGCTTATCCACTTTTACTGTGCATATATACTGTTCTAAAGCCTGCTTGGGGGCATCCCATTCTGTAACATCACATTAGCCTCTGTATTTCCTGTAAGCTGCACACTTATTTAAAGTAATTTGGCCTGTATGAGCCTGAGTATCCACTTTTACTGTGCATATATATACTGTTCTAAAGCCTGCTTGGGGGCATCCCATTCTGTAACATCACATTAGCCTCTGTATTTCCTGTAAGCTGCACACTTATTTAAAGTAATTTGGCCTGTATGAGCCTGATTATCCACTTTTACTGTGCATATATACTGTTCTAAAGCCTGCTTGGGGGCATCCCATTCTGTAACATCACATTAGCCTCTGTATTTACTCTAAGCTGCACACTTATTTAAAGTAATTTGGCCTGTATGAGCCTGATAATCCACTTTTACTGTGCATATATACTGTTCTAAAGCCTGCTTGGGGGCATCCCATTCTGTAACATCACATTAGCCTCTGTATTTCCTGTAAGCTGTACACTTATTTAAAGTAATTTGGCCTGTATGAGCCTGATTATCCACTTTTACTGTGCATATATACTGTTCTAAAGCCTGCTTGGGAGCATCCCATTCTGTAACATCACATTAGCCTCTGTATTTCCTGTAAGCTGCACACTTATTTAAATAATTTGGCCTGTATGAGCCTGATTATCCACTTTTACTGTGCATATATACTGTTCTAAAGCCTGCTTGGGGGTATCCCATTCTGTAACATCACATTAGCCTCTGTATTTCCTGTAAGCTGCACACTTATTTAAAGTAATTTGGCCTGTATGAGCCTGATTATCCACTTTTACTGTGCATATATACTGTTCTAAAGCCTGCTTGGGGGCATCCCATTCTGTAACATCACATTAGCCTCTGTATTTACTCTAAGCTGCACACTTATTTAAAGTAATTTGGCCTGTATGAGCCTGATTATCCACTTTTACTGTGCATATATACTGTTCTAAAGCCTGCTCGGGGGCATCCCATTCTGTAACATCACATTAGCCTCTGTATTTACTCTAAGCTGCACACTTATTTAAAGTAATTTGGCCTGTTGGAGTCTGCTTATCCACTTTTACTGTGCATATATACTGTTCTAAAGATTGCTTGGGGGCATCCCATTCTGTAACATCACATTAGCCTCTGTATTTCCTGTAAGCTGCACACTTATTTAAAGTAATTTGGCCTGTATGAGCCTGATTATCCACTTTTACTGTGCATATATACTGTTCTAAAGCCTGCTTGGGGGCATCCCATTCTGTAACATCTCATTAGCCTCTGTATTTACTCTAAGCTACACGCTTATTTAAAGTAATTTGACCTGTTGTAGCCTGCTTATCCACTTTTACTGTGCATATATACTGTTCTAAAGCCTGCTTGGGGGCATCCCATTCTGTAACATCACATTAGCCTCTGTATTTCCTGTAAGCTGCACACTTATTTAAAGTAATTTGGCCTGTATGAGCCTGAGTATCCACTTTTACTGTGCATATATACTGTTCTAAAGCCTGCTTGGGGGCATCCCATTCTGTAACATCACATTAGCCTCTGTATTTCCTGTAAGCTGCACACTTATTTAAAGTAATTTGGCCTGTATGAGCCTGATTATCTACTTTTACTGTGCATATATACTGTTCTAAAGCCTGCTTGGGGGCATCCCATTCTGTAACATCACATTAGCCTCTGTATTTACTCTAAGCTGCACACTTATTTAAAGTAATTTGCCCTGTATGAGCCAGATTATCCACTTTTACTGTGCATATATACTGTTCTAAAGCCTGCTTGGGGGCATCCCATTCTGTAACATCACATTAGCCTCTGTATTTACTCTAAGCTGCACACTTATTTAAAGTAATTTGGCCTGTTGGAGCCTGCTTATCCACTTTTACTGTGCATATATACTGTTCTAAAGCCTGCTTGGGGGCATCCCATTCTGTAACATCACATTAGCCTCTGTATTTACTCTAAGCTGCACACTTATTTAAAGTAATTTGGCCTGTATGAGCCTGATTATCCACTTTTACTGTGCATATATACTGTTCTAAAGCCTACTTGGGGGCATCCCATTCTGTAACATCTCATTAGCCTCTGTATTTACTCTAAGCTGCACGCTTATTTGAAGTAATTTTGCCTGTTGTAGCCTGCTTATCCACTTTTACTGTGCATATATACTGTTCTAAAGCCTACTTGGGGGCATCCCATTCTGTAACATCACATTAGCCTCTGTATTTCCTGTAAGCTGCACACTTATTTAAAGTAATTTGGCCTGTATGAGCCTGAGTATCCACTTTTACTGTGCATATATACTGTTCTAAAGCCTGCTTGGGGGCATCCCATTCTGTAACATCACATTAGCCTCTGTATTTCCTGTAAGCTGCACACTTATTTAAAGTAATTTGGCCTGTATGAGCCTGATTATCCACTTTTACTGTGCATATATACTGTTCTAAAGCCTGCTTGGGGGCATCCCATTCTGTAACATCACATTAGCCTCTGTATTTACTCTAAGCTGCACACTTATTTAAAGTAATTTGCCCTGTATGAGCCGGATTATCCACTTTTACTGTGCATATATACTGTTCTAAAGCCTGCTTGGGGGCATCCCATTCTGTAACATCACATTAGCCTCTGTATTTACTCTAAGCTGCACACTTATTTAAAGTAATTTGCCCTGTATGAGCCGGATTATCCACTTTTACTGTGCATATATACTGTTCTAAAGCCTGCTTGGGGGCATCCCATTCTGTAACATCACATTAGCCTCTGTATTTCCTGTAAGCTGCACACTTATTTAAAGTAATTTGGCCTGTATGAGCCTGATTATCCACTTTTACTGTGCATATATACTGTTCTAAAGCCTGCTTGGGGGCATCCCATTCTGTAACATCACATTAGCCTCTGTATTTCCTGTAAGCTGCACACTTATTTAAAGTAATTTGGCCTGTATGAGCCTGATTATCAACTTTTACTGTGCATATATACTGTTCTAAAGCCTGCTTGGGGGCATCCCATTCTGTAACATCACATTAGCCTCTGCATTTACTCTAAGCTGCACACTTATTTAAAGTAATTTGGCCTGTATGAGCCTGATTATCCACTTTTACTGTGCATATATACTGTTCTAAAGCCTGCTTGGGGGCATCCCATTCTGTAACATCACATTAGCCTCTGTATTTCCTGTAAGCTGCACACTTATTTAAAGTAATTTGGCCTGTATGAGCCTGATTATCCACTTTTACTGTGCATATATACTGTTCTAAAGCCTGCTTGGGGGCATCCTATTCTGTAACATCACATTAGCCTCTGTATTTCCTGTAAGCTGTACACTTACTTAAAGTAATTTGGCCTGTATGAGCCTGATTATCCACTTTTACTGTGCATATATACTGTTCTAAAGCCTGCTTGGGGGCATCCCATTCTGTAACATCACATTAGCCTCTGTATTTACTCTAAGCTGCACACTTATTTAAAGTAATTTGCCCTGTATGAGCCGGATTCTCCACTTTTACTGTGCATATATACTGTTCTAAAGCCTGCTTGGGGGCATCCTATTCTGTAACATCACATTAGCCTCTGTATTTCCTGTAAGCTGCACACTTATTTAAAGTAATTTGGCCTGTTGGAGCCTGCTTATCCACTTTTACTGTGCATATATACTGTTCTAAAGCCTGCTTGGGGGCATCCCATTCTGTAACATCACATTAGCCTCTGTATTTCCTGTAAGCTGCACACTTATTTAAAGTAATTTGGCCTGTATGAGCCTGATTATCCACTTTTACTGTGCATATATACTGTTCTAAAGCCTGCTTGGGGGCATCCCATTCTGTAACATCACATTAGCCTCTGTATTTCCTGTAAGCTGCACACTTATTTAAAGCAATTTGGCCTGTATGAGCCTGATTATCAACTTTTACTGTGCATATATACTGTTCTAAAGCCTGCTTGGGGGCATCCCATTCTGTAACATCACATTAGCCTCTGTATTTCCTGTAAGCTGCACACTTATTTAAAGTAATTTGGCCTGTATGAGCCTGATTATCTACTTTTACTGTGCATATATACTGTTCTAAAGCCTGCTTGGGGGCATCCCATTCTGTAACATCACATTAGCCTCTGTATTTACTCTAAGCTGCACACTTATTTAAAGTAATTTGCCCTGTATGAGCCAGATTATCCACTTTTACTGTGCATATATACTGTTCTAAAGCCTGCTTGGGGGCATCCCATTCTGTAACATCACATTAGCCTCTGTATTTACTCTAAGCTGCACACTTATTTAAAGTAATTTGGCCTGTTGGAGCCTGCTTATCCACTTTTACTGTGCATATATACTGTTCTAAAGCCTGCTTGGGGGCATCCCATTCTGTAACATCACATTAGCCTCTGTATTTACTCTAAGCTGCACACTTATTTAAAGTAATTTGGCCTGTATGAGCCTGATTATCCACTTTTACTGTGCATATATACTGTTCTAAAGCCTACTTGGGGGCATCCCATTCTGTAACATCTCATTAGCCTCTGTATTTACTCTAAGCTGCACGCTTATTTGAAGTAATTTTGCCTGTTGTAGCCTGCTTATCCACTTTTACTGTGCATATATACTGTTCTAAAGCCTACTTGGGGGCATCCCATTCTGTAACATCACATTAGCCTCTGTATTTCCTGTAAGCTGCACACTTATTTAAAGTAATTTGGCCTGTATGAGCCTGAGTATCCACTTTTACTGTGCATATATACTGTTCTAAAGCCTGCTTGGGGGCATCCCATTCTGTAACATCACATTAGCCTCTGCATTTCCTGTAAGCTGCACACTTATTTAAAGTAATTTGGCCTGTATGAGCCTGATTATCCACTTTTACTGTGCATATATACTGTTCTAAAGCCTGCTTGGGGGCATCCCATTCTGTAACATCACATTAGCCTCTGTATTTACTCTAAGCTGCACACTTATTTAAAGTAATTTGCCCTGTATGAGCCGGATTATCCACTTTTACTGTGCATATATACTGTTCTAAAGCCTGCTTGGGGGCATCCCATTCTGTAACATCACATTAGCCTCTGTATTTACTCTAAGCTGCACACTTATTTAAAGTAATTTGCCCTGTATGAGCCGGATTATCCACTTTTACTGTGCATATATACTGTTCTAAAGCCTGCTTGGGGGCATCCCATTCTGTAACATCACATTAGCCTCTGTATTTCCTGTAAGCTGCACACTTATTTAAAGTAATTTGGCCTGTATGAGCCTGATTATCCACTTTTACTGTGCATATATACTGTTCTAAAGCCTGCTTGGGGGCATCCCATTCTGTAACATCACATTAGCCTCTGTATTTCCTGTAAGCTGCACACTTATTTAAAGTAATTTGGCCTGTATGAGCCTGATTATCAACTTTTACTGTGCATATATACTGTTCTAAAGCCTGCTTGGGGGCATCCCATTCTGTAACATCACATTAGCCTCTGCATTTACTCTAAGCTGCACACTTATTTAAAGTAATTTGGCCTGTATGAGCCTGATTATCCACTTTTACTGTGCATATATACTGTTCTAAAGCCTGCTTGGGGGCATCCCATTCTGTAACATCACATTAGCCTCTGTATTTCCTGTAAGCTGCACACTTATTTAAAGTAATTTGGCCTGTATGAGCCTGATTATCCACTTTTACTGTGCATATATACTGTTCTAAAGCCTGCTTGGGGGCATCCTATTCTGTAACATCACATTAGCCTCTGTATTTCCTGTAAGCTGTACACTTACTTAAAGTAATTTGGCCTGTATGAGCCTGATTATCCACTTTTACTGTGCATATATACTGTTCTAAAGCCTGCTTGGGGGCATCCCATTCTGTAACATCACATTAGCCTCTGTATTTACTCTAAGCTGCACACTTATTTAAAGTAATTTGCCCTGTATGAGCCGGATTCTCCACTTTTACTGTGCATATATACTGTTCTAAAGCCTGCTTGGGGGCATCCTATTCTGTAACATCACATTAGCCTCTGTATTTCCTGTAAGCTGCACACTTATTTAAAGTAATTTGGCCTGTTGGAGCCTGCTTATCCACTTTTACTGTGCATATATACTGTTCTAAAGCCTGCTTGGGGGCATCCCATTCTGTAACATCACATTAGCCTCTGTATTTCCTGTAAGCTGCACACTTATTTAAAGTAATTTGGCCTGTATGAGCCTGATTATCCACTTTTACTGTGCATATATACTGTTCTAAAGCCTGCTTGGGGGCATCCCATTCTGTAACATCACATTAGCCTCTGTATTTCCTGTAAGCTGCACACTTATTTAAAGCAATTTGGCCTGTATGAGCCTGATTATCAACTTTTACTGTGCATATATACTGTTCTAAAGCCTGCTTGGGGGCATCCCATTCTGTAACATCACATTAGCCTCTGCATTTACTCTAAGCTGCACACTTATTTAAAGTAATTTGGCCTGTATGAGCCTGATTATCCACTTTTACTGTGCATATATACTGTTCTAAAGCCTGCTTGGGGGCATCCCATTCTGTAACATCACATTAGCCTCTGTATTTCCTGTAAGCTGCACACTTATTTAAAGTAATTTGGCCTGTATGAGCCTGATTATCCACTTTTACTGTGCATATATACTGTTCTAAAGCCTGCTTGGGGGCATCCTATTCTGTAACATCACATTAGCCTCTGTATTTCCTGTAAGCTGTACACTTATTTAAAGTAATTTGGCCTGTATGAGCCTGATTATCCACTTTTACTGTGCATATATACTGTTCTAAAGCCTGCTTGGGGGCATCCCATTCTGTAACATCACATTAGCCTCTGTATTTACTCTAAGCTGCACACTTATTTAAAGTAATTTGGCCTGTATGAGCCTGATTATCCACTTTTACTGTGCATATATACTGTTCTAAAGCCTGCTTGGGGGCATCCCATTCTGTAACATCACATTAGCCTCTGTATTTACTCTAAGCTGCACACTTATTTAAAGTAATTTGGCCTGTATGAGCCTGATTATCCACTTTTACTGTGCATATATACTGTTCTAAAGCCTACTTGGGGGCATCCCATTCTGTAACATCACATTAGCCTCTGTATTTACTCTAAGCTGCACACTTATTTAAAGTAATTTGCCCTGTATGAGCCGGATTATCCACTTTTACTGTGCATATATACTGTTCTAAAGCCTGCTTGGGGGCATGCCATTCCGTAACATCTCATTAGCCTCTGTATTTACTCTAAGCTGCACGCTTATTTAAAGTAATTTGGCCTGTTGTAGCCTGCTTATCCACTTTTACTGTGCATATATACTGTTTTAAAGCCTGCTTGGGGGCATCCCATTCTGTTACATCACATTAGCCTCTGTATTTCCTGTAAGCTGCACAGTTATTTAAAGTAATTTGGCCTGTATGAGCCTGATTATCCACTTTTACTGTGCATATATACTGTTCTAAAGCCTGCTTGGGGGCATCCCATTCTGTAACATCACATTAGCCTCTGTATTTCCTGTAAGCTGCACACTTATTTAAAGTAATTTGGCCTGTATGAGCCTGATTAGCAACTTTTACTGTGCATATATACTGTTCTAAAGCCTGCTTGGGGGCATCCCATTCTGTAACATCACATTAGCCTCTGTATTTACTCTAAGCTGCACACTTATTTAAAGTAATTTGGCCTGTTGGAGTCTGCTTATCCACTTTTACTGTGCATATATACTGTTCTAAAGCCTGCTTGGGGGCATCCCATTCTGTAACATCACATTAGCCTCTGTATTTACTCTAAGCTGCACACTTAAAGTAATGTGGCCTGTATGAGCCTGCTTATCCACTTTTACTGTGCATATATACTGTTCTAAAGCCTGCTTGGGGGCATCCCATTCTGTAACATCACATTAGCCTCTGTATTTCCTGTAAGCTGCACAATTATTTAAAGTAATTTGGCCTGTATGAGCCTGATTATCCACTTTTACTGTGCATATATACTGTTCTAAAGCCTGCTTGGGGGCATCTCATTCTATAACATCACATTAGCCTCTGTATTTACTCTAAGCTGCACACTTATTTAAAGTAATTTGGCCTGTATAAGCCTGATTATCCACTTTTACTGTGCATATATACTGTTCTAAAGCCTGCTTGGGGGCATCCCATTCTGTAACATCACATTAGCCTCTGTATTTACTCTAAGCTGCACACTTATTTAAAGTAATTTGGCCTGTATGAGCCTGATTATCCACTTTTACTGTGCATATATACTGTTCTAAAGCCTGCTTGGGGGCATCCCATTCTGTAACATCACATTAGCCTCTGTATTTACTTTAAGCTGCACACTTATTTAAAGTAATTTGGCCTGTATGAGCCTGATTATCCACTTTTACTGTGCATATATACTGTTCTAAAGCCTGCTTGGGGGCATCCCATTCTGTAACATCACATTAGCCTCTGTATTTACTCTAAGCTGCACACTTATTTAAAGTAATTTGGCCTGTATGAGCCTGCTTATCCACTTTTACTGTGCATATATACTGTTCTAAAGCCTGCTTGGGGGCATCCCATTCTGTAACATCACATTAGCCTCTGTATTTCCTGTAAGCTGCACACTTATTTAAAGTAATTTGGCCTGTATGAGCCTGATTATCCACTTTTACTGTGCATATATACTGTTCTAAAGCCTGCTTGGGGGCATCCCATTCTGTAACATCACATTAGCCTCTGTATTTCCTGTAAGCTGCACACTTATTTAAAGTAATTTGGCCTGTATGAGCCTGATTATCCACTTTTACTGTGCATATATACTGTTCTAAAGCCTGCTTGGGGGCATCCCATTCTGTAACATCACATTAGCCTCTGTATTTCCTGTAAGCTGCACACTTATTTAAAGTAATTTGGCCTGTATGAGCCTGATTATCCACTTTTACTGTGCATATATACTGTTCTAAAGCCTGCTTGGGGGCATCCCATTCTGTAACATCACATTAGCCTCTGTATTTACTCTAGACTGCACACTTATTTAAAGTAATTTGGCCTGTATGAGCCTGATTATCCACTTTTACTGTGCATATATACTGTTCTAAAGCCTGCTTGGGGGCATCCCATTCTGTAACATCACATTAGCCTCTGTATTTACTCTAAGCTGCACACTTATTTAAAGTAATTTGGCCTGTATGAGCCTGATTATCCACTTTTACTGTGCATATATACTGTTCTAAAGCCTGCTTGGGGGCATCCCATTCTGTAACATCACATTAGCCTCTGTATTTACTCTAAGCTGCACACTTATTTAAAGTAATTTGGCCTGTATGAGCCTGATTATCCACTTTTACTGTGCATATATACTGTTCTAAAGCCTACTTGGGGGCATCCCATTCTGTAACATCACATTAGCCTCTGTATTTACTCTAAGCTGCACACATATTTAAAGTAATTTGCCCTGTATGAGCCGGATTATCCACTTTTACTGTGCATATATACTGTTCTAAAGCCTGCTTGGGGGCATCCCATTCTGTAACATCTCATTAGCCTCTGTATTTACTCTAAGCTGCACGCTTATTTAAAGTAATTTGGCCTGTTGTAGCCTGCTTATCCACTTTTACTGTGCATATATACTGTTTTAAAGCCTGCTTGGGGGCATCCCATTCTGTTACATCACATTAGCCTCTGTATTTCCTGTAAGCTGCACAGTTATTTAAAGTAATTTGGCCTGTATGAGCCTGATTATCCACTTTTACTGTGCATATATACTGTTCTAAAGCCTGCTTGGGGGCATCCCATTCTGTAACATCACATTAGCCTCTGTATTTCCTGTAAGCTGCACACTTATTTAAAGTAATTTGGCCTGTATGAGCCTGATTAGCAACTTTTACTGTGCATATATACTGTTCTAAAGCCTGCTTGGGGGCATCCCATTCTGTAACATCACATTAGCCTCTGTATTTACTCTAAGCTGCACACTTATTTAAAGTAATTTGGCCTGTATGAGACTGATTATCCACTTTTACTGTGCATATATACGGTTCTAAAGCCTGCTTGGGGGCATCCCATTCTGCAACATCACATTAGCCTCTGTATTTACTCTAAGCTGCACACTTATTTAAAGTAATTTGGCCTGTTGGAGTCTGCTTATCCACTTTTACTGTGCATATATACTGTTCTAAAGCCTGCTTGGGGGCATCCCATTCTGTAACATCACATTAGCCTCTGTATTTCCTGTAAGCTGCACACTTATTTAAAATAATTTGGCCTGTATGAGCCTGATTATCCACTTTTACTGTGCATATATACTGTTCTAAAGCCTGCTTGGGGGCATCCCATTCTGTAACATCACATTAGCCTCTGTATTTACTCTAAGCTGCACACTTATTTAAAGTAATGTGGCCTGTATGAGCCTGATTATCCACTTTTACTGTGCATATGTACTGTTCTAAAGCCTGCTTGGGGGCATCTCATTCTATAACATCACATTAGCCTCTGTATTTACTCTAAGCTGCACACTTATTTAAAGTAATTTGGCCTGTATAAGCCTGATTATCCACTTTTACTGTGCATATATACTGTTCTAAAGCCTGCTTGGGGGCATCCCATTCTGTAACATCACATTAGCCTCTGTATTTACTCTAAGCTGCACACTTATTTAAAGTAATTTGGCCTGTATGAGCCTGATTATCCACTTTTACTGTGCATATATACTGTTCTAAAGCCTGCTTGGGGGCATCCCATTCTGTAACATCACATTAGCCTCTGTATTTACTCTAAGCTGCACACTTATTTAAAGTAATTTGGCCTGTATGAGCCTGATTATCCACTTTTACTGTGCATATATACTGTTCTAAAGCCTGCTTGGGGGCATCCCATTCTGTAACATCACATTAGCCTCTGTATTTACTCTAAGCTGCACACTTATTTAAAGTAATTTGGCCTGTATGAGCCTGCTTATCCACTTTTACTGTGCATATATACTGTTCTAAAGCCTGCTTGGGGGCATCCCATTCTGTAACATCACATTAGCCTCTGTATTTACTCTAAGCTGCACACTTATTTAAAGTAATGTGGCCTGTATGAGCCTGATTATCCACTTTTACTGTGCATATGTACTGTTCTAAAGCCTGCTTGGGGGCATCTCATTCTATAACATCACATTAGCCTCTGTATTTACTCTAAGCTGCACACTTATTTAAAGTAATTTGGCCTGTATAAGCCTGATTATCCACTTTTACTGTGCATATATACTGTTCTAAAGCCTGCTTGGGGGCATCCCATTCTGTAACATCACATTAGCCTCTGTATTTACTCTAAGCTGCACACTTATTTAAAGTAATTTGGCCTGTATGAGCCTGATTATCCACTTTTACTGTGCATATATACTGTTCTAAAGCCTGCTTGGGGGCATCCCATTCTGTAACATCACATTAGCCTCTGTATTTACTCTAAGCTGCACACTTATTTAAAGTAATTTGGCCTGTATGAGCCTGATTATCCACTTTTACTGTGCATATATACTGTTCTAAAGCCTGCTTGGGGGCATCCCATTCTGTAACATCACATTAGCCTCTGTATTTACTCTAAGCTGCACACTTATTTAAAGTAATTTGGCCTGTATGAGCCTGCTTATCCACTTTTACTGTGCATATATACTGTTCTAAAGCCTGCTTGGGGGCATCCCATTCTGTAACATCACATTAGCCTCTGTATTTCCTGTAAGCTGCACACTTATTTAAAATAATTTGGCCTGTATGAGCCTGATTATCCACTTTTACTGTGCATATATACTGTTCTAAAGCCTGCTTGGGGGCATCCCATTCTGTAACATCACATTAGCCTCTGTATTTACTCTAAGCTGCACACTTATTTAAAGTAATGTGGCCTGTATGAGCCTGCTTATCCACTTTTACTGTGCATATATACTGTTCTAAAGCCTGCTTGGGGGCATCCCATTCTGTAACATCACATTAGCCTCTGTATTTCCTGTAAGCTGCACAATTATTTAAAGTAATTTGGCCTGTTGGAGCCTGCTTATCCACTTTTACTGTGCATATATACTGTTCTAAAGCCTGCTTGGGGGCATCCCATTCTGTAACATCACATTAGCCTCTGTATTTACTCTAAGCTGCACACTTATTTAAAATAACTTGGCCTGTATGAGCCCGATTATCCACTTTTACTGTGCATATATACTGTTCTAAAGCCTGCTTGGGGGCATCCCATTCTGTAACATCACATTAGCCTCTGTATTTACTCTAAGCTGCACACTTATTTAAAGTAATTTGGCCTGTTGGAGTCTGCTTATCCACTTTTACTGTGCATATATACTGTTCTAAAGCCTGCTTGGGGGCATCCCATTCTGTAACATCACATTAGCCTCTGTATTTCCTGTAAGCTGCACACTTATTTAAAATAATTTGGCCTGTATGAGCCTGATTATCCACTTTTACTGTGCATATATACTGTTCTAAAGTCTGCTTGGGGGCATCCCATTCTGTAACATCACATTAGCCTCTGTATTCCTGTAAGCTGCACACTTATTTAAAGTAATTTGGCCTGTATGAGCCTGATTATCCACTTTTACTGTGCATATATACTGTTCTAAAGCCTGCTTGGGGGCATCCCATTCTGTAACATCACATTAGCCTCTGTATTTCCTGTAAGCTGCACACTTATTTAAAGTAATTTGGCCTGTATGAGCCTGATTATCCACTTTTACTGTGCATATATACTGTTCTAAAGCCTGCTTGGGGGCATCCCATTCTGTAACATCTCATTAGCCTCTGTATTTACTCTAAGCTACACGCTTATTTAAAGTAATTTGACCTGTTGTAGCCTGCTTATCCACTTTTACTGTGCATATATACTGTTCTAAAGCCTGCTTGGGGGCATCCCATTCTGTAACATCACATTAGCCTCTGTATTTCCTGTAAGCTGCACACTTATTTAAAGTAATTTGGCCTGTATGAGCCTGATTATCCACTTTTACTGTGCATATATACTGTTCTAAAGCCTGCTTGGGGGCATCCCATTCTGTAACATCTCATTAGCCTCTGTATTTACTCTAAGCTACACGCTTATTTAAAGTAATTTGACCTGTTGTAGCCTGCTTATCCACTTTTACTGTGCATATATACTGTTCTAAAGCCTGCTTGGGGGCATCCCATTCTGTAACATCACATTAGCCTCTGTATTTCCTGTAAGCTGCACACTTATTTAAAGTAATTTGGCCTGTATGAGCCTGAGTATCCACTTTTACTGTGCATATATACTGTTCTAAAGCCTGCTTGGGGGCATCCCATTCTGTAACATCACATTAGCCTCTGTATTTCCTGTAAGCTGCACACTTATTTAAAGTAATTTGGCCTGTATGAGACTGATTATCTACTTTTACTCTGCATATATACTGTTCTAAAGCCTGCTTGGGGGCATCCCATTCTGTAACATCACATTAGCCTCTGTATTTACTCTAAGCTGCACACTTATTTAAAGTAATTTGCCCTGTATGAGCCGGATTATCCACTTTTACTGTGCATATATACTGTTCTAAAGCCTGCTTGGGGGCATCCCATTCTGTAACATCACATTAGCCTCTGTATTTACTCTAAGCTGCACACTTATTTAAAGTAATTTGGCCTGTTGGAGCCTGCTTATCCACTTTTACTGTGCATATATACTGTTCTAAAGCCTGCTTGGGGGCATCCCATTCTGTAACATCACATTAGCCTCTGTATTTACTCTAAGCTGCACACTTATTTAAAATAACTTGGCCTGTATGAGCCCGATTATCCACTTTTACTGTGCATATATACTGTTCTAAAGCCTGCTTGGGGGCATCCCATTCTGTAACATCACATTAGCCTCTGTATTTACTCTAAGCTGCACACTTATTTAAAATAATTTGGCCTGTATGAGCCTGATTATCCACTTTTACTGTGCATATATACTGTTCTAAAGTCTGCTTGGGGGCATCCCATTCTGTAACATCACATTAGCCTCTGTATTCCTGTAAGCTGCACACTTATTTAAAGTAATTTGGCCTGTATGAGCCTGATTATCTACTTTTACTCTGCATATATACTGTTCTAAAGCCTGCTTGGGGGCATCCCATTCTGTAACATCACATTAGCCTCTGTATTTACTCTAAGCTGCACACTTATTTAAAGTAATTTGCCCTGTATGAGCCGGATTATCCACTTTTACTGTGCATATATACTGTTCTAAAGCCTGCTTGGGGGCATCCCATTCTGTAACATCACATTAGCCTCTGTATTTACTCTAAGCTGCACACTTATTTAAAGTAATTTGGCCTGTTGGAGCCTGCTTATCCACTTTTACTGTGCATATATACTGTTCTAAAGCCTGCTTGGGGGCATCCCATTCTGTAACATCACATTAGCCTCTGTATTTACTCTAAGCTGCACACTTATTTAAAATAACTTGGCCTGTATGAGCCCGATTATCCACTTTTACTGTGCATATATACTGTTCTAAAGCCTGCTTGGGGGCATCCCATTCTGTAACATCACATTAGCCTCTGTATTTACTCTAAGCTGCACACTTATTTAAAATAATTTGGCCTGTATGAGCCTGATTATCCACTTTTACTGTGCATATATACTGTTCTAAAGTCTGCTTGGGGGCATCCCATTCTGTAACATCACATTAGCCTCTGTATTCCTGTAAGCTGCACACTTATTTAAAGTAATGTGGCCTGTATGAGCCTGCTTATCCACTTTTACTGTGCATATATACTGTTCTAAAGCCTGCTTGTGGGCATCCCATTCTGTAACATCACATTAGCCTCTGTATTCCTGTAAGCTGCACACTTATTTAAAGTAATTTGGCCTGTATGAGTCTGATTATCCACTTTTACTGTGCATATATACTGTTCTAAAGCCTGCTTGGGGGCATCCCATTCTGTAACATCACATTAGCCTCTGTATTTACTCTAAGCTGCACACTTATTTAAAGTAATGTGGCCTGTATGAGCCTGCTTATCCACTTTTACTGTGCATATATACTGTTCTAAAGCCTGCTTGTGGGCATCCCATTCTGTAACATCACATTAGCCTCTGTATTCCTGTAAGCTGCACACTTATTTAAAGTAATTTGGCCTGTATGAGTCTGATTATCCACTTTTACTGTGCATATATACTGTTCTAAAGCCCGCTTGGGGGCATCCCATTCTGTAACATCACATTAGCCTCTGTATTTACTCTAAGCTGCACACTTATTTAAAGTAATTTGGCCTGTATGAGCCTGATTATCCACTTTTACTGTGCATATATACTGTTCTAAAGCCTGCTTGGGGGCATCCCATTCTGTAACATCACATTAGCCTCTGTATTTCCTGTAAGCTGCACACTTATTTAAAGTAATTTGCCCTGTATGAGCCGGATTCTCCACTTTTACTGTGCATATATACTGTTCTAAAGCCTGCTTGGGGGCATCCCATTCTGTAACATCACATTAGCCTCTGTATTTCCTGTAAGCTGCACACTTATTTAAAGTAATTTGGCCTGTATGAGCCTGATTATCCACTTTTACTGTGCATATATACTGTTCTAAAGCCTGCTTGGGGGCATCCCATTCTGTAACATCACATTAGCCTCTGCATTTACTCTAAGCTGCACACTTATTTAAAGTAATTTGGCCTGTATGAGCCTGATTATCCACTTTTACTGTGCATATATACTGTTCTAAAGCCTGCTTGGGGGCATCCCATTCTGTAACATCACATTAGCCTCTGTATTTACTCTAAGCTGCACACTTATTTAAAGTAATTTGGCCTGTATGAGCCTGATTATCCACTTTTACTGTGCATATATACGGTTCTAAAGCCTGCTTGGGGGCATCCCATTCTGCAACATCACATTAGCCTCTGTATTTACTCTAAGTTGCACACTTATTTAAAGTAATTTGGCCTGTTGGAGTCTGCTTATCCACTTTTACTGTGCATATATACTGTTCTAAAGCCTGCTTGGGGGCATCCCATTCTGTAACATCACATTAGCCTCTGTATTTCCTGTAAGCTGCACACTTATTTAAAATAATTTGGCCTGTATGAGCCTGATTATCCACTTTTACTGTGCATATACACTGTTCTAAAGCCTGCTTGGGGGCATCCCATTCTGTAACATCACATTAGCCTCTGTATTTACTCTAAGCTGCACACTTATTTAAAGTAATGTGGCCTGTATGAGCCTGATTATCCACTTTTACTGTGCATATATACTGTTCTAAAGCCTACTTGGGGGCATCTCATTCTATAACATCACATTAGCCTCTGTATTTACTCTAAGCTGCACACTTATTTAAAGTAATTTGGCCTGTATGAGCCTGATTATCCACTTTTACTGTGCATATATACTGTTCTAAAGCCTGCTTGGGGGCATCCCATTCTGTAACATCACATTAGCCTCTGTATTTACTCTAAGCTGCACACTTATTTAAAGTAATTTGGCCTGTATGAGCCTGATTATCCACTTTTACTGTGCATATATACTGTTCTAAAGCCTGCTTGGGGGCATCCCATTCTGTAACATCACATTAGCCTCTGTATTTACTCTAAGCTGCACACTTATTTAAAGTAATTTGGCCTGTATGAGCCTGATTATCCACTTTTACTGTGCATATATACTGTTCTAAAGCCTACTTGGGGGCATCCCATTCTGTAACATCACATTAGCCTCTGTATTTACTCTAAGCTGCACACTTATTTAAAGTAATTTGCCCTGTATGAGCCGGATTATCCACTTTTACTGTGCATATATACTGTTCTAAAGCCTGCTTGGGGGCATCCCATTCTGTAACATCTCATTAGCCTCTGTATTTACTCTAAGCTGCACGCTTATTTAAAGTAATTTGGCCTGTTGTAGCCTGCTTATCCACTTTTACTGTGCATATATACTGTTTTAAAGCCTGCTTGGGGGCATCCCATTCTGTTACATCACATTAGCCTCTGTATTTCCTGTAAGCTGCACAGTTATTTAAAGTAATTTGGCCTGTATGAGCCTGATTATCCACTTTTACTGTGCATATATACTGTTCTAAAGCCTGCTTGGGGGCATCCCATTCTGTAACATCACATTAGCCTCTGTATTTCCTGTAAGCTGCACACTTATTTAAAGTAATTTGGCCTGTATGAGCCTGATTAGCAACTTTTACTGTGCATATATACTGTTCTAAAGCCTGCTTGGGGGCATCCCATTCTGTAACATCACATTAGCCTCTGTATTTACTCTAAGCTGCACACTTATTTAAAGTAATTTGGCCTGTATGAGACTGATTATCCACTTTTACTGTGCATATATACGGTTCTAAAGCCTGCTTGGGGGCATCCCATTCTGCAACATCACATTAGCCTCTGTATTTACTCTAAGCTGCACACTTATTTAAAGTAATTTGGCCTGTTGGAGTCTGCTTATCCACTTTTACTGTGCATATATACTGTTCTAAAGCCTGCTTGGGGGCATCCCATTCTGTAACATCACATTAGCCTCTGTATTTCCTGTAAGCTGCACACTTATTTAAAATAATTTGGCCTGTATGAGCCTGATTATCCACTTTTACTGTGCATATATACTGTTCTAAAGCCTGCTTGGGGGCATCCCATTCTGTAACATCACATTAGCCTCTGTATTTACTCTAAGCTGCACACTTATTTAAAGTAATGTGGCCTGTATGAGCCTGATTATCCACTTTTACTGTGCATATGTACTGTTCTAAAGCCTGCTTGGGGGCATCTCATTCTATAACATCACATTAGCCTCTGTATTTACTCTAAGCTGCACACTTATTTAAAGTAATTTGGCCTGTATAAGCCTGATTATCCACTTTTACTGTGCATATATACTGTTCTAAAGCCTGCTTGGGGGCATCCCATTCTGTAACATCACATTAGCCTCTGTATTTACTCTAAGCTGCACACTTATTTAAAGTAATTTGGCCTGTATGAGCCTGATTATCCACTTTTACTGTGCATATATACGGTTCTAAAGCCTGCTTGGGGGCATCCCATTCTGCAACATCACATTAGCCTCTGTATTTACTCTAAGCTGCACACTTATTTAAAGTAATTTGGCCTGTTGGAGTCTGCTTATCCACTTTTACTGTGCATATATACTGTTCTAAAGCCTGCTTGGGGGCATCCCATTCTGTAACATCACATTAGCCTCTGTATTTCCTGTAAGCTGCACACTTATTTAAAATAATTTGGCCTGTATGAGCCTGATTATCCACTTTTACTGTGCATATATACTGTTCTAAAGCCTGCTTGGGGGCATCCCATTCTGTAACATCACATTAGCCTCTGTATTTACTCTAAGCTGCACACTTATTTAAAGTAATGTGGCCTGTATGAGCCTGATTATCCACTTTTACTGTGCATATATACTGTTCTAAAGCCTGCTTGGGGGCATCTCATTCTATAACATCACATTAGCCTCTGTATTTACTCTAAGCTGCACACTTATTTAAAGTAATTTGGCCTGTATAAGCCTGATTATCCACTTTTACTGTGCATATATACTGTTCTAAAGCCTGCTTGGGGGCATCCCATTCTGTAACATCACATTAGCCTCTGTATTTACTCTAAGCTGCACACTTATTTAAAGTAATTTGGCCTGTATGAGCCTGATTATCCACTTTTACTGTGCATATATACTGTTCTAAAGCCTGCTTGGGGGCATCCCATTCTGTAACATCACATTAGCCTCTGTATTTACTCTAAGCTGCACACTTATTTAAAGTAATTTGGCCTGTATGAGCCTGATTATCCACTTTTACTGTGCATATATACTGTTCTAAAGCCTGCTTGGGGGCATCCCATTCTGTAACATCACATTAGCCTCTGTATTTACTCTAAGCTGCACACTTATTTAAAGTAATTTGGCCTGTATGAGCCTGCTTATCCACTTTTACTGTGCATATATACTGTTCTAAAGCCTGCTTGGGGGCATCCCATTCTGTAACATCACATTAGCCTCTGTATTTCCTGTAAGCTGCACACTTATTTAAAATAATTTGGCCTGTATGAGCCTGATTATCCACTTTTACTGTGCATATATACTGTTCTAAAGCCTGCTTGGGGGCATCCCATTCTGTAACATCACATTAGCCTCTGTATTTACTCTAAGCTGCACACTTATTTAAAGTAATGTGGCCTGTATGAGCCTGCTTATCCACTTTTACTGTGCATATATACTGTTCTAAAGCCTGCTTGGGGGCATCCCATTCTGTAACATCACATTAGCCTCTGTATTTCCTGTAAGCTGCACAATTATTTAAAGTAATTTGGCCTGTTGGAGCCTGCTTATCCACTTTTACTGTGCATATATACTGTTCTAAAGCCTGCTTGGGGGCATCCCATTCTGTAACATCACATTAGCCTCTGTATTTACTCTAAGCTGCACACTTATTTAAAGTAATTTGGCCTGTATGAGCCTGATTATCCACTTTTACTGTGCATATATACTGTTCTAAAGCCTGCTTGGGGGCATCCCATTCTGTAACATCACATTAGCCTCTGTATTTACTCTAAGCTGCACACTTATTTAAAGTAATTTGGCCTGTATGAGCCTGCTTATCCACTTTTACTGTGCATATATACTGTTCTAAAGCCTGCTTGGGGGCATCCCATTCTGTAACATCACATTAGCCTCTGTATTTCCTGTAAGCTGCACACTTATTTAAAATAATTTGGCCTGTATGAGCCTGATTATCCACTTTTACTGTGCATATATACTGTTCTAAAGCCTGCTTGGGGGCATCCCATTCTGTAACATCACATTAGCCTCTGTATTTACTCTAAGCTGCACACTTATTTAAAGTAATGTGGCCTGTATGAGCCTGCTTATCCACTTTTACTGTGCATATATACTGTTCTAAAGCCTGCTTGGGGGCATCCCATTCTGTAACATCACATTAGCCTCTGTATTTCCTGTAAGCTGCACAATTATTTAAAGTAATTTGGCCTGTTGGAGCCTGCTTATCCACTTTTACTGTGCATATATACTGTTCTAAAGCCTGCTTGGGGGCATCCCATTCTGTAACATCACATTAGCCTCTGTATTTACTCTAAGCTGCACACTTATTTAAAATAACTTGGCCTGTATGAGCCCGATTATCCACTTTTACTGTGCATATATACTGTTCTAAAGCCTGCTTGGGGGCATCCCATTCTGTAACATCACATTAGCCTCTGTATTTACTCTAAGCTGCACACTTATTTAAAGTAATTTGGCCTGTTGGAGTCTGCTTATCCACTTTTACTGTGCATATATACTGTTCTAAAGCCTGCTTGGGGGCATCCCATTCTGTAACATCACATTAGCCTCTGTATTTCCTGTAAGCTGCACACTTATTTAAAATAATTTGGCCTGTATGAGCCTGATTATCCACTTTTACTGTGCATATATACTGTTCTAAAGTCTGCTTGGGGGCATCCCATTCTGTAACATCACATTAGCCTCTGTATTCCTGTAAGCTGCACACTTATTTAAAGTAATTTGGCCTGTATGAGCCTGATTATCCACTTTTACTGTGCATATATACTGTTCTAAAGCCTGCTTGGGGGCATCCCATTCTGTAACATCACATTAGCCTCTGTATTTCCTGTAAGCTGCACACTTATTTAAAGTAATTTGGCCTGTATGAGCCTGATTATCCACTTTTACTGTGCATATATACTGTTCTAAAGCCTGCTTGGGGGCATCCCATTCTGTAACATCTCATTAGCCTCTGTATTTACTCTAAGCTACACGCTTATTTAAAGTAATTTGACCTGTTGTAGCCTGCTTATCCACTTTTACTGTGCATATATACTGTTCTAAAGCCTGCTTGGGGGCATCCCATTCTGTAACATCACATTAGCCTCTGTATTTCCTGTAAGCTGCACACTTATTTAAAGTAATTTGGCCTGTATGAGCCTGATTATCCACTTTTACTGTGCATATATACTGTTCTAAAGCCTGCTTGGGGGCATCCCATTCTGTAACATCTCATTAGCCTCTGTATTTACTCTAAGCTACACGCTTATTTAAAGTAATTTGACCTGTTGTAGCCTGCTTATCCACTTTTACTGTGCATATATACTGTTCTAAAGCCTGCTTGGGGGCATCCCATTCTGTAACATCACATTAGCCTCTGTATTTCCTGTAAGCTGCACACTTATTTAAAGTAATTTGGCCTGTATGAGCCTGAGTATCCACTTTTACTGTGCATATATACTGTTCTAAAGCCTGCTTGGGGGCATCCCATTCTGTAACATCACATTAGCCTCTGTATTTCCTGTAAGCTGCACACTTATTTAAAGTAATTTGGCCTGTATGAGACTGATTATCTACTTTTACTCTGCATATATACTGTTCTAAAGCCTGCTTGGGGGCATCCCATTCTGTAACATCACATTAGCCTCTGTATTTACTCTAAGCTGCACACTTATTTAAAGTAATTTGCCCTGTATGAGCCGGATTATCCACTTTTACTGTGCATATATACTGTTCTAAAGCCTGCTTGGGGGCATCCCATTCTGTAACATCACATTAGCCTCTGTATTTACTCTAAGCTGCACACTTATTTAAAGTAATTTGGCCTGTTGGAGCCTGCTTATCCACTTTTACTGTGCATATATACTGTTCTAAAGCCTGCTTGGGGGCATCCCATTCTGTAACATCACATTAGCCTCTGTATTTACTCTAAGCTGCACACTTATTTAAAATAACTTGGCCTGTATGAGCCCGATTATCCACTTTTACTGTGCATATATACTGTTCTAAAGCCTGCTTGGGGGCATCCCATTCTGTAACATCACATTAGCCTCTGTATTTACTCTAAGCTGCACACTTATTTAAAATAATTTGGCCTGTATGAGCCTGATTATCCACTTTTACTGTGCATATATACTGTTCTAAAGTCTGCTTGGGGGCATCCCATTCTGTAACATCACATTAGCCTCTGTATTCCTGTAAGCTGCACACTTATTTAAAGTAATTTGGCCTGTATGAGCCTGATTATCTACTTTTACTCTGCATATATACTGTTCTAAAGCCTGCTTGGGGGCATCCCATTCTGTAACATCACATTAGCCTCTGTATTTACTCTAAGCTGCACACTTATTTAAAGTAATTTGCCCTGTATGAGCCGGATTATCCACTTTTACTGTGCATATATACTGTTCTAAAGCCTGCTTGGGGGCATCCCATTCTGTAACATCACATTAGCCTCTGTATTTACTCTAAGCTGCACACTTATTTAAAGTAATTTGGCCTGTTGGAGCCTGCTTATCCACTTTTACTGTGCATATATACTGTTCTAAAGCCTGCTTGGGGGCATCCCATTCTGTAACATCACATTAGCCTCTGTATTTACTCTAAGCTGCACACTTATTTAAAATAACTTGGCCTGTATGAGCCCGATTATCCACTTTTACTGTGCATATATACTGTTCTAAAGCCTGCTTGGGGGCATCCCATTCTGTAACATCACATTAGCCTCTGTATTTACTCTAAGCTGCACACTTATTTAAAATAATTTGGCCTGTATGAGCCTGATTATCCACTTTTACTGTGCATATATACTGTTCTAAAGTCTGCTTGGGGGCATCCCATTCTGTAACATCACATTAGCCTCTGTATTCCTGTAAGCTGCACACTTATTTAAAGTAATGTGGCCTGTATGAGCCTGCTTATCCACTTTTACTGTGCATATATACTGTTCTAAAGCCTGCTTGTGGGCATCCCATTCTGTAACATCACATTAGCCTCTGTATTCCTGTAAGCTGCACACTTATTTAAAGTAATTTGGCCTGTATGAGTCTGATTATCCACTTTTACTGTGCATATATACTGTTCTAAAGCCTGCTTGGGGGCATCCCATTCTGTAACATCACATTAGCCTCTGTATTTACTCTAAGCTGCACACTTATTTAAAGTAATGTGGCCTGTATGAGCCTGCTTATCCACTTTTACTGTGCATATATACTGTTCTAAAGCCTGCTTGTGGGCATCCCATTCTGTAACATCACATTAGCCTCTGTATTCCTGTAAGCTGCACACTTATTTAAAGTAATTTGGCCTGTATGAGTCTGATTATCCACTTTTACTGTGCATATATACTGTTCTAAAGCCCGCTTGGGGGCATCCCATTCTGTAACATCACATTAGCCTCTGTATTTACTCTAAGCTGCACACTTATTTAAAGTAATTTGGCCTGTATGAGCCTGATTATCCACTTTTACTGTGCATATATACTGTTCTAAAGCCTGCTTGGGGGCATCCCATTCTGTAACATCACATTAGCCTCTGTATTTCCTGTAAGCTGCACACTTATTTAAAGTAATTTGCCCTGTATGAGCCGGATTCTCCACTTTTACTGTGCATATATACTGTTCTAAAGCCTGCTTGGGGGCATCCCATTCTGTAACATCACATTAGCCTCTGTATTTCCTGTAAGCTGCACACTTATTTAAAGTAATTTGGCCTGTATGAGCCTGATTATCCACTTTTACTGTGCATATATACTGTTCTAAAGCCTGCTTGGGGGCATCCCATTCTGTAACATCACATTAGCCTCTGCATTTACTCTAAGCTGCACACTTATTTAAAGTAATTTGGCCTGTATGAGCCTGATTATCCACTTTTACTGTGCATATATACTGTTCTAAAGCCTGCTTGGGGGCATCCCATTCTGTAACATCACATTAGCCTCTGTATTTACTCTAAGCTGCACACTTATTTAAAGTAATTTGGCCTGTATGAGCCTGATTATCCACTTTTACTGTGCATATATACGGTTCTAAAGCCTGCTTGGGGGCATCCCATTCTGCAACATCACATTAGCCTCTGTATTTACTCTAAGTTGCACACTTATTTAAAGTAATTTGGCCTGTTGGAGTCTGCTTATCCACTTTTACTGTGCATATATACTGTTCTAAAGCCTGCTTGGGGGCATCCCATTCTGTAACATCACATTAGCCTCTGTATTTCCTGTAAGCTGCACACTTATTTAAAATAATTTGGCCTGTATGAGCCTGATTATCCACTTTTACTGTGCATATACACTGTTCTAAAGCCTGCTTGGGGGCATCCCATTCTGTAACATCACATTAGCCTCTGTATTTACTCTAAGCTGCACACTTATTTAAAGTAATGTGGCCTGTATGAGCCTGATTATCCACTTTTACTGTGCATATATACTGTTCTAAAGCCTACTTGGGGGCATCTCATTCTATAACATCACATTAGCCTCTGTATTTACTCTAAGCTGCACACTTATTTAAAGTAATTTGGCCTGTATGAGCCTGATTATCCACTTTTACTGTGCATATATACTGTTCTAAAGCCTGCTTGGGGGCATCCCATTCTGTAACATCACATTAGCCTCTGTATTTACTCTAAGCTGCACACTTATTTAAAGTAATTTGGCCTGTATGAGCCTGATTATCCACTTTTACTGTGCATATATACTGTTCTAAAGCCTGCTTGGGGGCATCCCATTCTGTAACATCACATTAGCCTCTGTATTTACTCTAAGCTGCACACTTATTTAAAGTAATTTGGCCTGTATGAGCCTGATTATCCACTTTTACTGTGCATATATACTGTTCTAAAGCCTACTTGGGGGCATCCCATTCTGTAACATCACATTAGCCTCTGTATTTACTCTAAGCTGCACACTTATTTAAAGTAATTTGCCCTGTATGAGCCGGATTATCCACTTTTACTGTGCATATATACTGTTCTAAAGCCTGCTTGGGGGCATCCCATTCTGTAACATCTCATTAGCCTCTGTATTTACTCTAAGCTGCACGCTTATTTAAAGTAATTTGGCCTGTTGTAGCCTGCTTATCCACTTTTACTGTGCATATATACTGTTTTAAAGCCTGCTTGGGGGCATCCCATTCTGTTACATCACATTAGCCTCTGTATTTCCTGTAAGCTGCACAGTTATTTAAAGTAATTTGGCCTGTATGAGCCTGATTATCCACTTTTACTGTGCATATATACTGTTCTAAAGCCTGCTTGGGGGCATCCCATTCTGTAACATCACATTAGCCTCTGTATTTCCTGTAAGCTGCACACTTATTTAAAGTAATTTGGCCTGTATGAGCCTGATTAGCAACTTTTACTGTGCATATATACTGTTCTAAAGCCTGCTTGGGGGCATCCCATTCTGTAACATCACATTAGCCTCTGTATTTACTCTAAGCTGCACACTTATTTAAAGTAATTTGGCCTGTATGAGACTGATTATCCACTTTTACTGTGCATATATACGGTTCTAAAGCCTGCTTGGGGGCATCCCATTCTGCAACATCACATTAGCCTCTGTATTTACTCTAAGCTGCACACTTATTTAAAGTAATTTGGCCTGTTGGAGTCTGCTTATCCACTTTTACTGTGCATATATACTGTTCTAAAGCCTGCTTGGGGGCATCCCATTCTGTAACATCACATTAGCCTCTGTATTTCCTGTAAGCTGCACACTTATTTAAAATAATTTGGCCTGTATGAGCCTGATTATCCACTTTTACTGTGCATATATACTGTTCTAAAGCCTGCTTGGGGGCATCCCATTCTGTAACATCACATTAGCCTCTGTATTTACTCTAAGCTGCACACTTATTTAAAGTAATGTGGCCTGTATGAGCCTGATTATCCACTTTTACTGTGCATATGTACTGTTCTAAAGCCTGCTTGGGGGCATCTCATTCTATAACATCACATTAGCCTCTGTATTTACTCTAAGCTGCACACTTATTTAAAGTAATTTGGCCTGTATAAGCCTGATTATCCACTTTTACTGTGCATATATACTGTTCTAAAGCCTGCTTGGGGGCATCCCATTCTGTAACATCACATTAGCCTCTGTATTTACTCTAAGCTGCACACTTATTTAAAGTAATTTGGCCTGTATGAGCCTGATTATCCACTTTTACTGTGCATATATACGGTTCTAAAGCCTGCTTGGGGGCATCCCATTCTGCAACATCACATTAGCCTCTGTATTTACTCTAAGCTGCACACTTATTTAAAGTAATTTGGCCTGTTGGAGTCTGCTTATCCACTTTTACTGTGCATATATACTGTTCTAAAGCCTGCTTGGGGGCATCCCATTCTGTAACATCACATTAGCCTCTGTATTTCCTGTAAGCTGCACACTTATTTAAAATAATTTGGCCTGTATGAGCCTGATTATCCACTTTTACTGTGCATATATACTGTTCTAAAGCCTGCTTGGGGGCATCCCATTCTGTAACATCACATTAGCCTCTGTATTTACTCTAAGCTGCACACTTATTTAAAGTAATGTGGCCTGTATGAGCCTGATTATCCACTTTTACTGTGCATATATACTGTTCTAAAGCCTGCTTGGGGGCATCTCATTCTATAACATCACATTAGCCTCTGTATTTACTCTAAGCTGCACACTTATTTAAAGTAATTTGGCCTGTATAAGCCTGATTATCCACTTTTACTGTGCATATATACTGTTCTAAAGCCTGCTTGGGGGCATCCCATTCTGTAACATCACATTAGCCTCTGTATTTACTCTAAGCTGCACACTTATTTAAAGTAATTTGGCCTGTATGAGCCTGATTATCCACTTTTACTGTGCATATATACTGTTCTAAAGCCTGCTTGGGGGCATCCCATTCTGTAACATCACATTAGCCTCTGTATTTACTCTAAGCTGCACACTTATTTAAAGTAATTTGGCCTGTATGAGCCTGATTATCCACTTTTACTGTGCATATATACTGTTCTAAAGCCTGCTTGGGGGCATCCCATTCTGTAACATCACATTAGCCTCTGTATTTACTCTAAGCTGCACACTTATTTAAAGTAATTTGGCCTGTATGAGCCTGCTTATCCACTTTTACTGTGCATATATACTGTTCTAAAGCCTGCTTGGGGGCATCCCATTCTGTAACATCACATTAGCCTCTGTATTTCCTGTAAGCTGCACACTTATTTAAAATAATTTGGCCTGTATGAGCCTGATTATCCACTTTTACTGTGCATATATACTGTTCTAAAGCCTGCTTGGGGGCATCCCATTCTGTAACATCACATTAGCCTCTGTATTTACTCTAAGCTGCACACTTATTTAAAGTAATGTGGCCTGTATGAGCCTGCTTATCCACTTTTACTGTGCATATATACTGTTCTAAAGCCTGCTTGGGGGCATCCCATTCTGTAACATCACATTAGCCTCTGTATTTCCTGTAAGCTGCACAATTATTTAAAGTAATTTGGCCTGTTGGAGCCTGCTTATCCACTTTTACTGTGCATATATACTGTTCTAAAGCCTGCTTGGGGGCATCCCATTCTGTAACATCACATTAGCCTCTGTATTTACTCTAAGCTGCACACTTATTTAAAATAACTTGGCCTGTATGAGCCCGATTATCCACTTTTACTGTGCATATATACTGTTCTAAAGCCTGCTTGGGGGCATCCCATTCTGTAACATCACATTAGCCTCTGTATTTACTCTAAGCTGCACACTTATTTAAAGTAATTTGGCCTGTTGGAGTCTGCTTATCCACTTTTACTGTGCATATATACTGTTCTAAAGCCTGCTTGGGGGCATCCCATTCTGTAACATCACATTAGCCTCTGTATTTCCTGTAAGCTGCACACTTATTTAAAATAATTTGGCCTGTATGAGCCTGATTATCCACTTTTACTGTGCATATATACTGTTCTAAAGTCTGCTTGGGGGCATCCCATTCTGTAACATCACATTAGCCTCTGTATTCCTGTAAGCTGCACACTTATTTAAAGTAATTTGGCCTGTATGAGCCTGATTATCCACTTTTACTGTGCATATATACTGTTCTAAAGCCTGCTTGGGGGCATCCCATTCTGTAACATCACATTAGCCTCTGTATTTCCTGTAAGCTGCACACTTATTTAAAGTAATTTGGCCTGTATGAGCCTGATTATCCACTTTTACTGTGCATATATACTGTTCTAAAGCCTGCTTGGGGGCATCCCATTCTGTAACATCTCATTAGCCTCTGTATTTACTCTAAGCTACACGCTTATTTAAAGTAATTTGACCTGTTGTAGCCTGCTTATCCACTTTTACTGTGCATATATACTGTTCTAAAGCCTGCTTGGGGGCATCCCATTCTGTAACATCACATTAGCCTCTGTATTTCCTGTAAGCTGCACACTTATTTAAAGTAATTTGGCCTGTATGAGCCTGATTATCCACTTTTACTGTGCATATATACTGTTCTAAAGCCTGCTTGGGGGCATCCCATTCTGTAACATCTCATTAGCCTCTGTATTTACTCTAAGCTACACGCTTATTTAAAGTAATTTGACCTGTTGTAGCCTGCTTATCCACTTTTACTGTGCATATATACTGTTCTAAAGCCTGCTTGGGGGCATCCCATTCTGTAACATCACATTAGCCTCTGTATTTCCTGTAAGCTGCACACTTATTTAAAGTAATTTGGCCTGTATGAGCCTGAGTATCCACTTTTACTGTGCATATATACTGTTCTAAAGCCTGCTTGGGGGCATCCCATTCTGTAACATCACATTAGCCTCTGTATTTCCTGTAAGCTGCACACTTATTTAAAGTAATTTGGCCTGTATGAGCCTGATTATCTACTTTTACTCTGCATATATACTGTTCTAAAGCCTGCTTGGGGGCATCCCATTCTGTAACATCACATTAGCCTCTGTATTTACTCTAAGCTGCACACTTATTTAAAGTAATTTGCCCTGTATGAGCCGGATTATCCACTTTTACTGTGCATATATACTGTTCTAAAGCCTGCTTGGGGGCATCCCATTCTGTAACATCACATTAGCCTCTGTATTTACTCTAAGCTGCACACTTATTTAAAGTAATTTGGCCTGTTGGAGCCTGCTTATCCACTTTTACTGTGCATATATACTGTTCTAAAGCCTGCTTGGGGGCATCCCATTCTGTAACATCACATTAGCCTCTGTATTTACTCTAAGCTGCACACTTATTTAAAATAACTTGGCCTGTATGAGCCCGATTATCCACTTTTACTGTGCATATATACTGTTCTAAAGCCTGCTTGGGGGCATCCCATTCTGTAACATCACATTAGCCTCTGTATTTACTCTAAGCTGCACACTTATTTAAAGTAATTTGGCCTGTTGGAGCCTGCTTATCCACTTTTACTGTGCATATATACTGTTCTAAAGCCTGCTTGGGGGCATCCCATTCTGTAACATCACATTAGCCTCTGTATTTCCTGTAAGCTGCACACTTATTTAAAGTAATTTGGCCTGTATGAGCCTGATTATCCACTTTTACTGTGCATATATACTGTTCTAAAGCCTGCTTGGGGGCATCCCATTCTGTAACATCACATTAGCCTCTGCATTTACTCTAAGCTGCACACTTATTTAAAGTAATTTGGCCTGTATGAGCCTGATTATCCACTTTTACTGTGCATATATACTGTTCTAAAGCCTGCTTGGGGGCATCCCATTCTGTAACATCACATTAGCCTCTGTATTTACTCTAAGCTGCACACTTATTTAAAGTAATTTGGCCTGTATGAGCCTGATTATCCACTTTTACTGTGCATATATACGGTTCTAAAGCCTGCTTGGGGGCATCCCATTCTGCAACATCACATTAGCCTCTGTATTTACTCTAAGCTGCACACTTATTTAAAGTAATTTGGCCTGTTGGAGTCTGCTTATCCACTTTTACTGTGCATATATACTGTTCTAAAGCCTGCTTGGGGGCATCCCATTCTGTAACATCACATTAGCCTCTGTATTTCCTGTAAGCTGCACACTTATTTAAAATAATTTGGCCTGTATGAGCCTGATTATCCACTTTTACTGTGCATATACACTGTTCTAAAGCCTGCTTGGGGGCATCCCATTCTGTAACATCACATTAGCCTCTGTATTTACTCTAAGCTGCACACTTATTTAAAGTAATGTGGCCTGTATGAGCCTGATTATCCACTTTTACTGTGCATATATACTGTTCTAAAGCCTACTTGGGGGCATCTCATTCTATAACATCACATTAGCCTCTGTATTTACTCTAAGCTGCACACTTATTTAAAGTAATTTGGCCTGTATGAGCCTGATTATCCACTTTTACTGTGCATATATACTGTTCTAAAGCCTGCTTGGGGGCATCCCATTCTGTAACATCACATTAGCCTCTGTATTTACTCTAAGCTGCACACTTATTTAAAGTAATTTGGCCTGTATGAGCCTGATTATCCACTTTTACTGTGCATATATACTGTTCTAAAGCCTGCTTGGGGGCATCCCATTCTGTAACATCACATTAGCCTCTGTATTTACTCTAAGCTGCACACTTATTTAAAGTAATTTGGCCTGTATGAGCCTGCTTATCCACTTTTACTGTGCATATATACTGTTCTAAAGCCTGCTTGGGGGCATCCCATTCTGTAACATCACATTAGCCTCTGTATTTCCTGTAAGCTGCACACTTATTTAAAATAATTTGGCCTGTATGAGCCTGATTATCCACTTTTACTGTGCATATATACTGTTCTAAAGCCTGCTTGGGGGCATCCCATTCTGTAACATCACATTAGCCTCTGTATTTACTCTAAGCTGCACACTTATTTAAAGTAATGTGGCCTGTATGAGCCTGCTTATCCACTTTTACTGTGCATATATACTGTTCTAAAGCCTGCTTGGGGGCATCCCATTCTGTAACATCACATTAGCCTCTGTATTTCCTGTAAGCTGCACAATTATTTAAAGTAATTTGGCCTGTTGGAGCCTGCTTATCCACTTTTACTGTGCATATATACTGTTCTAAAGCCTGCTTGGGGGCATCCCATTCTGTAACATCACATTAGCCTCTGTATTTACTCTAAGCTGCACACTTATTTAAAATAACTTGGCCTGTATGAGCCCAATTATCCACTTTTACTGTGCATATATACTGTTCTAAAGCCTGCTTGGGGGCATCCCATTCTGTAACATCACATTAGCCTCTGTATTTACTCTAAGCTGCACACTTATTTAAAGTAATTTGGCCTGTTGGAGTCTGCTTATCCACTTTTACTGTGCATATATACTGTTCTAAAGCCTGCTTGGGGGCATCCCATTCTGTAACATCACATTAGCCTCTGTATTTCCTGTAAGCTGCACACTTATTTAAAATAATTTGGCCTGTATGAGCCTGATTATCCACTTTTACTGTGCATATATACTGTTCTAAAGTCTGCTTGGGGGCATCCCATTCTGTAACATCACATTAGCCTCTGTATTCCTGTAAGCTGCACACTTATTTAAAGTAATTTGGCCTGTATGAGCCTGATTATCCACTTTTACTGTGCATATATACTGTTCTAAAGCCTGCTTGGGGGCATCCCATTCTGTAACATCACATTAGCCTCTGTATTTCCTGTAAGCTGCACACTTATTTAAAGTAATTTGGCCTGTATGAGCCTGATTATCCACTTTTACTGTGCATATATACTGTTCTAAAGCCTGCTTGGGGGCATCCCATTCTGTAACATCTCATTAGCCTCTGTATTTACTCTAAGCTACACGCTTATTTAAAGTAATTTGACCTGTTGTAGCCTGCTTATCCACTTTTACTGTGCATATATACTGTTCTAAAGCCTGCTTGGGGGCATCCCATTCTGTAACATCACATTAGCCTCTGTATTTCCTGTAAGCTGCACACTTATTTAAAGTAATTTGGCCTGTATGAGCCTGAGTATCCACTTTTACTGTGCATATATACTGTTCTAAAGCCTGCTTGGGGGCATCCCATTCTGTAACATCACATTAGCCTCTGTATTTCCTGTAAGCTGCACACTTATTTAAAGTAATTTGGCCTGTATGAGCCTGATTATCTACTTTTACTCTGCATATATACTGTTCTAAAGCCTGCTTGGGGGCATCCCATTCTGTAACATCACATTAGCCTCTGTATTTACTCTAAGCTGCACACTTATTTAAAGTAATTTGCCCTGTATGAGCCGGATTATCCACTTTTACTGTGCATATATACTGTTCTAAAGCCTGCTTGGGGGCATCCCATTCTGTAACATCACATTAGCCTCTGTATTTACTCTAAGCTGCACACTTATTTAAAGTAATTTGGCCTGTTGGAGCCTGCTTATCCACTTTTACTGTGCATATATACTGTTCTAAAGCCTGCTTGGGGGCATCCCATTCTGTAACATCACATTAGCCTCTGTATTTACTCTAAGCTGCACACTTATTTAAAATAACTTGGCCTGTATGAGCCCGATTATCCACTTTTACTGTGCATATATACTGTTCTAAAGCCTGCTTGGGGGCATCCCATTCTGTAACATCACATTAGCCTCTGTATTTACTCTAAGCTGCACACTTATTTAAAGTAATTTGGCCTGTTGGAGTCTGCTTATCCACCTTTACTGTGCATATATACTGTTCTAAAGCCTGCTTGGGGGCATCCCATTCTGTAACATCACATTAGCCTCTGTATTTCCTGTAAGCTGCACACTTATTTAAAATAATTTGGCCTGTATGAGCCTGATTATCCACTTTTACTGTGCATATATACTGTTCTAAAGCCTGCTTGGGGGCATCCCATTCTGTAACATCACATTAGCCTCTGTATTTACTCTAAGCTGCACACTTATTTAAAGTAATTTGGCCTGTATGAGCCTGCTTATCCACTTTTACTGTGCATATATACTGTTCTAAAGCCTGCTTGGGGGCATCTCATTCTATAACATCACATTAGCCTCTGTATTTACTCTAAGCTGCACACTTATTTAAAGTAATTTGGCCTGTATAAGCCAGATTATCCACTTTTACTGTGCATATATACTGTTCTAAAGCCTGCTTGGGGGCATCCCATTCTGTAACATCACATTAGCCTCTGTATTTACTCTAAGCTGCACACTTATTTAAAGTAATTTGGCCTGTATGAGCCCGATTATCCACTTTTACTGTGCATATATACTGTTCTAAAGCCTGCTTGGGGGCATCCCATTCTGTAACATCACATTAGCCTCTGTATTTACTCTAAGCTGCACACTTATTTAAAGTAATTTGGCCTGTATGAGCCTGCTTATCCACTTTTACTGTGCATATATACTGTTCTAAAGCCTGCTTGGGGGCATCCCATTCTGTAACATCACATTAGCCTCTGTATTTCCTGTAAGCTGCACACTTATTTAAAATAATTTGGCCTGTATGAGCCTGATTATCCACTTTCACTGTGCATATATACTGTTCTAAAGCCTGCTTGGGGGCATCCCATTCTGTAACATCACATTAGCCTCTGTATTTCCTGTAAGCTGCACAATTATTTAAAGTAATTTGGCCTGTATGAGCCTGATTATCCACTTTTACTGTGCATATATACTGTTCTAAAGCCTGCTTGGGGGCATCTCATTCTATAACATCACATTAGCCTCTGTATTTACTCTAAGCTGCACACTTATTTAAAGTAATTTGGCCTGTATAAGCCTGATTATCCACTTTTACTGTGCATATATACTGTTCTAAAGCCTGCTTGGGGGCATCCCATTCTGTAACATCACATTAGCCTCTGTATTTACTCTAAGCTGCACACTTATTTAAAGTAATTTGGCCTGTATGAGCCTGATTATCCACTTTTACTGTGCATATATACTGTTCTAAAGCCTGCTTGGGGGCATCCCATTCTGTAACATCACATTAGCCTCTGTATTTACTCTAAGCTGCACACTTATTTAAAGTAATTTGGCCTGTATGAGCCTGATTATCCACTTTTACTGTGCATATATACTGTTCTAAAGCCTGCTTGGGGGCATCCCATTCTGTAACATCACATTAGCCTCTGTATTTACTCTAAGCTGCACACTTATTTAAAGTAATTTGGCCTGTATGAGCCTGCTTATCCACTTTTACTGTGCATATATACTGTTCTAAAGCCTGCTTGGGGGCATCCCATTCTGTAACATCACATTAGCCTCTGTATTTCCTGTAAGCTGCACACTTATTTAAAGTAATTTGGCCTGTATGAGCCTGATTATCCACTTTTACTGTGCATATATACTGTTCTAAAGCCTGCTTGGGGGCATCCCATTCTGTAACATCACATTAGCCTCTGTATTTCCTGTAAGCTGCACACTTATTTAAAGTAATTTGGCCTGTATGAACCTGATTATACACTTTTACTGTGCATATATACTGTTCTAAAGCCTGCTTGGGGGCATCCCATTCTGTAACATCACATTAGCCTCTGTATTTCCTGTAAGCTGCACACTTATTTAAAGTAATTTGGCCTGTATGAACCTGATTATACACTTTTACTGTGCATATATACTGTTCTAAAGCCTGCTTGGGGGCATCCCGTTCTGTAACATCACATTAGCCTCTGTATTTCCTGTAAGCTGCACACTTATTTAAAGTAATTTGGCCTGTATGAGCCTGATTATCCACTTTTACTGTGCATATATACTGTTCTAAAGCCTGCTTGGGGGCATCCCATTCTGTAACATCACATTAGCCTCTGTATTTCCTGTAAGCTGCACACTTATTTAAAGTAATTTGGCCTGTATGAGCCTGATTATCCACTTTTACTGTGCATATATACTGTTCTAAAGCCTGCTTGGGGGCATCCCATTCTGTAACATCACATTAGCCTCTGTATTTACTCTAGACTGCACACTTATTTAAAGTAATTTGGCCTGTATGAGCCTGATTATCCACTTTTACTGTGCATATATACTGTTCTAAAGCCTGCTTGGGGGCATCCCATTCTGTAACATCACATTAGCCTCTGTATTTCCTGTAAGCTGCACACTTATTTAAAGTAATTTGGCCTGTATGAGCCTGATTATCCACTTTTACTGTGCATATATACTGTTCTAAAGCCTGCTTGGGGGCATCCCATTCTGTAACATCACATTAGCCTCTGTATTTACTCTAAGCTGCACACTTATTTAAAGTAATTTGGCCTGTTGGAGCCTGCTTATCCACGTTTACTGTGCATATATACTGTTCTAAAGCCTGCTTGGGGGCATCCCATTCTGTAACATCACATTAGCCTCTGTATTTACTCTAAGCTGCAGACTTATTTAAAGTAATTTGGCCTGTATGAGCCTGATTATCCACTTTTACTGTGCATATATACTGTTCTAAAGCCTGCTTGGGGGCATCCCATTCTGTAACATCACATTAGCCTCTGTATTTACTCTAAGCTGCACACTTATTTAAAGTAATTTGGCCTGTATGAGCCTGATTATCCACTTTTACTGTGCATATATACTGTTCTAAAGCCTGCTTGGGGGCATCCCATTCTGTAACATCACATTAGCCTCTGTATTTACTCTAAGCTGCACACTTATTTAAAGTAATTTGGCCTGTATGAGCCTGATTATCCACTTTTACTGTGCATATATACTGTTCTAAAGCCTGCTTGGGGGCATCCCATTCTGTAACATCACATTAGCCTCTGTATTTCCTGTAAGCTGCACACTTATTTAAAGTAATTTGGCCTGTATGAGCCTGATTATCCACTTTTACTGTGCATATATACTGTTCTAAAGCCTGCTTGGGGGCATCCCATTCTGTAACATCACATTAGCCTCTGTATTTCCTGTAAGCTGCACACTTATTTAAAGTAATTTGGCCTGTTGGAGCCTGATTATCCACTTTTACTGTGCATATATACTGTTCTAAAGCCTGCTTGGGGGCATCCCATATTCTGTAACATCACATTAGCCTCTGTATTTACTCTAAGCTGCACACTTATTTAAAGTAATTTGGCCTGTTGGAGTCTGCTTATCCACTTTTACTGTGCATATATACTGTTCTAAAGCCTGCTTGGGGGCATCCCATTCTGTAACATCACATTAGCCTCTGTATTTCCTGTAAGCTGCACACTTATTTAAAGTAATTTGGCCTGTATGAGCCTGATTATCCACTTTTACTGTGCATATATACTGTTCTAAAGCCTGCTTGGGGGCATCCCATTCTGTAACATCACATTAGCCTCTGTATTTCCTGTAAGCTGCACACTTATTTAAAGTAATTTGGCCTGTATGAGCCTGATTATCCACTTTTACTGTGCATATATACTGTTCTAAAGCCTGCTTGGGGGCATCCCATTCTGTAACATCACATTAGCCTCTGTGTTTACTCTAAGCTGCACACTTATTTAAAGTAATTTGGCCTGTATGAGCCTGATTATCCACTTTTACTGTGCATATATACTGTTCTAAAGCCTGCTTGGGGGAATCCCATTCTGTAACATCACATTAGCCTCTGTATTTACTCTAAGCTGCACACTTATTTAAAGTAATTTGGCCTGTATGAGCCTGATTATCCACTTTTACTGTGCATATATACTGTTCTAAAGCCTGCTTGGGGGCATCCCATTCTGTAACATCACATTAGCCTCTGTATTTCCTGTAAGCTGCACACTTATTTAAAGTAATTTGGCCTGTATGAGCCTGATTATCCACTTTTACTGTGCATATATACTGTTCTAAAGCCTGCTTGGGGGCATCCCATTCTGTAACATCACATTAGCCTCTGTATTTCCTGTAAGCTGCACACTTATTTAAAGTAATTTGGCCTGTTGGAGCCTGCTTATCCACGTTTACTGTGCATATATACTGTTCTAAAGCCTGCTTGGGGGCATCCCATTCTGTAACATCACATTAGCCTCTGTATTTACTCTAAGCTGCAGACTTATTTAAAGTAATTTGGCCTGTATGAGCCTGATTATCCACTTTTACTGTGCATATATACTGTTCTAAAGCCTGCTTGGGGGCATCCCATTCTGTAACATCACATCAGCCTCTGTATTTACTCTAAGCTGCACACTTATTTAAAGTAATTTGGCCTGTATGAGCCTGATTATCCACTTTTACTGTGCATATATACTGTTCTAAAGCCTGCTTGGGGGCATCCCATTCTGTAACATCACATTAGCCTCTGTATTTACTCTAAGCTGCACACTTATTTAAAGTAATTTGGCCTGTATGAGCCTGATTATCCACTTTTACTGTGCATATGTACTGTTCTAAAGCCTGCTTGGGGGCATCCCATTCTGTAACATCACATTAGCCTCTGTATTTCCTGTAAGCTGCACACTTATTTAAAGTAATTTGGCCTGTTGGAGCCTGATTATCCACTTTTACTGTGCATATATACTATTTTAAAGCCTGCTTGGGGGCATCCCATTCTGTAACATCACATTAGCCTCTGTATTTCCTGTAAGCTGCACACTTATTTAAAGTAATTTGGCCTGTTGGAGCCTGATTATCCACTTTTACTGTGCATATATACTGTTCTAAAGCCTGCTTCGGGGCATCCCATTCTGTAACATCACATTAGCCTTTGTATTTACTCTAAGTTGCAGACTTATTTAAAGTAATTTGGCCTGTTGGAGTCTGCTTATCCACTTTTACTGTGCATATATACTGTTCTAAAGCCTGCTTGGGGGCATCCCATTCTGTAACATCACATTAGCCTCTGTATTTCCTGTAAGCTGCACACTTATTTAAAGTAATTTGGCCTGTATGAGCCTGATTATCCACTTTTACTGTGCATATATACTGTTCTAAAGCCTGCTTGGGGGCATCCCATTCTGTAACATCACATTAGCCTCTGTATTTCCTGTAAGCTGCACACTTATTTAAAGTAATTTGGCCTGTATGAGCCTGATTATCCACTTTTACTGTGCATATATACTGTTCTAAAGCCTGCTTGGGGGCATCCCATTCTGTAACATCACATTAGCCTCTGTGTTTACTCTAAGCTGCACACTTATTTAAAGTAATTGGCCTGTATGAGCCTGATTATCCACTTTTACTGTGCATATATACTGTTCTAAAGCCTGCTTGGGGGCATCCCATTCTGTAACATCACATTAGCCTCTGTATTTACTCTAAGCTGCACACTTATTTAAAGTAATTTGGCCTGTATGAGCCTGATTATCCACTTTTACTGTGCATATATACTGTTCTAAAGCCTGCTTGGGGGCATCCCATTCTGTAACATCACATTAGCCTCTGTATTTACTCTAAGCTGCACACTTATTTAAAGTAATTTGGCCTGTATGAGCCTGATTATCCACGTTTACTGTGCATATATACTGTTCTAAAGCCTGCTTGGGGGCATCCCATTCTGTAACATCACATTAGCCTCTGTATTTCCTGTAAGCTGCACACTTATTTAAAGTAATTTGGCCTGTATGAGCCTGATTATCCACTTTTACTGTGCATATATACTGTTCTAAAGGCTGCTTGGGGGCATCCCATTCTGTAACATCACATTAGCCTCTGTATTTACTCTAAGCTGCACACTTATTTAAAGTAATTTGGCCTGTATGAGCCTGATTATCCACTTTTACTGTGCATATATACTGTTCTAAAGCCTGCTTGGGGGCATCCCATTCTGTAACTTCACAGTAGCCTCTGTATTTACTCTAAGCTGCACACTTATTTAAAGTAATTTGGCCTGTATGAGCCTGATTATCCACTTTTACTGTGCATATATACTGTTCTAAAGCCTGCTTGGGGGCATCCCATTCTGTAACTTCACATTAGCCTCTCTATTTACTCTAAGCTGCACACTTATTTAAAGTAATTTGGCCTGTTGGAGCCTGCTTAAACACTGTTGCTTTGTGCATATATACTGATCTCAAGTCTGCTGTTAGGCATCCCATTCTGTAACATACCATTAGCCTCTGTATTTACTCTAAGCTGCAAACTTATTTAAAGTAATTTGGCCTGTATGAGCCTGATTATCCACTGTTGCTGTGTGCATATATACTGATCTCAAGTCTGCTGTGGGGCCATCCCATTCTGTAACATACCATTAGCCTCTGTATTTACTCTAAGCTGCACACTTATTTAAAGTAATTTGGCCTGTATGAGCCTGATTATCCACTTTTACTGTGCATATATACTGTTCTAAAGCCTGCTTGGGGGCATCCCATTCTGTAACATCACATTAGGCCCTGTATTTCCTGTAAGCTGCACACTTATTTAAAGTAATTTGGCCTGTATGAGCCTGATTACCCACTTTTACTGTGCATATATACTGTTCTAAAGCCTGCTTGGGGGCATCCCATTCTGTAACATCACATTAGCCTCTGTATTTACTCTAAGCTGCACACTTATTTAAAGTAATTTGGCCTGTATGAGCCTGATTATCCACTTTTACTGTGCATATATACTGTTCTAAAGCCTGCTTGGGGGCATCCCATTCTGTAACATCACATTAGCCTCTGCATTTACTCTAAGCTGCACACTTATTTAAAGTAATTTGGCCTGTATGAGCCTGATTATCCACTTTTACTGTGCATATATACTGTTCTAAAGCCTGCTTGGGGGCATCCCATTCTGTAACATCACATTAGCCTCTGTATTTACTCTAAGCTGCACACTTATTTAAAGTAATTTGGCCTGTATGAGCCTGATTATCCACTTTTACTGTGCATATATACTGTTCTAAAGCCTGCTTGGGGGCATCCCATTCTGTAACATCACATTAGCCTCTGTATTTCCTGTAAGCTGCACACTTATTTAAAGTAATTTGGCCTGTATGAGCCTGATTAGCAACTTTTACTGTGCATATATACTGTTCTAAAGCCTGCTTGGGGGCATCCCATTCTGTAACATCACATTAGCCTCTGTATTTACTCTAAGCTGCACACTTATTTAAAGTAATTTGGCCTGTATGAGCCTGATTATCCACTTTTACTGTGCATATATACTGTTCTAAAGCCTGCTTGGGGGCATCCCATTCTGCAACATCACATTAGCCTCTGTATTTACTCTAAGCTGCACACTTATTTAAAGTAATTTGGCCTGTTGGAGTCTGCTTATCCACTTTTACTGTGCATATATACTGTTCTAAAGCCTGCTTGGGGGCATCCCATTCTGTAACATCACATTAGCCTCTGTATTTCCTGTAAGCTGCACACTTATTTAAAATAATTTGGCCTGTATGAGCCTGATTATCCACTTTTACTGTGCATATATACTGTTCTAAAGCCTGCTTGGGGGCATCCCATTCTGTAACATCACATTAGCCTCTGTATTTACTCTAAGCTGCACACTTATTTAAAATAATGTAGCCTGTATGAGCCTGCTTATCCACTTTTACTGTGCATATATACTGCTCTAAAGCCTGCTTGGGGGCATCTCATTCTATAACATCACATTAGCCTCTGTATTTACTCTAAGCTGCACACTTATTTAAAGTAATTTGGCCTGTATAAGCCTGATTATCCACTTTTACTGTGCATATATACTGTTCTAAAGCCTGCTTGGGGGCATCCCATTCTGTAACATCACATTAGCCTCTGTATTTACTCTAAGCTGCACACTTATTTAAAGTAATTTGGCCTGTATGAGCCTGATTATCCACTTTTACTGTGCATATATACTGTTCTAAAGCCTGCTTGGGGGCATCCCATTCTGTAACATCACATTAGCCTCTGTATTTACTCTAAGCTGCACACTTATTTAAAGTAATTTGGCCTGTATGAGCCTGATTATCCACTTTTACTGTGCATATATACTGTTCTAAAGCCTGCTTGGGGGCATCCCATTCTGTAACATCACATTAGCCTCTGTATTTACTCTAAGCTGCACACTTATTTAAAGTAATTTGGCCTGTATGAGCCTGCTTATCCACTTTTACTGTGCATATATACTGTTCTAAAGCCTGCTTGGGGGCATCCCATTCTGTAACATCACATTAGCCTCTGTATTTCCTGTAAGCTGCACACTTATTTAAAATAATTTGGCCTGTATGAGCCTGATTATCCACTTTCACTGTGCATATATACTGTTCTAAAGCCTGCTTGGGGGCATCCCATTCTGTAACATCACATTAGCCTCTGTATTTACTCTAAGCTGCACACTTATTTAAAGTAATGTGGCCTGTATGAGCCTGCTTATCCACTTTTACTGTGCATATATACTGTTCTAAAGCCTGCTTGGGGGCATCCCATTCTGTAACATCACATTAGCCTCTGTATTTCCTGTAAGCTGCACAATTATTTAAAGTAATTTGGCCTGTATGAGCCTGATTATCCACTTTTACTGTGCATATATACTGTTCTAAAGCCTGCTTGGGGGCATCTCATTCTATAACATCACATTAGCCTCTGTATTTACTCTAAGCTGCACACTTATTTAAAGTAATTTGGCCTGTATAAGCCTGATTATCCACTTTTACTGTGCATATATACTGTTCTAAAGCCTGCTTGGGGGCATCCCATTCTGTAACATCACATTAGCCTCTGTATTTACTCTAAGCTGCACACTTATTTAAAGTAATTTGGCCTGTATGAGCCTGATTATCCACTTTTACTGTGCATATATACTGTTCTAAAGCCTGCTTGGGGGCATCCCATTCTGTAACATCACATTAGCCTCTGTATTTACTCTAAGCTGCACACTTATTTAAAGTAATTTGGCCTGTATGAGCCTGATTATCCACTTTTACTGTGCATATATACTGTTCTAAAGCCTGCTTGGGGGCATCCCATTCTGTAACATCACATTAGCCTCTGTATTTACTCTAAGCTGCACACTTATTTAAAGTAATTTGGCCTGTATGAGCCTGCTTATCCACTTTTACTGTGTATATATACTGTTCTAAAGCCTGCTTGGGGGCATCCCATTCTGTAACATCACATTAGCCTCTGTATTTCCTGTAAGCTGCACACTTATTTAAAGTAATTTGGCCTGTATGAGCCTGATTATCCACTTTTACTGTGCATATATACTGTTCTAAAGCCTGCTTGGGGGCATCCCATTCTGTAACATCACATTAGCCTCTGTATTTCCTGTAAGCTGCACACTTATTTAAAGTAATTTGGCCTGTATGAACCTGATTATACACTTTTACTGTGCATATATACTGTTCTAAAGCCTGCTTGGGGGCATCCCATTCTGTAACATCACATTAGCCTCTGTATTTCCTGTAAGCTGCACACTTATTTAAAGTAATTTGGCCTGTATGAGCCTGATTATCCACTTTTACTGTGCATATATACTGTTCTAAAGCCTGCTTGGGGGCATCCCGTTCTGTAACATCACATTAGCCTCTGTATTTCCTGTAAGCTGCACACTTATTTAAAGTAATTTGGCCTGTATGAGCCTGATTATCCACTTTTACTGTGCATATATACTGTTCTAAAGCCTGCTTGGGGGCATCCCATTCTGTAACATCACATTAGCCTCTGTATTTCCTGTAAGCTGCACACTTATTTAAAGTAATTTGGCCTGTATGAGCCTGATTATCCACTTTTACTGTGCATATATACTGTTCTAAAGCCTGCTTGGGGGCATCCCATTCTGTAACATCACATTAGCCTCTGTATTTACTCTAGACTGCACACTTATTTAAAGTAATTTGGCCTGTATGAGCCTGATTATCCACTTTTACTGTGCATATATACTGTTCTAAAGCCTGCTTGGGGGCATCCCATTCTGTAACATCACATTAGCCTCTGTATTTCCTGTAAGCTGCACACTTATTTAAAGTAATTTGGCCTGTATGAGCCTGATTATCCACTTTTACTGTGCATATATACTGTTCTAAAGCCTGCTTGGGGGCATCCCATTCTGTAACATCACATTAGCCTCTGTATTTCCTGTAAGCTGCACACTTATTTAAAGTAATTTGGCCTGTTGGAGCCTGCTTATCCACGTTTACTGTGCATATATACTGTTCTAAAGCCTGCTTGGGGGCATCCCATTCTGTAACATCACATTAGCCTCTGTATTTACTCTAAGCTGCAGACTTATTTAAAGTAATTTGGCCTGTATGAGCCTGATTATCCACTTTTACTGTGCATATATACTGTTCTAAAGCCTGCTTGGGGGCATCCCATTCTGTAACATCACATTAGCCTCTGTATTTACTCTAAGCTGCACACTTATTTAAAGTAATTTGGCCTGTATGAGCCTGATTATCCACTTTTACTGTGCATATATACTGTTCTAAAGCCTGCTTGGGGGCATCCCATTCTGTAACATCACATTAGCCTCTGTATTTACTCTAAGCTGCACACTTATTTAAAGTAATTTGGCCTGTATGAGCCTGATTATCCACTTTTACTGTGCATATATACTGTTCTAAAGCCTGCTTGGGGGCATCCCATTCTGTAACATCACATTAGCCTCTGTATTTCCTGTAAGCTGCACACTTATTTAAAGTAATTTGGCCTGTATGAGCCTGATTATCCACTTTTACTGTGCATATATACTGTTCTAAAGCCTGCTCGGGGGCATCCCATTCTGTAACATCACATTAGCCTCTGTATTTTCTGTAAGCTGCACACTTATTTAAAGTAATTTGGCCTGTTGGAGCCTGATTATCCACTTTTACTGTGCATATATACTGTTCTAAAGCCTGCTTGGGGGCATCCCATTCTGTAACATCACATTAGCCTCTGTATTTACTCTAAGCTGCACACTTATTTAAAGTAATTTGGCCTGTTGGAGTCTGCTTATCCACTTTTACTGTGCATATATACTGTTCTAAAGCCTGCTTGGGGGCATCCCATTCTGTAACATCACATTAGCCTCTGTATTTCCTGTAAGCTGCACACTTATTTAAAGTAATTTGGCCTGTATGAGCCTGATTATCCACTTTTACTGTGCATATATACTGTTCTAAAGCCTGCTTGGGGGCATCCCATTCTGTAACATCACATTAGCCTCTGTATTTCCTGTAAGCTGCACACTTATTTAAAGTAATTTGGCCTGTATGAGCCTGATTATCCACTTTTACTGTGCATATATACTGTTCTAAAGCCTGCTTGGGGGCATCCCATTCTGTAACATCACATTAGCCTCTGTGTTTACTCTAAGCTGCACACTTATTTAAAGTAATTTGGCCTGTATGAGCCTGATTATCCACTTTTACTGTGCATATATACTGTTCTAAAGCCTGCTTGGGGGAATCCCATTCTGTAACATCACATTAGCCTCTGTATTTACTCTAAGCTGCACACTTATTTAAAGTAATTTGGCCTGTATGAGCCTGATTATCCACTTTTACTGTGCATATATACTGTTCTAAAGCCTGCTTGGGGGCATCCCATTCTGTAACATCACATTAGCCTCTGTATTTCCTGTAAGCTGCACACTTATTTAAAGTAATTTGGCCTGTATGAGCCTGATTATCCACTTTTACTGTGCATATATACTGTTCTAAAGCCTGCTTGGGGGCATCCCATTCTGTAACATCACATTAGCCTCTGTATTTCCTGTAAGCTGCACACTTATTTAAAGTAATTTGGCCTGTTGGAGCCTGCTTATCCACGTTTACTGTGCATATATACTGTTCTAAAGCCTGCTTGGGGGCATCCCATTCTGTAACATCACATTAGCCTCTGTATTTACTCTAAGCTGCAGACTTATTTAAAGTAATTTGGCCTGTATGAGCCTGATTATCCACTTTTACTGTGCATATATACTGTTCTAAAGCCTGCTTGGGGGCATCCCATTCTGTAACATCACATTAGCCTCTGTATTTACTCTAAGCTGCACACTTATTTAAAGTAATTTGGCCTGTATGAGCCTGATTATCCACTTTTACTGTGCATATATACTGTTCTAAAGCCTGCTTGGGGGCATCCCATTCTGTAACATCACATTAGCCTCTGTATTTACTCTAAGCTGCACACTTATTTAAAGTAATTTGGCCTGTATGAGCCTGATTATCCACTTTTACTGTGCATATGTACTGTTCTAAAGCCTGCTTGGGGGCATCCCATTCTGTAACATCACATTAGCCTCTGTATTTCCTGTAAGCTGCACACTTATTTAAAGTAATTTGGCCTGTTGGAGCCTGATTATCCACTTTTACTGTGCATATATACTGTTCTAAAGCCTGCTTGGGGGCATCCCATTCTGTAACATCACATTAGCCTCTGTATTTCCTGTAAGCTGCACACTTATTTAAAGTAATTTGGCCTGTTGGAGCCTGATTATCCACTTTTACTGTGCATATATACTGTTCTAAAGCCTGCTTCGGGGCATCCCATTCTGTAACATCACATTAGCCTCTGTATTTACTCTAAGTTGCAGACTTATTTAAAGTAATTTGGCCTGTTGGAGTCTGCTTATCCACTTTTACTGTGCATATATACTGTTCTAAAGCCTGCTTGGGGGCATCCCATTCTGTAACATCACATTAGCCTCTGTATTTCCTGTAAGCTGCACACTTATTTAAAGTAATTTGGCCTGTATGAGCCTGATTATCCACTTTTACTGTGCATATATACTGTTCTAAAGCCTGCTTGGGGGCATCCCATTCTGTAACATCACATTAGCCTCTGTATTTCCTGTAAGCTGCACACTTATTTAAAGTAATTTGGCCTGTATGAGCCTGATTATCCACTTTTACTGTGCATATATACTGTTCTAAAGCCTGCTTGGGGGCATCCCATTCTGTAACATCACATTAGCCTCTGTGTTTACTCTAAGCTGCACACTTATTTAAAGTAATTTGGCCTGTATGAGCCTGATTATCCACTTTTACTGTGCATATATACTGTTCTAAAGCCTGCTTGGGGGCATCCCATTCTGTAACATCACATTAGCCTCTGTATTTACTCTAAGCTGCACACTTATTTAAAGTAATTTGGCCTGTATGAGCCTGATTATCCACGTTTACTGTGCATATATACTGTTCTAAAGCCTGCTTGGGGGCATCCCATTCTGTAACATCACATTAGCCTCTGTATTTCCTGTAAGCTGCACACTTATTTAAAGTAATTTGGCCTGTATGAGCCTGATTATCCACTTTTACTGTGCATATATACTGTTCTAAAGGCTGCTTGGGGGCATCCCATTCTGTAACATCACATTAGCCTCTGTATTTACTCTAAGCTGCACACTTATTTAAAGTAATTTGGCCTGTATGAGCCTGATTATCCACTTTTACTGTGCATATATACTGTTCTAAAGCCTGCTTGGGGGCATCCCATTCTGTAACTTCACAGTAGCCTCTGTATTTACTCTAAGCTGCACACTTATTTAAAGTAATTTGGCCTGTATGAGCCTGATTATCCACTTTTACTGTGCATATATACTGTTCTAAAGCCTGCTTGGGGGCATCCCATTCTGTAACTTCACATTAGCCTCTCTATTTACTCTAAGCTGCACACTTATTTAAAGTAATTTGGCCTGTTGGAGCCTGCTTAAACACTGTTGCTTTGTGCATATATACTGATCTCAAGTCTGCTGTTAGGCATCCCATTCTGTAACATACCATTAGCCTCTGTATTTACTCTAAGCTGCAAACTTATTTAAAGTCATTTGGCCTGTATGAGCCTGATTATCCACTGTTGCTGTGTGCATATATACTGATCTCAAGTCTGCTGTGGGGCCATCCCATTCTGTAACATACCATTAGCCTCTGTATTTACTCTAAGCTGCACACTTATTTAAAGTAATTTGGCCTGTATGAGCCTGATTATCCACTTTTACTGTGCATATATACTGTTCTAAAGCCTGCTTGGGGGCATCCCATTCTGTAACATCACATTAGGCCCTGTAATTCCTGTAAGCTGCACACTTATTTAAAGTAATTTGGCCTGTATGAGCCTGATTACCCACTTTTACTGTGCATATATACTGTTCTAAAGCCTGCTTGGGGGCATCCCATTCTGTAACATCACATTAGCCTCTGTATTTCCTGTAAGCTGCACACTTATTTAAAGTAATTTGGCCTGTATGAGCCTGATTATCCACTTTTACTGTGCATATATACTGTTCTAAAGCCTGCTTGGGGGCATCCCATTCTGTAACATCACATTAGCCTCTGTATTTCCTGTAAGCTGCACACTTATTTAAAGTAATTTGGCCTGTATGAGCCTGATTATCCACTTTTACTGTGCATATATACTGTTCTAAAGCCTGCTTGGGGGCATCCCATTCTGTAACATCACATTAGCCTCTGTATTTCCTGTAAGCTGCACACTTATTTAAAGTAATTTGGCCTGTTGGAGCCTGATTATCCACTTTTACTGTGCATATATACTGTTCTAAAGCCTGCTTCGGTGCATCCCATTCTGTAACATCACATTAGCCTCTGTATTTACTCTAAGCTGCAGACTTATTTAAAGTAATTTGGCCTGTTGGAGTCTGCTTATCCACTTTTACTGTGCATATATACTGTTCTAAAGCCTGCTTGGGGGCATCCCATTCTGTAACATCACATTAGCCTCTGTATTTCCTGTAAGCTGCACAATTATTTAAAGTAATTTGGCCTGATGGAGCCTGATTATCCACTTTTACTGTGCATATATACTGTTCTAAAGCCTGCTTCGGGGCATCCCATTCTGTAACATCACATTAGCCTCTGTATTTACTCTAAGCTGCAGACTTATTTAAAGTAATTTGGCCTGTTGGAGTCTGCTTATCCACTTTTACTGTGCATATATACTGTTCTAAAGCCTGCTTGGGGGCATCCCATTCTGTAACATCACATTAGCCTCTGTATTTCCTGTAAGCTGCACACTTATTTAAAGTAATTTGGCCTGTATGAGCCTGATTATCCACTTTTACTGTGCATATATACTGTTCTAAAGCCTGCTTGGGGGCATCCCATTCTGTAACATCACATTAGCCTCTGTGTTTACTCTAAGCTGCACACTTATTTAAAGTAATTTGGCCTGTATGAGCCTGATTATCCACTTTTACTGTGCATATATACTGTTCTAAAGCCTGCTTGGGGGCATCCCATTCTGTAACATCACATTAGCCTCTGTATTTACTCTAAGCTGCACACTTATTTAAAGTAATTTGGCCTGTATGAGCCTGATTATCCACTTTTACTGTGCATATATACTGTTCTAAAGCCTGCTTGGGGGCATCCCATTCTGTAACATCACATTAGCCTCTGTATTTACTCTAAGCTGCACACTTATTTAAAGTAATTTGGCCTGTATGAGCCTGATTATCCACGTTTACTGTGCATATATACTGTTTTAAAGCCTGCTTGGGGGCATCCCATTCTGTAACATCACATTAGCCTCTGTATTTCCTGTAAGCTGCACACTTATTTAAAGTAATTTGGCCTGTATGAGCCTGATTATCCACTTTTACTGTGCATATATACTGTTCTAAAGGCTGCTTGGGGGCATCCCATTCTGTAACATCACATTAGCCTCTGTATTTACTCTAAGCTGCACACTTATTTAAAGTAATTTGGCCTGTTGGAGCCTGATTATCCACTTTTACTGTGCATATATACTGTTCTAAAGCCTGCTTGGGGGCATCCCATTCTGTAACATCACATTAGCCTCTGTATTTCCTGTAAGCTGCACACTTATTTAAAGTAATTTGGCCTGTATGAGCCTGATTATCCACTTTTACTGTGCATATATACTGTTCTAAAGCCTGCTTGGGGGCATCCCATTCTGTAACTTCACAGTAGCCTCTGTATTTACTCTAAGCTGCACACTTATTTAAAGTAATTTGGCCTGTTGGAGCCTGATTATCCACTTTTACTGTGCATATATACTGTTCTAAAGCCTGCTTCGGGGCATCCCATTCTGTAACATCACATTAGCCTCTGTATTTACTCTAAGCTGCAGACTTATTTAAAGTAATTTGGCCTGTTGGAGTCTGCTTATCCACTTTTACTGTGCATATATACTGTTCTAAAGCCTGCTTGGGGGCATCCCATTCTGTAACATCACATTAGCCTCTGTATTTCCTGTAAGCTGCACACTTATTTAAAGTAATTTGGCCTGTATGAGCCTGATTATCCACTTTTACTGTGCATATATACTGTTCTAAAGCCTGCTTGGGGGCATCCCATTCTGTAACATCACATTAGCCTCTGTATTTCCTGTAAGCTGCACACTTATTTAAAGTAATTTGGCCTGTATGAGCCTGATTATCCACTTTTACTGTGCATATATACTGTTCTAAAGCCTGCTTGGGGGCATCCCATTCTGTAACATCACATTAGCCTCTGTGTTTACTCTAAGCTGCAGACTTATTTAAAGTAATTTGGCCTGTATGAGCCTGATTATCCACTTTTACTGTGCATATATACTGTTCTAAAGCCTGTTTGGGGGCATCCCATTCTGTAACATCACATTAGCCTCTGTATTTACTCTAAGCTGCACACTTATTTAAAGTAATTTGGCCTGTATGAGCCTGATTATCCACTTTTACTGTGCATATATACTGTTCTAAAGCCTGCTTGGGGGCATCCCATTCTGTAACATCACATTAGCCTCTGTATTTACTCTAAGCTGCACACTTATTTAAAGTAATTTGGCCTGTATGAGCCTGATTATCCACGTTTACTGTGCATATATACTGTTCTAAAGCCTGCTTGGGGGCATCCCATTCTGTAACATCACATTAGCCTCTGTATTTCCTGTAAGCTGCACACTTATTTAAAGTAATTTGGCCTGTATGAGCCTGATTATCCACTTTTACTGTGCATATATACTGTTCTAAAGCCTGCTTGGGGGCATCCCATTCTGTAACATCTCATTAGCCTCTGTATTTACTCTAAGCTGCACGCTTATTTAAAGTAATTTGGCCTGTTGTAGCCTGCTTATCCACTTTTACTGTGCATATATACTGTTCTAAAGCCTGCTTGGGGGCATCCCATTCTGTTACATCACATTAGCCTCTGTATTTCCTGTAAGCTGCACAGTTATTTAAAGTAATTTGGCCTGTATGAGCCTGATTATCCACTTTTACTGTGCATATATACTGTTCTAAAGCCTGCTTGGGGGCATCCCATTCTGTAACATCACATTAGCCTCTGTATTTCCTGTAAGCTGCACACTTATTTAAAGTAATTTGGCCTGTATGAGCCTGATTAGCAACTTTTACTGTGCATATATACTGTTCTAAAGCCTGCTTGGGGGCATCCCATTCTGTAACATCACATTAGCCTCTGTATTTCCTGTAAGCTGCACACTTATTTAAAGTAATTTGGCCTGTATGAGCCTGATTATCCACTTATACTGTGCATATATACTGTTCTAAAGCCTGCTTGGGGGCATCCCATTCTGTAACATCACATTAGCCTCTGTATTTACTCTAAGCTGCACACTTATTTAAAGTAATTTGGCCTGTTGGAGTCTGCTTATCCACTTTTACTGTGCATATATACTGTTCTAAAGCCTGCTTGGGGGCATCCCATTCTGTAACATCACATTAGCCTCTGTATTTCCTGTAAGCTGCACACTTATTTAAAAAAATTTGGCCTGTATGAGCCTGATTATCCACTTTTACTGTGCATATATACTGTTCTAAAGCCTGCTTGGGGGCATCCCATTCTGTAACATCACATTAGCCTCTGTATTTCCTGTAAGCTGCACAATTATTTAAAGTAATTTGGCCTGTATAAGCCTGATTATCCACTTTTACTGTGCATATATACTGTTCTAAAGCCTGCTTGGGGGCATCCCATTCTGTAACATCACATTAGCCTCTGTATTTACTCTAAGCTGCACACTTATTTAAAATAATTTGGCCTGTATGAGCCTGATTATCCACTTTTACTGTGCATATATACTGTTCTAAAGCCTGCTTGGGGGCATCTCATTCTATAACATCACATTAGCCTCTGTATTTACTCTAAGCTGCACACTTATTTAAAGTAATTTGGCCTGTATGAGCCTGATTATCCATTTTTACTGTGCATATATACTGTTCTAAAGCCTGCTTGGGGGCATCCCATTCTGTAACATCACATTAGCCTCTGTATTTACTCTAAGCTGCACACTTATTTAAAGTAATTTGGCCTGTATGAGCCTGCTTATCCACTTTTACTGTGCATATATACTGTTCTAAAGCCTGCTTGGGGGCATCCCATTCTGTAACATCACATTAGCCTCTGTATTTCCTGTAAGCTGCACACTTATTTAAAGTAATTTGGCCTGTATGAGCCTGATTACCCACTTTTACTGTGCATATATACTGTTCTAAAGCCTGCTTGGGGGCATCCCATTCTGTAACATCACATTAGCCTCTGTATTTACTCTAAGCTGCACACTTATTTAAAGTAATTTGGCCTGTATGAGCCTGATTATCCACTTTTACTGTGCATATATACTGTTCTAAAGCCTGCTTGGGGGCATCCCATTCTGTAATATCACATTAGCCTCTGTATTTACTCTAAGCTGCACACTTATTTAAAGTAATTTGGCCTGTATGAGCCTGATTATCCACTTTTACTGTGCATATATACTGTTCTAAAGCCTGCTTGGGGGCATCCCATTCTGTAACATCACATTAGCCTCTGTATTTCCTGTAAGCTGCACACTTATTTAAAGTAATTTGGCCTGTATGAGCCTGATTATCCACTTTTACTGTGCATATATACTGTTCTAAAGCCTGCTTGGGGGCATCCCATTCTGTAACATCACATTAGCCTCTGTATTTCCTGTAAGCTGCACACTTATTTAAAGTAATTTGGCCTGTATGAGCCTGATTATCCACTTTTACTGTGCATATATACTGTTCTAAAGCCTGCTTGGGGGCATCCCATTCTGTAACATCACATTAGCCTCTGTATTTCCTGTAAGCTGCACACTTATTTAAAGTAATTTGGCCAGTATGAGCCTGATTATCCACTTTTACTGTGCATATATACTGTTCTAAAGCCTGCTTGGGGGCATCCCATTCTGTAACATCACATTAGCCTCTGTATTTACTCTAAGCTGCACACTTATTTAAAGTAATTTGGCCTGTTGGAGCCTGCTTATCCACTTTTACTGTGCATATATACTGTTCTAAAGCCTGCTTGGGGGCATCCCATTCTGTAACAACACATTAGCCTCTGTATTTACTCTAAGCTGCACACTTATTTAAAGTAATTTGGCCTGTTGGAGCCTGCTTAGACACTGTTGCTGTGCATATATACTGATCTCAGGTCTGCTGTGGGGGCATCCCATTTGTTTTTGACTGCTTTTAATAAACCAGGCCGCAGGGCACCGCAAAACTGCACATTGAACCCTATCTTTTTATAATAAATAAGCAAATACATAAAAATGTCAGGCAGACAAGTGCCAGGATGTTCAAAGAGGAGTGGCAGAGGCCAAGATTCAGCAGGCAGAGATCACAGCAGACTAGGGGCAAGTGGCAGCAGGAGTCACGGTGAGAGACCTGGTCTGCCAGTATCTGCTAGCGGTCGTGTCTCCACCAGTAACGCATCTGCCGTGGTAGATTGGTTAACGCGCTCATCAACAACATCATCACAAGTTACGTCTGAGACCCCCACTCTAGGGTCGGTAGGTTCCTCTGACACAACCCTGAGTTGGCATGCCCCGAGAGCAGTCCCTGTCCTCCCATTGCCTCTGTCCTACGCTGTTCCCTCCCCCAGCGACATATCCTATGCTTTGGATTCAGCTCCACTCTTTAGTGAGGAGGACGATCAGGAGGACAGTCAGCAGCTACTGCCCAACCAAGGAATGGAGGTGGCTTCTTTAGCTAGGCAGACAAATAGTGATGTGGACAGTATCGTGGGTGTTGTGAGCGTTTCAGCTCCTGCGCCAGACACTGTTGACGAATCCACGAACATCAGTGACGTACAGCCACAACTCGGTGATAATGATGATGACGATGAAGCCGATCGCACTTGGGAGCCGGGTGATGAAGGGGCTTCATCGTCATCATCAGGAGAAGAGGGGCGCAGGTTGCCCCGGATTCAGCAGCTCAGGCAGCAAGGTGTTAGCAGCATGGTTGGCAGTCAGCATGGGGGCACAATTGTAAAGCCTGGAGCCAAACGGGGCCGGGGTCGGGATAGAGCACCTGCTGCGCGGCAGGCTACCTTATCGGGAGGTAGTGGGGCAGGGGTTCCTGGAGTTGGTGACAATAGCAGCGAATTAGTGAGGCCTGTTGGTGGGAAAAGTAGCTACTCGGCAGTGTGGCAGTTTTTCCTGAAGCATCCGCAGGAGGGTAACATGGCCACATGCAAGATATGTAGGCAGAAGGTGAAGCGTGGCCAGGGCCCAAATGTTGGCACCACGGCCCTGCGTCAACATATGATGCGTCACCATAAAGCGACCTGAGAGAACCGAGGCTCCCAAGGGGTGGTCCAGTCTGCTTCCTCACCAAGTGGCACGCCGCTCCCAATTTCTGCCAGCCAAGGCTCCAGCACCTCAGCCGAAGGCAGCTGTGCGTCATACCCATCCTCTGTCGCTCCTGCTCCTCCTCCTCCTCCTCCAAGTCATGCATCCCGCCAGCAATCCATCAGCGAAGCCATGTCCAAGAGACAGCAGTATGCGCCCACTCATCCTACGGCGCAGAAGCTGAATGTGCTCCTGTCCAAGTTGTTGGTGCTGCAGTCGCTCCCTTTTCAGGTGGTGGACTCTGCACCTTTCAGAGAACTGATGGCTTGTGCCGAGCCGAGGTGGAGAGTCCCAAGCCGTCATTTCTTTGCCAAGAAGGCAGTACCAGCGCTGCACACTTTTGTTGAACAGAAGGTGGGCCAGTCCTTGAGCCTGTCGGTGTGTAACAAAGTGCATGGCAGCGCCAACGTCTGGAGCTGTAACTACGGTCAGGGACAGTACATGTCATTTACGGCCCACTGGGTGAATGTGGTCCCTTTGCAGCAGCAGCAGCAACTTGGACAGGTCACGCCGCTTCAGCCTCCGCGCTCCCTGCCCGTTGGGCCTGTGACACCTAGCTACTCAGCCTCCTCATCCTCCGCCATCTCCTCACCCTCCACTGTAGGCTCAAGTCTCAGTGCCCCTCCAGTCTACCATGTGTGCAGGGCACGGAGGTGTCACGCAGTGCTTCACATGGTTTGTCTTGGCGAAAGGAGTCACACAGGGGAGGAACTGCTTAAATTTATTCATCAGGAAATCCAAACATGGCTTACTCCAAGAAAACTTAGAATGGGAATCATGGTTACCGACAATGGGAAGAACATTTTGTCTGCGCTGCGTCAAGGAAGCCTGACCCATGCCCCCTGCATGGCTCACGTCTTCAATCTGGTTGTCAAGCGGTTTCTGAAGTGTTCCCCCCATCTGCAAGACATCCTAACAACTTCAAGGAAACTTTGATTGCACTTCAGCCACTCATACACCGCCAAACACACACTTCTTGAGCTACAGTGTCAGAACGGTATCCCCCAACATAGTCTGATTTGCGATGTTTCCACCCGTTGAACAGAGAAAAGCCATCACGGATTTCCTGATGATCCAAGCAGATAGGGGGACTCCCCTGTGTAACTTCAATGTCAACCAGTGGCAGCTCATACGTGACACCTGCCGTTTGCTCAGGCCCTTTGAGGAAGCCACTTTATTTGTCAGTCGGCAGGATTACGGGATGAACGACGTGATTCCACTGCTTCATGTACTACAGCACATGTTGGAAACCATGGCTGGTCAGGGCACTGGAGACATGGCGTTTACATTTTACGGCCACATGAACCCCGTTGGAGCTGAACTGGAGGAGGAGGAGGAAGAGGAGGAGGAGTTGCCCAGCGAAACACAATTTAGGCTTGGCGAAATGGCTGGTTTATCTAGTCAGCGGACAGGAGAGGAGGAGCAGGAGCAGCCAGAGGAGCCAGAGGTTTTTGAGGAAGGCGAGACAGAGGACCCGGACACACCGTGGCAGTATGCAGTGGAGATGGAGACAGGTAGTCCATCCGAGTCACTTGCGCAAATGGTAGGAAGCATGCTCACGTGCTTGCGTAGTGACCCCAGAATTGTTTCCATCTGTTGGCGGGATGACTTCTGGCTGTCCACCTTATTGGACCCTCGCTTCCGGTACAAAATGGGGGCATTTTTTAAACCCACCGAGAGGGAGGACAAACTGAACTACTACAAAGACATTCTACGTAGGCAGTTGGCCGATGCCTATCTGCGCCATGGTCCATACTCTCGCAGGTCTGACTCGAGGGGACCTCTGCGCTCACCTTCCACTGCCATGGCTGCTGGGGGGGTTGGCAGGAGCAGCAGCAGCAGCTCCATCAGCAGCAGCCTCAGTCTTCAGTCGCTAATGAGTAGCTGTCTACACCCGCATAGTGAGGCTACTCATGAGCAGCAGGAAGACCTGGAGCAGGACCTTACCCAGCAGGTCATGTCATACTTTGACATGACCATGCCAACACACCTTGAGGATCCGCTGGACTTCTGGGCAGCCAAACTTGATTTGTGGCCGCAACTAGCAGAGTTTGCCCTGGAAAAGCTGTCCTGCCCGGCAAACAGCGTGCCATCTGAGCGGGTGTACAGTGCGGCGGGGGCCATAGTTACGGCGAGGAGAACTCGTCTGTCAACTAAAAATGTGGAGAGACTCACCTTTGTCTAAATGAATCAGGAATGGATCAGCCAGTATTTCCACCCACCAATGCCTGATGCATGCGACTAGATTCAGCATGGTGCCACGTTTTACACTTTCCAAATGGTGCAAAACATATTTATGTCTTTAGGCCAATTTTTGGCCTCCTGCTGATGCCAACTTCAGGGTGTGCCTTCCAAACAATTTTTGGCCTCCTGCTGATGCCAACTTCAGGGTGTGCCTTTCAGCCAATGTTTGGCCTCCTGCTGCTGCTGCTTGCAACTCCAGGGTGTGATTCATCCAATTTTTGGGCTCCTGCTGCCAACTCCAGTGTCTCTTTAAAGTAATATTTGGGCTCCTGCTGCTGCTGCTTGCAACTCCAGGGTGTGATTCATTCAATTTTTGGGCTCCTGCTGCCAACTCCAGTGTCTCTTTAAAGTAATGTTTGGGCTCCTGCTGCTGCTTGCAACTCCAGAGTGTGATTCATCCAATTTTTGGGCTCCTGCTGCCAACTCCAGTGTCTCTTTAAAGTAATGTTTGGGCTCCTGCTGCTGCTGCTTGCAACTCCAGGGTGTGATTCATCCAATTTTTGGGCTCCTGAAGCCAACCACAGTGTCTCTTTAAAGTAATGTTTGGGCTCCTGCTGCTGCTTGCAACTCCAGGGTGTGATTCATCCAATTTTTGGGCTCCTGCTGCCAACTCCAGTGTCTCTTTAAAGTAATGTTTGGGCTCCTGCTGCTGCTGCTGCCAACTCCAGGGTGTGTCAGTCAATGTTTGGGCTCCTGCTGCCAACTCCAGTGTCTCTTTAAAGTAATGTTTGGGCTCCTGCTGCTGCTGCTTGCAACTCCAGGGTGTGATTCATCCAATTTTTGGGCTCCTGAAGCCAACCCCAGTGTCTCTTTAAAGTAATGTTTGGGCTCCTGCTGCTGCTTGCAACTCCAGGGTGTGATTCATCCAATTTTTGGGCTCCTGCTGCCAACTCGAGTGTCTCTTTAAAAAAATATTTGGGCTCCTGCTGCTGCTGCTGCCAACTCCAAGGTGTGATTCATCCAATTTTTGGGCTCCTGCTGCCAACTCCAGTGTCTCTTTAAAGTAATATTTGGGGTCCTGCTGCTGCTGCTTGCAACTCCAGGGTGTGATTCATTCAATTTTTGGGCTCCTGCTGCCAACTCCAGTGTCTCTTTAAAGTAATGTTTGGGCTCCTGCTGCTGCTTGCAACTCCAGGGTGTGATTCATCCAACTTTTGGGCTCCTGCTGCCAACTCCAGTGTCTCTTTAAAGTAATGTTTGGGCTCCTGCTGCTGCCAACTCCAGGGTGTGATTCATCCAATTTTTGGGCTCCTGAAGCCAACTCCAGTGTCTCTTTAAAGTAATGTTTGGGCTCCTGCTGCTGCCAACTCCAGGGTGTGATTCATCAAATTTTTGGGCTCCTGCTGCCAACCCCAGTGTCTCTTTAAAGTAATGTTTGGGCTCCTGCTGCTGACAACTCCAGGGTGTGATTCATCCAATTTTTGGGCTCCTGCTGCCAACTCCAGTGTCTCTTTAAAGTAATGTTTGGGCTCCTGCTGCTGCTTGCAACTCCAGGGTGTGATTCATCCAATTTTTGGGCTCCTGAAGCCAACCCCAGTGTGTCTTTCAAGCTATGTTTGGGCTCCTGCTGCTTGCAACTCCAGGGTGTGATTTATCTAATTTTTGGGCTCCAAAAGCCAATCCCAGTGTCTCTTTAAAGTAATGTTTGGGCTCCTGCTGCTGCTGCTTGCAACTCCAGGGTGTGATTCATCCAATTTTTGGGCTCCTGCTGCCAACTCCAGTGTCTCTTTAAAGTAATGTTTGGGCTCCTGCTGCTGCTGCTGCAAACTCCAGGGTGTGATTCATCCAATTTTTGGGCTCCTGCTGCCAACCCCAGTGTCTCTTTAAAGTAATGTTTGGGCTCCTGCTGCTGCTTGCAACTCCAGGGTGTGATTCATCCAATTTTTGGGCTCCTGCTGCCAACTCCAGTGTCTCTTTAAAGTAATGTTTGGGCTCCTGCTGCTGCTGCTGCCAACTCCAGGGTGTGTCAGTCAATTTTTGGGCTCCTGCTGCCAACCCCAGTGTCTCTTTAAAGTAATGTTTGGGCTCCTGCTGCTGCTGCTGCCAACTCCAGGGTGTGATTCATGCAATTTTTGGGCTCCTGCTGCCAACTCCAGTGTCTCTTTAAAGTAATGTTTGGGCTCCTGCTGCTGCTTGCAACTCCAGGGTGTGATTCATCCAATTTTTTGGGCTCCTGAAGCAAACCCCAGTGTCTCTTTAAAGTAATGTTTGGGCTCCTGCTGCTGCTTGCAACTCCAGGGTGTGATTCATCCAATTTTTGGGCTCCTGCTGCCAACTCCAGTGTCTCTTTAAAGTAATGATTGGGCTTCTGCTGCTGCCAACTCCAGGGTGTGATTCATCCAATTTTTGGGCTCCTGCTGCCAACCCCAGTGTCTCTTTAAAGTAATGTTTGGGCTCCTGCTGCTGCCTACTCCAGGGTGTGATTCATCCAACTTTTGGGCTCCTGCTGCCAACTCCAGTGTCTCTTTAAAGTAATGTTTGGGCTCCTGCTGCTGCCAACTCCAGGGTGTGATTCATCCAATTTTTGGGCTCCTGAAGCCAACTCCAGTGTCTCTTTAAAGTAATGTTTGGGCTCCTGCTGCTGCCAACTCCAGGGTGTGATTCATCAAATTTTTGGGCTCCTGCTGCCAACCCCAGTGTCTCTTTAAAGTAATGTTTGGGCTCCTGCTGCTGACAACTCCAGGGTGTGATTCATCCAATTTTTGGGCTCCTGCTGCCAACTCCAGTGTCTCTTTAAAGTAATGTTTGGGCTCCTGCTGCTGCTTGCAACTCCAGGGTGTGATTCATCCAATTTTTGGGCTCCTGAAGCCAACCCCAGTGTGTCTTTCAAGCTATGTTTGGGCTCCTGCTGCTTGCAACTCCAGGGTGTGATTTATCCAATTTTTGGGCTCCAAAAGCCAATCCCAGTGTCTCTTTAAAGTAATGTTTGGGCTCCTGCTGCTGCTGCTGCCAACTCCAGGGTGTTTCAGTCAATTTTTGGGCTCCTGCTGCCAACCCCAGTGTCTCTTTAAAGTAATGTTTGGGCTCCTGCTGCTGCTTGCAACTCCAGGGTGTGATTCATCCAATTTTTGGGCTCCTGAAGCAAACCCCAGTGTCTCTTTAAAGTAATGTTTGGGCTCCTGCTGCTTGCAACTCCAGGGTGTGATTCATCCAATTTTTGGGCTCCTGCTGCCAACTCCAGTGTCTCTTTAAAGTAATGATTGGGCTTCTGCTGCTGCCAACTCCAGGGTGTGATTCATCCAATTTTTGGGCTCCTGCTGCCAACCCCAGTGTCTCTTTAAAGTAATATTTGGGCTCCTGCTGCTGCTTGCAACTCCAGGCTGTGATTCATCCAATTTTTGGGCTCCTGCTGCCAACTCCAGTGTTTCTTTAAAGTAATGTTTGGGCTCCTGCTGCTGCTGCTGCCAACTCCAGGGTGTGTCAGTCAATTTTTTGGCTCCTGCTGCCAACCCCAGTGTCTCTTTAAAGTAATGTTTGGGCTCCTGCTGCTGCCAACTCCAGGGTGTGATTCATCCAATTTTTGGGCTCCTGCTGCCAACTCCAGTGTCTCTTTAAAGTAATGTTTGGGCTCCTGCTGCTGCTTGCAACTCCAGGGTGTGATTCGACCAATTTTTGGGCTTCTGAAGCCAACCCCAGTGTGTCTTTCAAGCTATGTTTGGGCTCCTGCTGCTTGCAACTCCAGGGTGTGATTCATCCAATTTTTGGGCTCCAAAAGCCAACCCCAGTGTCTCTTTAAAGTAATGTTTGGGCTTCTGCTGCTGCCAACTCCAGGGTGTGATTCATCCAATTTTTGGGCTCCAAAAGCCAACCTCAGTGTCTCTTTAAAGTAATGTTTGGGCTCCTGCTGCTGCTTGCAACTCCAGGGTGTGATTCATCCAATTTTTGGGCTCCTGCTGCCAACTCCAGTGTCTCTTTAAAGTAATGTTTGGGCTCCTGCTGCTGCTTGCAACTCCAGGGTGTGATTCATCCAATTTTTTGGCTTCTGCTGCCAGCTCCAGTGTCTCTTTAAAGTAATGTTTGGGCTCCTGCTGCTGCCAACTCCAGGGTGTGATTCATCCAATTTTTGGCCTCCTGCAGCCAACTCCAGTGTCTCTTTAAAGCAATTTTGGGCTCCTGCTGCTGCTTGCAACTCCAGGGTGTGATTCATCCAATTTTTGGGCTCCTGCTGCCAAATCCAGTGTCTCTTTCAAGCTATGTTTGGGCTCCTGCTGCTGCTGCTGCTTGCAACTCCAGGGTGTGATTCATCCAATCTTTGGGCTCCTGCAGCCAACTCCAGTGTCTCTTTCAAGCTATGTTTGGGCTCCTGCTGCAGCTGCTGCTGCTTGAAGCTCCAGGGTGTGTCAGTCAATTTTTGGGCTCCTGCTGCTGCCAACTCCAGTGTCTCTTTCAGCCAATGTTTGGGCTCCTGCTGCTGCTTGCAACTCCAGGGTGTGATTCATCCAATTTTTGGCCTCCTGCAGCCAACTCCAGTGTCTCTTTAAAGCAATGTTTGGGCTCCTGCTGCTGCTTGCAACTCCAGGGTGTGATTCATCCAATTTTTGGCCTCCTGCAGCCAACTCCAGTGTCTCTTTAAAGCAATGTTTGGGCTCCTGCCCCTCATAGTGATGCCACTTCAACTCTCTGCAATTGTGCGGCTCTGCGATTCTATTAGCGATGCCTCTGATCTGCATGTGATATTTATATTATATTTATAAGTATTATTTAAATAACCCAGCACGCATCCTATGCGTGTTACAGCAAGGCAGAATGGTTTACAACCCTATTGAGGCTCTAGGAGGCTCAGAAATAGCTGTTTTAATAGCGATTCGTCGCGAATAAATTCGGGTCGAACTGATTTTTGACGGAAAATTCGGCGAATCAGTCGAATCGAATTTTTCAAAAGTTCGCTCATCTCTATATAGGAGGTTGCAGGGGCACTGGAGGCAGTAGATGACCCCAGCGGTGTTGCAGGAAAGATCTCCTTTTATTCTGTACTCTTTGCCTGAGATTGGGTTGGTAAAGTGGTTCTTTGTGTGTCGGAGGTTTATTTTGCATACTCAGTTTGCAGCCATGGCAGTCTCTGCATTTTGTGAATTTGTTATGTGCTGGTGTTGCAATAACCGGCTTTTCCGTTTTTTCACCTGCACCCTCTGCGCTACAACTAATACCACAGAACATCCAGGCTGTGGTGGTGAGTAATTATCACCGAGCATCAACTGTACTAATTTTCCTAGCAATTTTGATCAACTTACTGAAACTGCAATTCATACAATTTCCTTTCATTCGTTTACCATTAATTAAAAGGATATACGTAAAACCACAGACAATCCAGGCTGTGGCAGGGAATAAAAAACACCGAGCACATATTGTACTAATTGTTGCATCAATTTTGATCAACTTACCGAAACTGTAAGTCATACAATCCCCTTATATTCATTTTACCTTTTAAATACAAGTTTTCACACTTCCCCCACAACGGTTACAAGCCTCACAACACAAATCAGAACATTAAAGCAGACCTCAACCAATTACTCTGCGCTAACCACCAGAACCCTTTCTGATGACATAATTATCTCCATCCATCCAAAACAATCATCTACCTCAACTCACACCGCCTACCTGGACCTCAGGAACACCGCTTATTTCATTTCAGCGCCGACCCACAACCTCTAAACCATCTAGGTTCCACCAACCACATTGCTCCAACCAGCTAGAAACTCAACTCACCCTGAACAAGGAATCATACACCACAAACCAGCTCAAAGAACTCAGAATACAGGGCCAATAGTGTAATCAACACTGACCAATCTGTATAACGCTACCTGAGAGGAGAAATCCCTCAGACAGCAAGATTAAAAATTCCAACAATTTTTGAGGCCTAATTAGTCAGAGGCAATGATACCTAGTTGTTTCTGATTTAATTAAAAGGTGGAAACACCCCCTCAAACAAAACTTCAATTTGGTAATATTATTGCATTTGTTTATTCATACTTTTATGTATATACACTAACCGATTTTTCCTCACAGGACTGAGGAGAACATTAACCCTTTATTTACTCTCCCTTTTAACCTGCCTTTTTATCCAAGCGCACCTACACTAATCTCTTCTCAACCTAGGTCCACACCTAAGTTAGAACAGATTTAACCCATCTACATTTCTCCCAGGGAATACAGGTTTTTCCCTCAAGTAGGAGCTGTTCAAATTATCTAACTGCGCTTTCCTCAATCCAGTTCCTGAGATGGGAGGCTGCCCACATCTAGAGGGAAACTGGGAATGTGACTGTATACCAATCATTAATATGCGCATTATATGACACTAATTAGATAGGACGAGTACATGCACATGCGCTGTTGGACCAGGAATGGTAATTTTTTTATGGGTAATTTTGCAGGTTTCACATAGCTAGACCTTTACCTTTCTAAATTGTCATGGCATCCAGATTCTGTAACTGGGAGATTTGGCAGATGTAACAGTAATAACCAATTTGTCGAATCCCTAATGCACTTTGTTTCTTTCAAGTTTTTAATTTTCTAAATAAAACATTTAAAAGCATGCTGGGGTCTATCTGAGGGCACAATCTCAGTTTCAGGACCAACTCTTGTCTGTTTGCCAGACTAGCCATGGACTGACACTGGTCAGTATTGCTTTGCTATAAATAAGATTGTTTAAAGCTAGTTTACGAGCTTTTGTAAGTTCTGGTTGTGTTATAAGTGAGGGAACTTTTCATTAAGGGAAAAAAGCACTGTTTTACTGTGTTTTGCTTTTTTTCTCTTGTATTGCATGGTTTAGCCCTATATTAAAATACAATGGTTGTTTTGCATTTGCTAGAGAGCAGAGTTAATTGGGTGGGGTTGTTGCTGCCTAATCAGAAGCCAATTTATTTCACCTGAGGCCAGCCTTCTGATTGTTTGCCAGACTAGCCATAGACTGACACTGTGGCTGTCCACCCTAGCAAAATTGCCAAATTGGGTAATGATGCAAGTGTCAATCTCAGAAATGGCAGCCTTAGTAGATACTGCTCTCCTTAGCTGAGAGGACAGCTCAGCTAGTGAGCTGGTGGTTGGGACTGCAGGCAGGACTAGACAGTTAGTGGTAATAGGGGATTCTAATTAGAGATGAGCGAACTTTTGAAAAATTCGATTCAACTGATTCGCCGAATTTTCCGACAAAAATCGTTTCGACCCGAATTTATTCGCGACGAAACGCTATTAAAAACGGCTATTTCTGAGCCTCCTAGAGCCTCAGTAGTGTTGTAAACCATTCTGCCTTGCTGTAACACGCATAGGATGCGTGCTGGGTTACTGAAATAATACTGTAAATAATTAGGACATGCAGATCAACTATCCAGGAATCGACTGGAGAACCTCCGCTTGCTACAAGATAATTATATGAATCAGTTCGTGGAGGCACCAACTAGGGGTGATGCTATTCTAGATCTTGTAATATCAAATAATGATGACCTGATGGGGGCAGTAACAGTCCGTGAAAATCTTGGTAACAGTGACCACAATATAATTGTATTTAACATAAACTGTAAGAAAGATTTTCTTCCTGGGAAGGCAAAAACATTAAATTTTAGAAAGGCCAACTTCCCCAGGCTCAGAGCTGCACTCAAGGACATAGACTGGGAGCATCTGTTCAGGAATAAGGATACAGATGCCAAATGGGAGTGCTTTAAATCAATTGTGAATAGCAACGTTGCAAAATGTATTCCTACGGGTAACAAATATAAGCGGCTAAAGTTAAACCCCTCATGGCTGACACCTGCGGTTAAAAGGGCAATAAAGAACAAAAAAAGGGCATTTAAACATTACAAGGCTGAACTCTCAGCTGTAACACTTGAACAGTATAAACTAGTAAATAAAGTGTGTAAGAAAGAAATAAGGTTGGCAAAAGCACAAAATGAACGAGATGTGGCCAAAGAAAGCAAAACAAACCCTAAACGATTTTTCAAATATATTAATTCGAAGAAAACTAAATCAGAACAGGTAGGTGCCCTAATTAATGATAATGGGGAAATGGTCACTGGGGATGAAGATAAGGCAGAGCTGTTAAATGGATTCTTTAGCTCTGTGTACACAAGAGAAGTGCAAGGAGCCAACACAGGAGATGCCACTGATAGTAATAGCCCAAGTATAATAATTAACAAGCTGAACGTGGATATCATCCAAGAAAAACTCAATAATTTAAATGTGAATAAGACTGGAGGACCAGATGGACTTCACCCAAGAGTTCTCAAAGAACTCAGTTCCGTTATCTCGTCACCTCTGTTGTTGATCTTTAAAGACTCACTAGCAACTGGTATAGTGCCAAGGGACTGGCGCAGGGCAAATGTGGTGCCCATTTTTAAATTACAGTGACAATTACAGACCTGTTAGCTTAACATCTATTGTGGGGAAATTGCTTGAGGGACTATTAAGGGACAACATACACGAATATGTAACTATCCATAATATTATAAGTGACAACCAACACGGTTTTACTAAGGGCAGAAGCTGCCAAACTAACCTGATTGGCTTCTATGAGGAGGTAAGTAGAAGCCTGGACAGAAGGGCGGCTGTGGATATAGTTTTTCTGGATTTTGCAAAAGCATTTGACACTGTCCCCCATAGACGCTTATTGGGGAAATTGAGATCTTCAGGATTAGAAAACGCAGTTTGTAACTGGATTGAAAACTGGCTGAAGGATCGTGTGCAGAGAGTTGTGGTTAATGATACCTACTCTGAATGGTTACCAGTTGTAAGCGGTGTACCCCAGGGTTCAGTGCTAGGCCCACTATTATTCAACTTGTTTATAAACGACATAGAATATGGAATTAAAAGCACTGTCTCTATTTTTGCAGATGACACAAAGATATGTAGCACAGTGCAGTCTATTGAAGATGTTCACAAGCTTCAGGCTGACTTGGACACATTGAGTGTCTGGGCATCCACTTGGCAAATGAAGTTCAATGTGGAAAAATGTAAAGTCATGCACTTGGGGTCTAATAACCCGAAGGCAACATATGTCCTCGGGGGAGTAAAACTGGGAGAGTCACTTGTTGAGAAGGATCTGGGGGTACTAGTAGATCACAGACTAATTAACAGCATGCAATGCCAAGCAGCTGCTTCCAAGGCCACCAAGATACTATCGTGCATTAAAAGAGGCATGGAATCACGGGATAGAGATGTAATTTTGCCTCTTTACAAGGCACTGGTGTGCCCTCACCTGGAATATGCCGTCCAGTTCTGGGCACCCGTTCATAGAAAGGACGCCCTGACTCTGGAAAGGGTGCAAAGGAGAGCCACCAAACTAATAAAGGGAATGAAAGATCTTAGTTATGAGGAAAGATTACGAGAATTAAATCTGTTTAGTCTTGAGAGGAGGCGATTGCGGGGGGACATGATTAACTTGTATAAATATATAAATGGACCATACAAAAAATATGGGGGAACACTATTTCGCGTAAAATCCTCTCTAAGGACAAGGGGGCACTGCCTTCGATTGGAAAAAAAGAAATTTAGTCTCCGGAGGCGACAATCGTTTTTTACCATAAGAACTATAAATCTATGGAATAGCCTCCCACAGAAGCTTGTTACAGCATCAACCGCTGACAGCTTCAAAAAAGGATTAGATGCTTATTTTGAAGAAAATAACATTAACAGTTACTACTAGTGGTTATCAATAACAAAAAATAAAGACAAAAAATAAAATAAATAGCTTCCCCTATGAAATAAAAAATAACTTTCCCCTACCCCAACACCCTTGGTTGAACTTGATGGACATATGTCTTTTTTCAACCGTATAAACTATGTAACTATGTAAGATCAGAGGCATCGCTATTAGAATCGCAGAGCGGCACAATTACAGAGAGTTGAGGTGGCATCACTATGAGGGGCCCCTATATTGCCTGAAAAACACACCCTGGAGCTGGCAGCGGCAGGAGCCCAAACATTGGATTTGGCTCAAAGAGACATTGGAGTTGGCAGCAGGAGCCCAAAAATTGGCTGAATGACACCCTGGAGTTGCAAGCAGCAGCAGGAGCCCAAACATAGCTTGAAAGACACACTGGAGTTGGCAGCAGGAGCCCAAAAATTGGATGAATCACACCCTGGAGTTGCAAGCAGCAGCAGCCCAAACATAGCTTGAAAGAGACACTGGAGTTGGCAGCAGGAGCCCAAAAATTGGATGAATCACACCCTGGAGTTGCAAGCAGCAGCAGCAGCCCAAGCATAGCTTGAAAGAGACACTGGAGTTGGCAGCAGGAGCCCAAAAATTGGATGAATCACACCCTGGAGTTGCAAGCAGCAGCAGCAGGAGCCCAAACATAGCTTGAAAGAGACACTGCAGTTGGCAGCAGGAGCCCAAAGATTGGATGAATCACACCCTGGAGTTGCAAGCAGCAGCAGCAGCCCAAATATTACTTTAAAGAGACACTGGAGTTGGCAGCAGGAGCCCAAAAATTGGATGAATCACACCCTGGAGTTGCAAGCAGCAGCAGGAGCCCGAACATTACTTTAAAGAGACACTGGAGTTGGCAGCAGGAGCCCAAAAATTGGATGAATCACACCCTGGAGTTGGCAGCAGCAGGAGCCCAAATATTACTTTAAAGAAACACTGGAGTTGGCAGCAGGAGCCCAAAAATTGGATGAATCACACCCTGGAGTTGCAAGCAGCAGCAGCAGCCCAAACATTACTTTAAAGAGATACTGGAGTTGGCAGCAGGAGCCCAAAAATTGGATGAATCACACCCTGGAGTTGCAAGCAGCAGCCCAAACATTACTTTAAAGAGACACTGGAGTTGGCAGCAGGAGCCCAAAAATTGGATGAATAACACTCTGGAGTTGCAAGCAGCAGCAGGAGCCCAAACATTGGCTGAAAGAGACACTGGAGTTGGCAGCAGGAGCCCAAAAATTGACTGACACACCCTGGAGTTGGCAGCAGCAGCAGCAGGAACCTAGAAATTGGCTGGAAGGCACCCTGAAGTTGGCAGCAGCAGGAGCACATACATTAGCTGGAAAGCACACCCTGGAGTTGGCAGCAGCATAAGCAGGAGCCCAAACATTGCTTGAAAGACACCCTGGAGTTGGCAGCAGCAGCAGCGGCAGCAGCAGGAGGCCAAAAATTGGCTGAGAGAGAGACTGGAGTTGGCAGCAGGAGCCCAAAAATGGGATGAATCACACCCTGGAGTTGCAAGCAGCAGGAGCCCGAACATAGCTTGAAAGACACACTGGGGTTGGCTTCAGGAGCCCAAAAATTGGATGAATCACACCCTGGGGTTGCAAGCAGCAGCAGCAGCCCAAACATTACTTTAAAGAGACACTGCAGTTGGCTGCTGGAGCCCAAAAATTGGATGAATCACACCCTGTGGAGAGTCATGTGGAGAAAAAGTAGCTTAGTTAGTAATATCTACATAAAATTATGAATAAACAAATGCAAAAGTATTGCCAAAGTGAAGTTTTGTTTGAGGGTGTGTTTCCACCTTTTAATTAAATCATAAACAACAAGGTATCATTGCCTCTGACTAATTAGCCCTCAAAAATTCTTGGAATTTTTAATCTGGATGTCTGATCCATCTTATCCGAAGAATATTAATAAAAAGTAAGAGTAACGTAAAGGATTTTTTATCAATACTTAAATACTTAAATCTGTTTTGCACGATCCATATTTCTTTAGTGTTGGTCTGGCCCCATCATCAATCTACTGGAATACATCAGGCATTGTTGGGAGGAAAGCTTGGCTGATCCATGCGCCATTCATTTCCACGCAGGGCTGTCTCTGGAAAAAAAAATGTATGTATAAACCAGGGTCTTTTTCATATAAAAACAAATGGTTATTCTTGCTTTTCAACCATATGTTCCACAGCTTTACCAGTCATTGTATCAGCAAATGAAGCAACTTTGTCTCGAAGTGCTGCAAAAGCAGTCCACTGCATCACAAGTGGCATCTGACACCCCCAGTCAACTGTCTGTTGTTATGCTTTGGGTTCAGCTCCACTATCCATTGATGAAGATCTGATAATCATAAAATTCAGCAGCTACTGCCCAGCCAAGAAGTGGAGGAGACACTCGCCTCTTCTTCCACTAGCCGGGCAATTAGTGATGAGGAGAGTGTCGTGGGAGGAGGTGTTGCAAGCGGAGGTAGTGGAAGAGGGTCCCTGGAGTCTGCGGCGGTGGCGGCGGCAGCAGCAGCAGTGAATTATTGCGGACTGTTGGTAGGAAAAATCAGCTACTCAGCGATGTGGCAGTTTTTCATACAGCATCCACAATCCTGTGGAGAAAAAGTAGGTTAGTTAGTATATATACATAAAATTATGAATAAACAAATGCAATAGTATTGCCAAAGTGAAGTTTTGTTTGAGGGTGTGTTTCCACCTTGTAATTAAATCAGAAACAACTAGGTATCATTGCCTCTGAATAATTAGCCCTCAAAAATTCTTGGAATTTTTAATCTTGATGTCTGAGGGATTTCTCCTCTCAGACAGCGTCACCATAAGTCCAGCCTGCTGCATTACCCAGTGGTGGACCTTTCAGAGAACTGATGGCTTGTGCCGAGCCGAGGTGGAGAGTCCCATGGTATCATTGCTTTGCGAAGATGGCAGTACCTGCCCTGTAAAATGTTGTTGAACAGAAGGTGGGCCAGTCCTTTAGCCTGTCAGTGTGTACCAAAGTGCACAGTGTTGTCCACGTCTGGAGCTGTAACTATGGACTCATGGTGGACAATATATATCCTTTTAGGCCCCCTTGGTGATTGTGGTTTCACGCTGTTCTTCACATGGTTTTCCTTGACCAACAGAGTCACACATGGGAGGAACTACTAAAAATGAGAACTCAATCCATGAAATCATTGCTTAATCCACGAAAACTGCAAATTTGGACCCATGGTGACTGACACTTGGAAGAACATCTTGTTTGCGCTGCGACAAGGAAGCCAGAGTCATGCGTCCTGACATGGTACACGTGTTCAGTCTAGTTGTCAAGCGTTTTCTGAAGTCTTCCCCCCATCTGAAAGACATCCGAACAACAGGAAAGAAAGTTAGCATGCACTTCTGGCACCTCCAAGCACAACCTTATTGAGCTTCAGCGTCAGAACGGTGTACCCCAACATAGTCTGATTTGCCATGTTTCCACCCTTTGGAATTCCACCCTCCATATGCAGGATCCACTATAGGAACAGAGAAAAGCCATCACGGATTTCTGGATGATCCAAACGGATAGGGGGACACCCCTGTGTAAATTCAATGTAAACCATTGGCAGCTCATACGTGACACCGGCCGTTTGCTCAGGCCCTTTGAGGAAGCTACTTTATTAGTCAGTTGCCAGGACTATGAGATGAACGATGAGATTCCACTGCTTCATGTACTACAACACATGTTGGAAACCATGGCTGGTCAGGGCACTGGAGACATGGCACATACATTTCACAGCCACATGAAGCCTGTGGGGGCTGAAGTGGAGGAGGAGGAGGGGGTGGGGAACAGCAAGCCACAGTTTAGGTTTCACAAAATGACCATTTTATCTAGTCATCTGACAGGAGAGGAGGAGCAGGAGCAGCCACAGGAGCTAGAGGGTTGGGAGGAAGGCGAGACAGAGGACCCAGACACACCGTGGCAGTTTACAGTGGAGATGGAGACAGGTGGTCCCTCCGAGTCACTTGCACAAATGGCACGATGCATGCTCACATGCTTGCGTACTAGTGAGCGCAGAATTGTCTCCATTTGTCAGCGGGAAGACTTCTGGCTCTCCAACTTATTGGACCCTCGCTTCCGGCACAAAATGGGGGCATTTTTTACGCCCACTGAGAGGGAGGACAAACTGACCTACTACAGAGACATCCCACGTAGTCAGTTGGGCGATGTCTATCTGCGCCATGGTCCATACTCCCACAGGTCTGACTCGGGGGGACCTCTGTGATCACCTTCCACTGCCATGGCTGCTGGGGGGTGGAAGGAGCAGCAGCAGCAGCTCCATCAGCAGCAGCCTCAGTCTTCAGTCGCTAGTGAGTAGCTTTCTACACCCGCATAGTGAGTCTACTCATGAGCAGCAGGAAGACCTGGAGCTGGACCTCAAACAGCAGGTCATGTCATACCTTGACATGACCATGCCAACACACCTTCAGGATCCACTGGATTTGCTGGGAAGCCAAACTTGACTTGTGTCCGCAACTAGCAGAGTTTGCCCTGGAAAAGCTGTACTGGCCGGACAGTAGTTGATTTAGATGGCAACTGGGCTGCTCTATATAATGAAGCAAAATGGCAAATTTACCTCACAATATAAGCTATTGCCCCTCAGATTTACACAGGGGCTGCTTCATATAATGGTGCAAAACCATGAATTTACCTCATAATATAAACTATTGCCCCTCAGATTTACACAGGGGCTGCTCTATATTATGCTGCAAAATGGCAAATTTACCTCACAATATAAGCTATTGCCCCTCAGATTTACACAGGGGCTGCTCCATATAATGGTTCAAAACCATGAATTTACCTCATAATATAAACTATTGCCCCTCAGATTTACACAGGGGCTGCTCTATATAATGAAGCAAAATGGCAAATTTACCTCACTATATAAGCTAATGCCCCTCAGATTTACACAGGGGCTGCTCTATATTATGCTGCAAAATGGCAAATTTACCTCACAATATAAGCTATTGCCCCTCAGATTTACACAGGGCCTGCTCTATAGAATGCTACAAAACCAACAGCGGATTTAACTTACACAATATAACCTATTTCTCAGGTTTATATAGGGACTGCTCTATGTAATGGTGCAAAACCATGAATTTACCTCATAATATAAACTATTGCCCCCCAGGTTTACTCAGGGGCTGCTCCATATAATGGTGCAAAACAGGGCAAATGTATTGTCCAATATAAACTATTGCTGCTCTGATTTACACAGGAGGGCCACTCTAAAGAATGGTGCAACATGGCGAATTTAGCTCACAATATAACATAGATTGCAAAATGAGATTTTCAGACAGGGCCTGCTCTATAAAATGGCAACTTTACCTCACAATATAAACTATTGTTCCTCAGATTTACACAGGGATTTAGGTTGATATATATAATAGTGCAAAACAGCGAATTTACCTCACAATACTGTATAAACTATTGCTCCTCAGATTTACACAGTGAGCTTCTCTATATAATGGTGCAAAATGGCGAATTTACCTCACTATATAATCTATTACAGCTCTATATAAATAAAAATAAATAAATAAAAGGGCCTGTAGAAGCTTATTTAGTATAACAGATAGGGTGACATGTGCTGGTTTGGGATGCCCATATGGGCTAGTGTTTTGACTGCAGGACAAAAACCAATTCAAAATGCAATGCTCAGATTCAGCTGAGGAAGGATCAACAAGTGTATTTAGTATAACAGATAGGCTGCCTAATGCAGGTTTGGGATGCCCTGCGGCCTGGTGTTTTTTTTTGTTAAAGGCAGACCAAAAACCAATTCAAAATGCAATACTTTGATTAAGCTGAGGAAGGATCAACAAGAGTATTTAGTATAACAGATAGGCTGCTAAGTGCAGGTTTGGGATACCCTGGGGCCTAGTGTTTTGGCAGCAGGACAAAAACCAATGCAAAATGCAATAGCTTAATAAAGCTGATGCTGAACAACGCTTATTTAGTATAACAGATGGGGTGCAACATGCAGGTTTGGGATACCCTGCGGCCTGGTGTATTTAAAGCAGACCAAAACCAATTCAAAATGCAATAACTTAATAAAGCTGAGGCTGTAGATGCTTATTTAGTATAAACAGATAGGGTGCAACGTGCAGCTTTGGGGTGCCCTGCAGCCTGGTTAATTGAAAGCAGTCAAAAAGGAAGTGCAAACTGAAGTAGCTTAATGAAGCTGATGCTGATCAACGCTTATGTTGTATACCAGATAGGGTGCAAGGTGCAGCTTTGGGGTGCCCTGCGGCCTGGTTTATTAAAAGCAGTCAAAAACAAGTGCAAACTGAAGTAGCTTAATAAAGCAGCTGATGCTGATCAACGCTTATGTTGTATAACAGATAGGGTTAAAATAGCATGTGCCTTGGGATGCCCGTGTGGCCTGGTATATTTTAAGCTGAACAAAAAGTAACAATAATCCAAGTATGAGAAATGCTTTAGCTTAACATATAGGGTTAATCAGCATGTGCCTTGGGATGCCCGTGTGGCCTGGTATATTTTAAGCTGAACAAAAAGTAACAATAATCCAAGTATGAGAAATGCTTTAGCTTAACATATAGGGTTAATCAGCATGTGCCTTGGGATGCCCGTGTGGCCTGGTATATTTTAAGATGAACAAAAAGTAACAATAATCCAAGTATGAGAAAAGCTTGTGCTTAACAAATAGGGTTAAATAGCATGTGCCTTGGGATGCCCGTGTGGCCTGGTATATTTCAAGATGAACAAAAAGTAACAATAATCCAAGTATGAGAAATGCTTGTGCTTAACAGATAGGGTTAAATAGCATGTGCCTTGGGATGCAAGTGTGGCATAATGTATTTTAGGCTGAACAAAAAGTATTAACAATAATCCAAATATGAGAAATGCTTTTGTTTAACAGATAGGGTTAAATAGCATGTGCCTTGGGATGCAAGTGTGGCGTAATGTATTTTAGGCTGAACAAAAAGTATTAACAATAATCCAAATATGAGAAATGCTTTTGTTTAACAGATAGGGTTAAATAGCATGTGCCTTGGGATGCCAGTGTGGCGTAATGTATTTTAAGCTGAGCAGAAACTTTTAACACTAATCCAAGTATGAGAAATAATTTTGACCTTCTTTACAGCGCCATACTTTGAAAAAAAATCCTTAATTTCATGCCGATCAATCCAAAGGTCAATGCCCCCCAAAAAATTGTGTTCGGAATAAGTTTTCCTTCTGGAAGGACGTAACCTTTAGTTTACATGGTTGGGGTAGGTTATCTTACAAATTGGGATACCCCAGGCAGCAGTGTCATTGAAAGAGACAGATTGTAATGCAGACCATACGCAAGCAGAGAAACTCAGGCTGCAACAGGCCTCTTTAGTTTACATGGTTGGGGTAGGTTATCTTACAAATTGGGATACCCCAGGCAGCAGTGTCATTGAAAGAGACAGATTGTAATGCAGACCATACACAAGCAGAGAAACTCAGGCTGCAACAGGCCTCTTTAGTTTACATGGTTGGGGTAGGTTATCTTACAAATTGGGATACCCCACTGTATATGAAACCGAATATAATGCACCCCCAAAAGTGGACAATCAGCCTCCAAGAGGCCTGCTTAGTTTAAATAAGAGAGCTGCTTAGCTTAAATAAGAGAGCTGCTTAGTGTAAATTAGAGGCCTGCTTAGTTTAAATAAGAGAGCTGCTTAGTGTAAATAAGAGAGGTAGGTTATGTTATGTTACAGAATGGGATACCCCCAAGCAGGCTTTAGACCAGTATATATGCACAGCAACAGTGGATAAGCAGGCTTCAACAGGCCAAATTACTTTAAATAAGTGTGCAGCTTAGAGGCGATACAGAGGCTAATGGTATGTTACAGAATGGGATGCCCCACAGCAGACCTGAGATCAGTATATATGCACAGTAAAAGTGTCTAAGCAGGCTCAAACAGGCCAAATTACTTTAAATAAGTGTGCAGCTTAGAGGAGATACAGAGGCTAATGATATGTTACAGAATGGGATGCCCCACAGCAGACCTGAGATCAGTATATATGCACAGCAACAGTGGATAAGCAGGCTCCAACAGGCCAAATTACTTTAAATAAGTGTGCAGCTTAGAGGAGATACAGAGGCTAATGGTATGTTACAGAATGGGATGCCCCACAGCAGACCTGAGATCAGTATATATGCACAGTAAAAGTGTCTAAGCAGGCTCAAACAGGCCAAATTACTTTAAATAAGTGTGCAGCTTAGAGTAAATACAGAGGCTAATGGTATGTTACAGAATGGGATGCCCCACAGCAGACCTGAGATCAGTATATATGCACAGTAAAAGTGTCTAAGCAGGCTCAAACAGGCCAAATTACTTTAAATAAGTGTGCAGCTTAGAGTAAATACAGAGGATAATGGTATGTTACAGAATGGGATGCCCCACAGCAGACCTGAGATCAGTATATATGCACAGCAACAGTGGATAAGCAGGCTCCAACAGGCCAAATTACGTTAAATAAGTGTGCAGCTTAGAGGAGATACAGAGGCTAATGGTATGTTACAGAATGGGATGCCCCACAGCAGACCTGAGATCAGTATATATGCACAGCAACAGTGGATAAGCAGGCTCCAACAGGCCAAATTACTTTAAATAAGTGTGCAGCTTAGAGGAGATACAGAGGCTAATGGTATGTTACAGAATGGGATGCCCCACAGCAGACCTGAGATCAGTATATATGCACAGTAAAAGTGTCTAAGCAGGCTCAAACAGGCCAAATTACTTTAAATAAGTGTGCAGCTTAGAGTAAATACAGAGGCTAATGGGATGTTACAGAATGGGATGCCCCACAGCAGACCTGAGATCAGTATATATGCACAGTAAAAGTGTCTAAGCAGGCTCAAACAGGCCAAATTACTTTAACCCTTTAACCGCCAGCCTACCTTGAGATTTGTCACCCTTTGTTGCCAGACCATTTTGCACTATTTTGCGCTCCACATGTTCAACTGTGATTTTTGAAGAGATTTCCCAGTATTTCCCTGGACAATTATATATTGTTTTTTTCAGCACAGTCTGGGCTTTAACATGAAGTGTCTTGTTTGTAAGATTGTCAGTGTTTTTTAAATATTTTTATGGAAGATATGTAAAAAAAAACCCAAAAAAACATTTTTTTACAATTTTAGTGTGTTTTCCTAATAAAACATGCAAGTTGTTCCAGAAAATCATATTGTGTGTAAAAGCCCTATTGCTCCCGATTGCAACAGTACCACATATGTATTGGTAGACATCCTTTCCTGCCCACGAGACACGTAAAACTAAAAAGAGCGACTGAGCTAATTTTCAAAGAAAATACACCATTTTGCTCTCCTTGCGGTTTTTCAACCAAAACACCACTTTTCAATTGAAATACCCACCACAAACCATATGTTCCCTGAAAGTACACACCTCAAGCGTTTTAGGCGTACCAGGCTTGTTGTTGTAGCTGCAGCTTTCTGGGCGCAAGCCTTCCCGAAACTCACTGGTTGTACCTGATTTCCCTAAAAAAATAGCAAAAATGCAGCATTAAGACCAATTTTTTCTATAAAACTGCGCTAACCAAAAAAAAACTAATCAAATCTGAAATGGCAAGGTCTTCTGAACAGAACAATACCCAACATGCATAGCTACCTCCAAGGGTAGGGCTGCCAATTACCCCAAAGCAAAGCGTATGCATAACGGGCATTTCACTTGAAATTTCCTGCTCTGCAGACAAAGTGCGCACCTTGCGCTTTTTCAACAAAAACATCACTTTCAATAAAAATACCCCCAACAAACCACATGGTCCCTGAAAGTACACACCTCAAGCATTCTAGGCGTACCAGGCTTGTTGTTGTAGCTGCAGCTTTCTGGACGCAAGCCTTCCTGAAACTCACTGGTTATACTGGTTGTTGTGGAGGTTGGTCTCTGACCTCCCCCTCCAGGGCATTCCAAATCGGGATGCCCCTGGGGAAGAGCGCCGGAACCACCGAACTGGCCAGATTTACATGTTGGTCATGGGGCACGGGGCCCCTATGGGCATGCGCTCGGGAGCCCCGTGACCAAACTGAAAAAAAAAAACACACATATACACACACACTCCCTCTCCAAAATCAACATCTATTTTTTTTTTAGTTTTTTTAAATACCTTTTCTTCCGGGGTCTCTTCCTCAGCACTTCAGTCAGTCACACGTCCCTGACCCAGCAGGTGGGTGGAGTCCGACGGCCTGCTCTCATGTCCCGCGCCGGCAATGCTCTGTAACCAATGGCTGAGGCGGGGCAGGCAGGGCGAGGAGGCCAATCAAGATGCCGGCTGTCAGAGCCGACCAAGATGGAGGCCAGGTGGGTGCGAGCGCGGCCGCCAGGGAGCACATGATCGCCTGGGGGGATAGGATGGATGGCTGCATGGGGGTGACAGGATGGATGGCTGCATGGGGGTGACAGGATGGATGGCTGCATGGGGGTGACAGGATGGATGGCTGCATGGGGGTGACAGGATGGATGGATTGGGGGTGAGAGGATGGATGGATGGATTGCTGCATGGGGGGTGACAGGATGGATGGCTGCATGGGGGTGACAGGATGGATGGATGGATGGCTGCATTGGGGGTGATAGGATGGATGGATGGCTGCATGGGGGTGACAAGATGGATTACTGCATTGGGGGTGACAGGATGGATGGCTGTATTGGGGGTGATAGGATGGATGGATGGATGGATGGCTGCATGGGGGTGACAAGATGGATTACTGCATTGGGGGTGACAGGATGGATGGCTGCATTGGGGGTGATAGGATGGATGGCTGCATGGGGGTGACAGGATGGATGGCTGCATGGGGGTGACAAGATGGATGGCTGCATGGGGGTGACAAGATGGATTACTGCATGGGGGTGACAAGATGGATTACTGCATTGGGGGTGACAGGATGGATGGCTGCATTGGGGGTGATAGGATGGATGGATGGCTGCATGGGGGTGACAGGATGGATGGCTGCATGGGGGTGACAAGATGGATGGCTGCATGGGGGTGACAAGATGGATTACTGCATGGGGGTGACAAGATGGATTACTGCATTGGGGGTGACAGGATGGATGGCTGCATTGGGGGTGATAGGATGGATGGATGGCTGCATGGGGGTGACAGGATGGATGGCTGCATGGGGGTGACAAGATGGATGGCTGCATGGGGGTGACAATATGGATTACTGCATTGGGGGTGACAGGATGGATGGATGGCTGCATTGGGGGTGATAGGATGGATGGATGGCTGCATGGGGGTGACAGGATGGATGGCTGCATGAGGGTGACAGGATGGATGGCTGCATGGGGGTGACAATATGGACTACTGCATTGGGGGTGACAGGATGGATGGATGGCTGCATTGGGGGTGATAGGATGGATGGATGGCTGCATGGGGGTGACAAGATGGATGGCTGCATGGGGTGACAGGATGGATGGCTGCATGGGGGTGACAGGATGGATGGCTGCATGGGGGTGAAAAGATGGATGGCTGCATGGGGGTGACAGGATGGATGGCTGCATGGGGGTGACAAGATGGATGGATGGCTGCATTGGGGGTGACAGGATGGATGGATGGCTGCATTGGGGGTGACAGGATGGATGGCTGCATGGGGGTGACAGGATGGATGGCTGCATGGGGGTGACAAGATGGATGGCTGCATGGGGGTGACAAGATGGATGGCTGCATGGGGGTGACAAGATGGATGGCTGCATGGGGGTGACAAGATGGATTGCTGCATTGGGGGTGACAGGATGGATGGATGGCTGCATTGGGGGTGACAGGATGGATGGCTGCATGGGGGTGACAGGATGGATGGCTGCATGGGGGTGACAGGATGCATGGCTGCATTGGGGGTGACAGGATGCATGGCTGCATTGGGGGTGACAGGATGCATGGCTGCATTGGGGGTGACAGGATGCATGGCTGCATGGGGGTGACAGGATGCATGGCTGCATGGGGGTGACAGGATGCATGGCTGCATGGGGGTGACAGGATGCATGGCTGCATGGGGGTGACAGGATGCATGGCTGCATGGTTGTGACAGGATGCATGGCTGCATGGGGGTGACAGGATGGATGGCTGCATGGGGGTGACAGGATGGCTGGATTGGGGGTGAGAGGATGGATGGATGGATTGATTGCTGCATGGGGGTGACAGGATGGGTGGCTGCATGGGGGTGACAAGATGGATGGATGGCTGCATTGGGGGTGACAGGGTGGCTGGATTGGGGGTGAGAGGATGGATGGCAGCATTGGGGTGATAGGATGGATGGATGGATGGCGGCATGGTGGTGAGCGGGGAGCCGCCGGGCGCGCGTCGCGCGTATAGCCATCTAATAGGAGGCGGGGGGCGAGGGGCGGCGGAGGCTAGGCTGGTGGAGGGCGTTTTGCCGGCGATCGGCCTTACCGTCGCCCTGGGCTCCAGAAACTATGCTGCGCCGGATGAGGTAAGCAGGGGGCGCCGGCTGATGACAGCTGCCGTGCGCCCCCTGCTGATTGGTCAGGGGAGCGATCGGCTGACTTGGGTCACACCCAGGTCACCTCCCCCTGACCCCTGGACTCCCTGCAAGCTGCAAAGACAGCAACTGGCCCGCTGATGCCCCCCGATGGCCCGGAAGGTAAGGGAACGCTAGCTACGTAAAATTCACGTAGCTGGCGTTTAACGACAGGAGAGGCAGCTACGTGAATTTTACGTAGCTGGCGCTAGAAGGGTTAAATAAGTGTGCAGCTTAGAGGAGATACAGAGGCTAATGATATGTTACAGAATGGGATGCCCCACAGCAGACCTGAGATCAGTATATATGCACAGCAACAGTGGATAAGCAGGCTCCAACAGGCCAAATTACTTTAAATAAGTGTGCAGCTTAGAGGAGATACAGAGGCTAATGGTATGTTACAGAATGGGATGCCCCACAGCAGACCTGAGATCAGTATATATGCACAGTAAAAGTGTCTAAGCAGGCTCAAACAGGCCAAATTACTTTAAATAAGTGTGCAGCTTAGAGTAAATACAGAGGCTAATGGTATGTTACAGAATGGGATGCCCCACAGCAGACCTGAGATCAGTATATATGCACAGCAACAGTGGATAAGCAGGCTCCAACAGGCCAATTTACTTTAAATAAGTGTGCAGCTTAGAGGAGATACAGAGGCTAATGGTATGTTACAGAATGGGATGCCCCACAGCAGACCTGAGATCAGTATATATGCACAGTAAAAGTGTCTAAGCAGGCTCAAACAGGCCAAATTACTTTAAATAAGTGTGCAGCTTAGAGTAAATACAGAGGCTAATGGGGTGTTACAGAATGGGATGCCCCACAGCAGACCTGAGATCAGTATATATGCACAGCAACAGTGGATAAGCAGGCTCCAACAGGCCAAATTACTTTAAATAAGTGTGCAGCTTAGAGGAGATACAGAGGCTAATGGTATGTTACAGAATGGGATGCCCCACAGCAGACCTGAGATCAGTATATATGCACAGTAAAAGTGTCTAAGCAGGCTCAAACAGGCCAAATTACTTTAAATAAGTGTGCTGCTTAGAGGAGATACAGAGGCTAATGATATGTTACAGAATGGGATGCCCCACAGCAGACCTGAGATCAGTATATATGCACAGCAACAGTGGATAAGCAGGCTCCAACAGGCCAAATTACTTTAAATAAGTGTGCAGCTTAGAGGAGATACAGAGGCTAATGGTATGTTACAGAATGGGATGCCCCACAGCAGACCTGAGATCAGTATATATGCACAGTAAAAGTGTCTAAGCAGGCTCAAACAGGCCAAATTACTTTAAATAAGTGTGCAGCTTAGAGGAGATACAGAGGCTAATGGTATGTTACAGAATGGGATGCCCCACAGCAGACCTGAGATCAGTATATATGCACAGTAAAAGTGTCTAAGCAGGCTCAAACAGGCCAAATTACTTTAAATAAGTGTGCAGCTTAGAGTAAATACAGAGGCTAATGGTATGTTACAGAATGGGATGCCCCACAGCAGACCTGAGATCAGTATATATGCACAGCAACAGTGGATAAGCAGGCTCCAACAGACCAAATTACTTTAAATAAGTGTGAAGCTTAGAGGAGATACAGAGGCTAATGATATGTTACAGAATGGGATGCCCCACAGCAGACCTGAGATCAGTATATATGCACAGCAACAGTGGATAAGCAGGCTCCAACAGGCCAAATTACTTTAAATAAGTGTGCAGCTTAGAGGAGATACAGAGGCTAATGGTATGTTACAGAATGGGATGCACCACAGCAGACCTGAGATCAGTATATATGCACAGTAAAAGTGTCTAAGCAGGCTCAAACAGGCCAAATTACTTTAAATAAGTGTGCAGCTTAGAGTAAATACAGAGGCTAATGGGATGTTACAGAATGGGATGCCCCACAGCAGACCTGAGATCAGTATATATGCACAGTAAAAGTGTCTAAGCAGGCTCAAACAGGCCAAATTACTTTAAATAAGTGTGCAGCTTAGAGGAGATACAGAGGCTAATGGTATGTTACAGAATGGGATGCCCCACAGCAGACCTGAGATCAGTATATATGCACAGCAACAGTGGATAAGCAGGCTCCAACAGGCCAAATTACTTTAAATAAGTGTGCAGCTTAGAGGAGATACAGAGGCTAATGGTATGTTACAGAATGGGATGCCCCACAGCAGACCTGAGATCAGTATATATGCACAGTAAAAGTGTCTAAGCAGGCTCAAACAGGCCAAATTACTTTAAATAAGTGTGCAGCTTAGAGTAAATACAGAGGCTAATGGGATGTTACAGAATGGGATGCCCCACAGCAGACCTGAGATCAGTATATATGCACAGTAAAAGTGTCTAAGCAGGCTCAAACAGGCCAAATGACTTTAAATAAGTGTGCAGCTTAGAGGAGATACAGAGGCTAATGGTATGTTACAGAATGGGATGCCCCACAGCAGACCTGAGATCAGTATATATGCACAGCAACAGTGGATAAGCAGGCTCCAACAGGCCACATTACTTTAAATAAGTGTGCAGCTTAGAGTAAATACAGAGGCTAATGGGATGTTACAGAATGGGATGCCCCACAGCAGACCTGAGATCAGTATATATGCACAGCAACAGTGGATAAGCAGGCTCCAACAGGCCAAATTACTTTAAATAAGTGTGCAGCTTAGAGTAAATACAGAGGCTAATGAGATTTTACAAAATGGTAATGTTCCCACAGCAGACTTGAGATCAGTTCAGTATATATGCACAACATCAAAAGTAGCCTGAAACAGCTAACAAAGCCAGTCAGCCAGCCAGTAACACTCAGGCTGGATGAAAAAAAAAAAAAATCTCCCTGTGACTGCCTCCGATTTTTCCTAACTTTCCCTGCTTCTCGCTGACTTCCTGCCTGTCTCCTGCCTGTCCCTGTCTCTCTAACTGTCTCTCCCTGACTACAGCAGTGTCCTCTCTCTCACGAATGCAATAGAGAAATGAGGAAAAGCAAGATGTCCGCCGCCTTAAATAGCGCTGTGACGTCACCGGGCTTGCTGGCTGCTGATAGGCTGCATGTGACTGCCCCAGTATGCACTGGAGCGGGGTAGATGTCTGGACATGTCCCGTCCGCCATCTTAGAATGCCTGTAATGTAAATGAATGGATGTTAAAGGAAAACTTCGAGCGATCGAAGCATGGGGAAATTCGGATTTGATCCGAATCAAATTTTTCATGAAATTCGGATCGAATCCGGGTTCGTCCGGATCGATTCGCTCATCCCTTATTCTAATATCAGGAGGTCTGATAGAATTATTTGTCACCAAGACCACCTCAACCGAATGGTTTGCAGTCTCCCTGGTGCCAGGGTTAGGCATGTAGTGGAAAGGGTGGATAAATTACTAGGAGGGGCTGGGGATGACCCAGCTGTTGGGGGTCCACTTGGGGACCAATGACAGAATTAATGAGAGATGGAGGATACCTAAGAATTCATTTAAGGATTTGGGAACCAAGTTGTAGAGAAGGACCTTCCGGGTTGTATTCTCTGGAATACTGGCTGTGCCATGCGCTACACATGAAGGACAGTGAGAGCATAGAGAGTTAAACACATGGTTCAAGTCCTGGTGCAGGGCAGAAGAATTTGGGTTAATAGAGCACTTGGCTGACTTTTCATTGTATTCTACAGATAACTTGCACCTCAATTGGAAGGGGGCTGCTGTTTTGGGTAAGAGGATACTAGAAGGGGTGAATGGGGTATTTAAACTAGAGATGAGGGGGGAAGGCAAGAGAGAAAATAAAGACACTTAAGGGACAGCATATGATGGTGGCTGGAAAATTAGAAGGGGGGGAGGACTATGAAGGATATGGAGATCCACGTATTGCAAATCAGCAGTGAAAAAGTAGGTGGATACATTGCTGCAGAAGCTAAAACTAAAGCTCAATGTGTCCAACTAGATAGGAACTTAAAGTGTATGTTCACAAATGTCAGAAGTCTGGCAAGTAAAGTGGGGGAGATTGAGGTTCTGGTACTGCAGGAAAATATTGATGTTATTGGTCTGGCTGAGACATGGCTGAATTCCCACACATGACTGTACTTTCTTAGGAACCACTGGACTCTTGAGAAAAGACACAGCAAAAAGAAAAGGGGCGGCGTGTGTCTCTATGTAAAGCAAGAATTCAAAGCATATATTAATGAGGAGATACTAGCCGAAGACTGTAAGGATGTAGAATCCTTGTGGGTAGAAGTGCGGGGCAATGTAAACAATGTTAAAATATTATTTGGTGTAATCTATAGGCCCCCAAATATAACTGAGGAAATAGCAGGTCAGCTGCATAAGCAGATAGAGCGGGCTTCAGAGGTTGGTACAGTGGTTGTGACTTCAACTCACCAGGAATCGACTGGAGACACAGTTCTGCTTCTTCTTCAAGGGGGAGAGCATTCCTCAGCTTTCTACAAGATAACTATATGGTATATCAGTTTGTGGAGGCATGTACTAGGGGTGATGCTCTTTTGGATCTGGTAATATCAAATGATGATGACCTGATAGGGACGGTAACAGTCTGTGAAAATCTTGGTAACAGTGACCACAATATGATTGTATTCAACATAAACTGTAAGAAAGATTTTCTGTCTGGGAGTGCTTTAACCTTTTAAGTGCCAGCCTACCTGGAGATTTTGTCATCCTTTGTTGCCAGACCATTTTTTACAATTTTGCACTCCACATGTTCAACTGTAATTTTTGAAGAGATTTCCCAGGAAAATTAGATTCATATTTATATTATTGTTGGGGGATAGCATGAAATGTTTTGTTTGTCATTTTTTAAGTGTATTCTCAGTATTTGGGGGTTAAATATGTTAAAAAAAATCTTTACAATTTTTTGTGTATTTTGTAATAAAAAAGTAAGTTTGTCAATAAAATATTATTGCCTGTGAAATCCCAATTTCTCCCGGTTACAGCGGTACCACATATGTATTGGTAGACACCCTTCCCTGCCCAGGAGAGTCCCTCAAACTTAAAGAACGCTTTAGGAGATTTTCAGATAAAATACAATTATGCTATGCACTATGCGCACCTTGCAGTTTTTATATTTGAAACACTCCCCACAAACTACACACCTCAAGCTTTCTAGGTGTACCAGGCTTGTTGATTAATCCCTCAATGAATTCTTTGGTTGCACGGAGTTTCACTAAAAAAGAATAAACAAGCAGAATCAAACTCACATTTTCCTAAAAAAACAATATGCAAACAAGAAAAAACAAGTTCAATCTGAAAAAGCAAGGTCCCCCGAACAGAACAATACCCAACATGCATAGCTACTTTCAAGGGAAGAGTTGTCAAACACCCCAAAGTAAAGCATGCACGTAATGGTAATTTTACTTCAAAATTTCAGCTCGGCAGACAAACTGCGCATCTTGCGCTTTTTCTACCAAAACACTTTACATTTGGAATACCTCCCACAAACCATATATTCTCTGAAAGAACACATGTTAAGCTTTCTAAACGTACCCAGCTTGTTGCAGTGGGCTCATTGTTTTAGAAGTAATCCCTCAAAGAATTCTTAGGTTGCACAGGGTTTACCATTTTGTGAATACTCACCTTGTAAAATGGGTATTATAAGTATGTCACACACCCCGCTTCAAGATAATCATTACATGTGGGTAGTATGGTCTGAAGAGGGCGATCTGCAGAGATGATTGGAGGAAAGAAAGCCCCTCCCAGTCCATAAATATCTGGGACCTCCCACTCATTACCCAGTATAAAGAAAGCAGTAAGGTAAGGGACCAGGAAGAGCCAAATATTAGTCCTAACAACGCAAGGTTCCCAAAACGATGGATCCAGAATACAAAAGGGCGGGTTGAAGCGGGGTGTGTGACATACTTATAATACCCATTTTACAAGGTGAGTATTCACAAAATGGTATTATTCTAAGTATGTCACACACCCCGCTTCAAGATAATCATTACATGTGGGACATCCAAAAGCAGTGTCCATAAAGGGTGGGGATCCAAAACAAGGCATAAAGCACAACTTAAACTACTGCAGCCTGCAGAACTTTGCGGCCAAAAACAGCATCCGCTGAGGCCCAAACATCACCCTTGTAAAAACTTTGAAAAAGTGTGAACAGAAGACCAGGTAGCGGCCTTGCAAACTTGCTCAACAGAGGCCTGGTGCTGAAAAGCCCAGGAAGTCCCAAGCGCACGAGTAGAATGAGCTGTAACACGAAAGGGAGGATCTCTCCCCTTAGCAGAATAGGCCCCGACAATGGCCTGACGAATCCACCTGCTAATGGTAGACTTTGTGGGTGCTAGACCCTTCTTGGGCCCAAATGGCACCACGAAAAATGCATCAGTCTTGCGAAAGGCAGACGTTACCACCAAATAATACTTCACAACCCGAACCACATCCAAAGAATGCAGGGCCCTCTCCTTGTCATTGCTGGGATGGGGACACAGAGAGGGCAGAACAATATCCTGATTCAAATGAAAGGACGAAACCACCTTAGGAAGGAAGTCCTTAAAACAAAATACCACTTTGTCCTGATGTCTTTCAAAATATGGGGCTTGAATAGACAGAGCCGCCAACTCAGAAACACGTCTAACGGAAGTGATAGCTACCAAAAAGGCTACCTTCTGCGTAAGGGAAGACAAGGCAATATCATGCAAGGGCTCAAAGGGAGGACCCTGAAGAGCAAAAAGAACCAAATTCAAATCCCAAACCGGAATCAGAGCCTTCCTAGGGGGCCGCAACCCCCTGGAAAAAGGTCTTAACCAGCGGATGAAGCGCAAAAGATCTTTGGAAAAACACCGCCAGGGCAGACACCTGCCCCTTCAGAGTATTAAGTTGGAGCCCTAGATCCAAACCATGTTGCAGGAACTCCAGGATTCTAGAAATAGAGAATTCCCTGCAAGGGAAAGCCCTAGTCTCAAACCAATCAATATAAGACCTCCAAGTCCTATAGTAAACGGAAGAAGAAAACCTCTTCCTAGCACTAATAATAGTCTGAATAACCGCATCAGAAAGACCTTCCTCCTTCAAGATGGAGGTTTCCGCAGCCACGCCGTCAAAGCCAGCGTTGGTAAATTGGGGCAACGTAGATGACCCTGTGTGTGCAGATCCGGCAGCAGGGGCAGAACGAACTGATCTTCTGCTAACCTTACCACGTCTGCGAACCAAACCTGTCTTGGCCACCTTGGAGCCACCAGAATTGCTGACGCTCCTTCCAGAGCCAGCTTGCGCACTACTCTGGCTACCATGGGAAACGGAGGGAACAGATACAGAAACCCCAGATCCCTCCAGTTCAAAGACACGGCGTCCGTCGCGAAGGCTAGCGGATCCTTCGCCAGAGACACAGATGCCGGAAGTTTGTGATTGTGACGGGAGGCAAAGAGGTCCACCACCGGTGAACCCCACCTGAGACAAATCGAACGAAACACCTTGGGACTGAGAGGCCACTCCCCCTTGCGGGCTGACCACCTACTCAGAGAGTCCGCCTCCGAGTTCTGCGAACTGCCGAGATGCACGGGACGTGGCTCTCCGCCCAGTCCAGAATCAACGACACTTCCCTGAGGGCACTCCTGCTGCGAGTCCCTCCCTGGTGATTGATGTAGGCAACCGCCGTCCGATTGTCCGACCGAACCTGGACCAGCAAGCCCTGCAGGAGATGAGTCAAATGAAAAAGAACCATTCTGATGGCTCTCAATTCCAGAATGTTGATAGGCTCGTGGGCTTCCAGGGGTCCCCACAACCCCTGAAATTGCAGATCATTCCAGAAGCCCCCCCATCCTGAGAGGCTGGCATCCGTGGTGACCACCTCCCAACGAGGAGTCTGAAAAGACCTGCCCTTCAACAGATTGGTTGAGTTCAGCCACCACCTGAGTGGTCGGCGAACCCGGGGAGACATCAGAAAGAATTGATCCAGCGACAGAGGAGATCTGTCCCAGACAGACAATAGATGGAGTTGTAGCGTCCTCGTGTGAAACTGGGCAAAGGGGACTGCCTCGAAGGAGGCCACCATCAACCCCACCAGTCTCATTCCTAGTCGAATGGTCGGACGAGGAATGGACATGAGCGACCGAATCAATTCCTGAATCAAAAGAACCTTGGATTGAAGAAGGAACACTCTGGCCTGATCTGTATCCAGAGACATTCCCAGAAAGGATACTATCCTGGACGGGTAAAAGGAGGACTTGGGGTAGTTGATCACCCAGCAGAACCTCTCCAGAGTGGATATTACCGTCCTGGTGTCCAATTCCGCTTGGCTGAATGATGATGCCATGATGAGGAGATCGTCCAGATATGGCACTATGCGAATTCCCTGCGCTCTAAGAAGAGCCATCACCCCAGCGAGCACCTTGGTGAAAAACCCTTGGAGCTGTGGTGAGACCAAAAGCAAGAGCTACAAACTGAAAGTGCCGATCTTCCACCACAAACCTGAGGAATCTCTGGTGCGCGGGAAAAAATCGGAACATGGAGGAAAGCGTCCTTGATGTCTATGGACGTCATGAAGTCCCCCTGACGGAGAGCGCGGATAGCTGAACGAAACGATTTCATGCGACATTTTCGCAGCCTGATAAACCTGTTGAGGATCTTCAGATCCAGGATGGGCCGGATAGAGCCATCCTTTTTGGGACCGTGAACAGATTTGAGTAAAATCCCCGACCCTGATCTGATAGGGGCACTGGCGAGATGACCTCTATCTCCAGAAGACTTGAAAAACGCCTCCCGAAGCCCCTGTGCGCCAGGTGCGTCCAGGGGCACCCTAGACCTGAAGAAAAGCGGAGGAGGACGGGACTCGAACTCCAACTTGTAGCCGGAAGACACGACTTCCCGGATCCCTTTGTCTGAAACCTCCCGAATCCAGATCAGAGAGAAGTGTCGCAGCCGTCCCCCCACCCGCACGGGTGAGGGCGCCCCCTCATTGCTGAGCAGGCTTGTTCGCAGGTTTTGGGTTTTGAACCCCAGTTGTATCCTGAGCGGGCACGTCCTCTGCCCCTATTCCAGGAATCTCCTCTAGTGAAAGGGAAGGCGAAACCTCTTCCTGCTCTGGATCCGCGAAAGGAATGATTGAAAGAAGCCGCCCCGCGAAAGGGACGTCGTTGCTTCTTGCGTTGAGGTAACTTACCCCCCTTAGCTACTGAATCCAATTTTTCTCCAAAAAGCCGTAGCCCCACAAATGGGAGAGACGTCAGCGACTTTTTTGGCCCAAAGTCGGCCGCCCACTGGCGCAACCAAACTGAACGCCTTATAGTCACCATCAGAGCAGAAGCTCTCCAAGGCGGCTAACATGAAAGACAAGAATAACTCACAAACGTTTAAGTCCCAGAAATTCGTCACTGTCCATGTGCAAACCGGAAGATGACAACAAGTCTCTGACCACCGACCTGGTAGCCACCACCAGCAGAGACGAAGCGCAAAAAGGGCCGTATGGCTGCCCCAATACTGGCGAAACCATGACAAGCCATCTGGCCAATTGGTTTATCCCCTCCATCTTTAAGAGAAGAGCAATCGGGGTTATTCAAAAACGGCTGAATTGGATAACCCCAGAATTGGTGCGTCCACCTCAGGGGGGGACGTCCAGCGCTTAATAGTGTCCGAAGGGAAAGGATATCTTTTATCCCAACTCTGAGGAATGCCTGGGAGCCGAGCCGGCCTCTCCCATTCCTTAGAAATAATCTTATCAAAATGCCTTTGATTAGGGAATTCCAAGCGCGGCTTGGATTCCTCATAAAACTCCCCTTGTTAATGAGGAGCAACCTCTGGAGGAGAAATAGCCAGAACCTCAAACATCTGAGCAAGGACGTTAGGAGTATCCAAAGAACTCCCTGACCCTTTCTCAGAGTCCGCGCCAACAAATAGCTGGTCGTCCGAATAATCCGATTCGTCAAATAGCTCCCCTTCCTCCAGAGGGGAGTAATCTGACCAATCCAGGCGATCCTCATCGTCATATTCAAATGTCGGTGGGACCAGTGACAAATGCTTTCTCTTTGCTGGAGCCTTTTTGGCAACCGCAGAAGAAATACATTTTTCAATATTAGTCAATCTAGCACACACATCAGATTGCGACTGCCCACCCGTGACAACGTCACACGGGACACGGGCCAAGACGGGGTGGGAAGGGGATGACACCGGCGGTGCTGACCCAGACGCCTGGGGTTCTGACTGCCGTGTAATAGTTTGCTGTGCACATGGTATACATAGAAATACGTCATCCCCTGTTAGGGATACCCCACAGCCCATGCACTTCCGGGATTGCCCCGAGGGGAGCCCGGTATCTGGGGATGCCTCCATACGGTGAACTTATATGTAGTCGCAATGACCGAGGGAATTACGCTAGTAAGCAACCCGGGATGCCCTTATAATTGTCCCAAGTGGGAGGATTTTAACATGGAATTTAGCCCAGGGACCCAAGGACCGGAAGAAGACCCCTTAAAACCTAAGGCGTTCTACCTGAAAGACTGCCGGATATAAAGGGTTACATATAAGTAAATATATATAAATATATATAAATATATAAATATAGAAATATAGGGGGCCCATAGGGCCACTCACTGTGCCTTCCTGCGTGAGGTAAATGGCGTCCACCACACACGCAGCTCACAGAGGCAGAGAGGATCCTGTGGGCGTGGCCAGCGCAGAGCGCACGATATGCGTAGCTCCGCCTCCTTACAGAGCGGAAAGCGTGCTCCGCAGTGGGTCTGCCTAACAGGGGCGGGCCGTGGCGTCCCGCTCAACAGCCCGGCCCGGCCCGCCCCTAATGGCAAAATGTGTGAGGTAAATTTCCTCAGAAAAACACTATAGCGCACACATATACCGGCGCCATGGCAAGAACAGCAGCCGCGGCGCCGGTAACCACAAAGACCCCAGGGATGTAATGGGTGCGGGCCGCGGCAACGCGCAATCGCCCGGCCCCGCCCACTGTGGCCAGCGCGTGAGGGGAGATCTCCCCTCACAAGATTAAGGGAACCGCCAGCGCAAATAACCGCACCGCGGCCATTGCGGTAGTCACCGCAACAAAAAACAGTAAAGCCAGGGGGACAAGCCAGCGCCAACAGCCGGCCCCACCCCCCAACTACAACTTCTGAGGAGAAAAGTTCTCCTCAGCTCTGGCGCCAGTAGCAGCAAGCGCCGCTGTTAAAGTGAAACAATGCTCAATAAATAAATCCTAACTCTGAGGTAAAAAAGGTGGCCCCCGACATTTTATCCCCACCACCACAGGAGAAGGGCATCAGGAAAGGGACAGGGCATCCCAAACCAGGGTCACCAGCCCGGATAACCGCCTACCCTCTGGTACAGGGTCTCGCGGTGGAGCATGGCTCCAGAGCACTAAAAGTGCCATTCTACCCTCACCCGGGATACAGCCTAGACTGGGAGGCATGTGTATTGGGACTTATAAAAAACATAACCGGGTGGAAATAGAGAGAAAAGCGGGCCGGGAATAAACCCGGCTACCTGAAATCCCCCTGTGCAAGGAGGAGACATCATCTTCTGATTTGCTCTCCGTCTGCAGAGATGGAAAACTGGGTAATGAGTGGGAGGTCCCAGGTATTTATGGACTGGGAGGGGCTTTCTTTCCTCCAATCATCTCTGCAGATCGCCCTCTTCAGACCATACTACCCACATGTAATGATTATCTTGAAGCGGGGTGTGTGACATACTTAGAATAACACATTTTTCTTAAAATAATAAAATACAAACAAGAAAAAACAAGCTAAATCTGAAAGTGCTTGAAATTTTGTCACCCTCTGTTGAGAGGTAATTTTTCCCAATTTTGCGCTATGTTTAACTGTATAAATATATATTATTGTTTTTAGCAGAGTTTTGCTCTTTTTAAAAAAATATTTTTGAATTAAAAAACAAAAATAAATAAAACAATTTTTTAGAATTCTTTTCCTTTATTTTAAATAAAACATTTACTTTATTAGAGAAAACCATATTGCATGTGAAAGCCCAATTTTTACCGATTACAACGGTACCACATATGTATCAGTAGCCCCTCATGCTTGCCCAGGAGACCCCCCAAACTGAAAAGAGCACTTTATAAACATTTACGAATAAAATACAACTACTATCCACACTATAAAGGGTTAAACCAAAAAACAATGGTGTAGAGTCCCCCTTCGGGGGGGGGGGGGGGGAGTGGACGCCATTTTTTTGGGAATTATAAGGCTTAAAAATCCACAAAAAAGGACGAGGGGTTCCCCCTACCCAGCATAGCCAGTCAGGAATCAACTATGGAGGTAGGAACAGGGCAAAGGGACCAGCTTTGGTGGCCCCCCTCCCTGGCAGCTACAAGCCCCAAAGCATCATATCCCGGGGCTCTTCTGCCCCCCAGCTTTGGGGAGGTAGGTAATGGGGGAGGCCAGGGGGTTAATGACAAGTAACCAGCTAGCCACAGGTGACTTGCCAGCCCCCAGCCTTGTGAACTGGTATAGAGGTCTCATGGACCCCTTACCAGTTCACAAAGGGTTAAATGTAAAAATAACAAAAAAAACACAGATAAAAATACTGTATTTTATTATTTTTAATACTTACTTTCCACCCATCTCAGAGCACTGTGACCCACACTGATCACTCTGGCTTCTGCTCTCCTGCTGCTGCTGGAAGCCTTTTATAGCTGCTGGGTGACAGGTAACAAAGGCTTAAAAATAACACGGGGTGGGGGGACCCCATTTTATGGGGAATTTTAAGGGTTAGAAACCCTTAAAAATAAAAATGGCGTGAGGTCCCCCCTACCCAGTGTAACCAGCTCAGGGACCAGCTATGGGGCTTGTAGAACAGGGCGCAGGGGCCAGCTGTGGTAGCCCGCAGGCTACAAGCCTTTTGCCTCCCCCGGGCTTTGGGGAGGCAGGTAATGGGGTGTCTAGGGGTTAATGGAAAGTCACCCGCTAGCCACAGGTGACTTGCCAGCCCCCAGCCTTGTGAACTGGTATAGGGGTCTCATGGACCCCTTACCAGTTCACAAAGGGTTAAGTGCAAAAAGCACAGAGTCACTCACCTCTGATCCTGTGTCCCCCGGCGATCCGCTGACAGCTGCGGGGGCTGATCACTAGAGGGGGGCTGGGAAGGCAGGGGACCACAGCCCCCTTCCCTCCAACCTACCACAGATGATCAGCTCCAATTTCTGACAGTCCGGAGCCCGGAGCGGGATGACGTCACGAGTGAGGTCATCCATCCTGCCCACAAGGGGTGGGGCTAGCAGCGTGAACATCGGGGGGGGCATGTTTTGAGCCCCCTCCTCACCATGGAGAGCCCGGGGGAGCGATCGGTGCCCCCCCCCAGTGAAGAGGAGACCCGGCCCGAGGGATCGGGTACGGAGGTGTGTAAATGTCATTTTTTTTTTCTTTCTTTTGCCGAAGCAGGTGGGGGGGTGGGCTATTTTTTGCCCCCTCCTGAAGCCAGAAGAGGCCCGGGAGGGTAATCGGATACCCCTAGGGTGAAGAGAAGACCCGGCCGGTTCAAACAAGGTCAGGTCAGGTGAGTGTTTTTTTACATCATTTTTTGAACTATCAGGGGGGGAAAGCCAGCCATAGCCGTAGTACCTACGGGCTTGGCACTTAAAGGGTTTAGTCAAATGTGAGTACCAATGTTGCAAATTTTATTCCTATGGGTAACAAATATAAGTGGCTAAAATTAAATCCCTCATGACTGATTAAAAGGGCAATAAAGAACAAGAAAAGGGCCTTTAAAAATTACAAGGCTGAGCTGCCAGACTAACCTGATTGGCTTCTATGAGGAAGTGAGTAGAAGCCCGGACAGAGGGGGCTGTAGATATAGTATTTCTGGATTTTGCAAAAGCATTTGACACTGTCCCCTATAGATGCTTAATGGGGGAATTTGGGTCCTCAGGATTAAAAAATACAGTTTGTAACTGGATTGAAAACTGGTTGAAGGATTATGTGCAGAGAGTTGTGGTTAATGATACCTACTCTAAATGGTTACCAGTTGTAGGCAGTGTACCCCAGGGTTCAGTGCTGGGGCCACTAATATTCAACTTGTTTATAAACTATATAGAAGATGGAATTAAATGCACTGTCTCTATTTTTGCAGATGACACAAAGATATGTAGCACAGTGCAGTCAAAACTGTTCACAAGCTTCAAGCTGACTTGTACACTTTGAGTGACTTGGCAAATAAAGTTTAATGTGGGAAAATGTAAAGTAATGCACTTGGGAGTCTAATAACCTGAAGGCATCATATGTCCTCGAGGGAGTAAAACTGGGAGAATCACTTGTTAAGAAGGATATGGGGGTACTGGTAGACCACAGTCTAAATAACAGCATGCAATGCCAAGCAGCTGCTTCCAAGGCACTGATATATTATCATGCATTAAAAGAGGCATGGAATCACAGGATAGGGCTGTAATTTTGCCTCTTTACAAGGCACGGGTGCACCCTCACCTGGAATAATCCAGTTCTGGGCACCAGTTCATAGAAAGGATGCTCTGACTATCAAAAGGGTGCAGTGGAGGACCATCAAACTAGTAAGAGGAATGAAGGATCTTAGCTATGAGGAAAGATTACGAGAATTAAATCCGTTTTAGTCTTGAGGGGAGACAACTGAGGGGGGGACATTATTAACGTGCATAAATATATAAAATGGGCAATACAACAATATGGGGGAAACACTATTTTGGTTAAAAATCCCCTCTAAAGACAAGGGGACACTCCCTTCGATTGAAAACTAAATTAAATTTCTGGAGGCAATAATCAATTTTTACCATAAGAACTATTAATGACATAATTGCCACACACAACAATGACAATGTCCGCTTCACACAATAGGCTCGATTCAGAGACACATTCGTCTGGACTTCCGTAGCTGTCTGTGAAAGTTTTGGTGGGTGTTTGTCATTTTTTTGCTTTTTTAGTTCATTTTTCATTCGTACGAACGTTCGGGAAAATGTGTATATGCGCTTTAGATGAACGGAAGCAAATCGGAACATTTCCGTTAGTTCGGATCATTTTCCAAACAAAATCTGATATTTTTCGTTCGTTCAGATAACTTACGTTGTTGGGATGGGCTTACGTCTGATTCAGAGAGCTGATTTCCGACGGATCACCACCCTATAAATCCGTTTCATTTCTGATCCACTTACGGGACCTTTGAGGGCTCGGATTGCTATTGTTGAACATGTTTTGCGGCTATGTGGAGGAGTCTGTGCACCTTTAGCACCAAGGCATTGCATGTATCAGCATGGCCGAGGCCATAAATTGTATAGCAATGCATACCTGAATCAATACATTTCATGTATGCCTTATAGATGCATTTTAATGCTGACCTTAATTAGTCCTTAGCATGTAAACATTTATTTTCCCACACATTCATATAATTGCTAGATTTTTTTAGACTTATGTCCTTTGTGAATTATATTTGGATTGTTGAACTTGAATCTTAATTTGTTGTAGGAGTTATTGTTTTAGTCGGTTACCTTTGCTTTATGTAATTATTTTATATTTGGTTGCAGGAACCGCAAGATGTGCCACTCACACAACATACAAGCAGTGTTTGGTCCGGATATGCGATTCCTCAGTGTTCTTGCAGGGCATCCAGGGTCGTCCCATGATGCTTATCTATTGCAGAGCTCTGGCTTATTTCGTCAGTTTGAGTCTGGAGGATTATCTGGTGGATGGCTCCTGGGTAAGTTTGCTCACATTCCATCAATCCATTTTCACTGTATGGCAATGAATATAGTTGATGACTCATGTCTTAACCTATGGCTGTTTTTAGTCCTTGATGACATGTTAAACAATATTGTAGCTTAGAATGTGTATTTTATGTTATTATTTTTAAATTCTTTCAGAGGATTCTGGATATCCACTCCTGCCCTTACTCCTGATGCCCGTTCTTTGCCTGCAGAATGCGGCCCAGGGGTTCTCTAATCGGGCACTATGCAAAACCCGGGCCGTGGTGGCGAAGGCCCTCTGGCTTTTGAAGTCCAGATTTAGGTGTTTGGACCATCCGGGGGGGGGGGGGCACTGCAGTATGACCCCAACAAGGTTATACCAATATTTTAATTTACGTTTTTTAACAGGGACCACACGTGCCAGAATGGCACAACTGAGTGTCAGGGTCCTTCAGTTGGTGGGCGAGATGCAGGAGCTGCGCAACTCGTTGGGGACCACAGATGAAGAATAATGTTCTGTGGCCTGCCATTGCTATGTATTTTGCTTTTTATAGTTGTAAAAATGTGAAATTTTCTAAATTTGTAAAAATTTTATATTTTATGATGTAATAAAAAAAAATGTTACAGTGTCATTTCATTGTGATTTGGGTGACCTTTAAGGGTCCAAAAGGGAAGATGGAGGATAGTGCTAAGTGATTTTGCTAAACATTGTAGTAGAAGTGAGGGTGGCAAATATGTAGGCAAGCACTTTAATGAGTTAAGTTTGTAGTGCGCAGGCGCAAGATCGTAAGGATTTCCGTCCGGACGAATATTTATTGAAAAAGGGAAACAGAATCTAACGGGAAACGTAAAGGATTTGTGGGAGGATACGATGGGAAAAGGGCAAAAACGAAAGCCTACGTTGTAACGTGAAAATGAAACGGAAAAGTCACGATGGAAAATGACATACTCGTATTCGTAATCTGCCGTACGAACGGACGGAAACTTTACAGAAGGATTGCAATGCATGCATAGAATCGCTCGTACACTCATATGAGAACGGAAACATTTAAAAAAAAAAAACAGATCGGCACTAAAACGGAAGGTTTTTTTTGTCTCTCTGAATCGAGCCTAATGTCCGCTTCAATTACTACCAGTGAATTATTTCTCCTCTGCAGGGCCTCCTCAGCATCAGTTGAGGACTCAGCTATGCATGTTCCAATGTCGGGGTCCTCTCAGAGGACCCTGAAACAAAGTCAGCAGAGGGGTTCTTTAAGGTTTATCAGGGGAAGGAAAGTGCTTGGAAAGAGATAATACCATTTTGTGAATACTCACCTGTAAAATGGGTATTATAAGTATGTCACACACCCCGCTTCAAGAAATTCATAACGTGTGGGTAATACTGACCTGTAGAGGGTGATATGCAGAGATGCCAGGAAAAAAGAGAGCCCCTCCCGGTCCATAAATACCTGGGAACTCCCACTCATTACCCAGTATAAGAACAGCAGTAAGGTAAGGGACCAGGAAGAGCCCAACACAAAGCATAACAACGCAAAGTTCACCATATAAAGGATCCAGAATACAAAAGGGCAGGGTGAAGCGGGGTGTGTGACATACTTATAATACCCATTTTACAGGTGAGTATTCACAAAATGGTATTATTCTAAGTATGTCACACACCCCGCTTCAAGAAATTCATAACGTGTGGGACATCCAACAGCAGTGTCCATAAAGGGCGGGGATCAACCTTGTAAAACTTGGAAAAAGTGTGAACAGAAGACCAAGTAGCAGCCTTACAAACTTGCTCAACAGCGGCCTGGTGCTGAAAAGCCCAGGACGCCCCAACCGCACGAGTAGAATGAGCAGTAACACGAAAAGGGGGTACCTTCCCTTTGGCAGAATAGGCCTCAACTATGGTCTGACGGATCCATTTACTAATGGAAAACTTGGCAGGCGCCAAGCCTTTTCGGGGCCCGGAGGGCACCACAAAAAAGGCATCCGTCTTACGAAAGGAAGACGTTACCTCCAAATAATACTTCACAACACGAACCACATCCAAAGAATGCAGGGCCCTCTCCTTGTCATTGCTGGGATTAGGACACAGAGAGGGCAGAACAATGTCTTGGTTTAGGTGAAAGGCAGAAACAACCTTAGGAAGGAAATCGGACTTGAAACGAAAAAACCACCTTGTCCTGATGCCCCTCAAAGTACGGGGCTTGAATGGACAAAGCCGCCAACTCGGAGACATGCCTAACCGAAGTGATGGCTACCAAAAAGGCCACCTTCTGCGTAAGTGAAGACAAGGCAATATCATTCAAGGGCTCAAAAGGAGAATACTGAAGAGCAGAAAGAACCAAATTCAAATCCCAAACAGGGAGCAAACGTTTTCTAGGAGGCCGCACGTGCGTGACTCCCTGGAAAAAAGTCTTAACCAAAGGATGTAGGGCAAATGACCTTTGAAAGAACACCGCCAGGGCAGAAACCTGCCCCTTCAGAGTACTAAGCTGGAGCCCCAGGTCCAGACCATGTTGAAGAAACTCCAGGATTCTGGAGATGGAAAATTCCCTACAAGGCAACGCCCTGATCTCACACCAATCAATATAAGACCTCCAAGTCCTATAGTAGATATTAGAGGAAGACCGCTTCCTAGCACTAATGAGAGTTCGAATCACAGCATCGGAAAGACCAAGATGGAGGTTTCAGCAGCCACGCCGTCAAAGCCAGCGTTGGTAAATTGGGATAACGTAGTTGACCCTGGGTGAGCAGACCTGTCATGCAGGGGCAGAACGAACTGATCCTCTGCTAACCTTACCACATCTGCGAACCAAACCTGTCTTGGCCACCTTGGAGCCACCAGAATTGCTGACGCACCCTCCAGGGCCAGCTTGCGCACCACTCTGGCCACCAAGGGAAACGGAGGGAACAGATACAGAAACCCCAGATCCCTCCAGTTCAGAGACATGGCATCCACTGCCAGAGGTTTGTGACTGTGACGAGAGGCAAAGAGGTCCACCACCGGGGACCCCCACCTGAGACAAATCAAGCGAAACACTTTGGGGCTGAGAGACCATTCCCCCCGGCGAGCTGAGAACCTGCTCAGAGAGTCCGCCTCCGTGTTCTCCGCTCCCAGAATGTAAACTGCTGAAATGCACGGGACGTGGGTCTCCGCCCAGGCCAGAATCAAAGACACTTCCTTGAGGGCACTCCTGCTGCGAGTCCCTCCCTGGTGATTGATGTAGGCGACAGCCGTCCGATTGTCCGACCGGACTTGCACCGGCAATCCTTGCAACTGATGAGTCAAGCGAAACAGAACCATCCTGATGGCCCTCAATTCCAGAACATTGATGGACTTGTGAGCCTCCTGAGGCCCCCACAGTCCCTGAAACTGACGATCCTTCCAGAACCCCCCCATCCTGATAGACTGGCATCCGTGGTGACTGTCTCCCAACAAGGGGCCAGAAAGGACCTGTCCCTCGACAGATTGATTGGATCCAGCCACCACTGAAGGGAGCGCGGAACTCTGGGGGGTCATCAGGAAGGACTGATCCAACGACAGTGGCGACCCGTCCCAGGCCGCCAACAGATGGAGCTGGAGTATCCTTGTGTGGAACTGAGCAAAGGGAACTGCTTCGAAGGAGGCTACCATCAATCCCACCAGCCTCATCCCCAGTTGGACTGAGGAAGAAATACCCTGGCCTGGGAAGTATCCAGGGACATTCCCAGAAAAGACACTAAGCTGGACGGAGAAAGGGAGGACTTGGGGTAGTTGATCACCCACCCGAATCTCTCCAGAGTGGACACCACAGTTCTGGTGTCCAATACCGCTTGGCTGAAGGAAGATGCCATAATGAGAAGGTCGTCCAGATAAGGGACAATGCGAATACCCTGGGCTCTGAGGAGAGCCATCACCCCAGCCAGCACCTTGGTGAAAACCCTTGGAGCCGAGGTAAGACCGAAAGGAAGTGCCACAAACTGAAAATGCCGATCCTCCACCACGAACCTGAGAAATCTCTGGTGCGCTGGAAAAATCAGCACAAGCAGATAGGCGTCCTTGATGTCTACGGACGTCAGAAAGTCCCCCTGCCGAAGATAATGGATAGCTGAACGCAGCGTTTCCATGCGAAATTTCCACGGACGGACGAACCTGTTGAGGATCTTTAGATCCAGAATGGGTCGAACCGAGCCGTCCTTCTTGGGCACCGTGAACAGATTGGAATAAAAGCCCCGACCCCTGTCTGAGGGGGGCACTGGGCAAATAACTGCCATATCCAACAGACTCTTTATTGCCGCCTGGAGCTCCTGCGCAGCCAGAAGGTCCGAAGGCACCCGAGACCTGAGGAATCTGGGAGGGGGCCGGAGCTCGAACTCCAGCTTGTAGCCGGAAGTCACCACTTCCCGGATCCATCTGTCTGAGACCTCCTGGTCCCAGACCTGGGAGAAGTGTTGCAGCCGTCCCCCCACCCACATGGGTGAGGGCGTCCCTCATTGCTGAGCTGGCTTGGCAGCGGGTTTGGGCTTAGAGCCCCAGCTGTATCCTGGGCGGGCACGTCCTCTGCCCCTGTTCCAGGAATCTCCTCTGGCTGCGGGGAAAACAATTCCTATGCCAGCTCTAGCCCCACGAAAGGAAGGAGCAAAGGAACCCGCCCCCCGAAAGGGACAACGCTGTTTTTTGCATTGAGGTAACTTACCACCCTTGGCAACTGAATCCAACTTCTCACCAAAGAGCCGTAATCCCACAAAGGGAAGAGCGGTCAGCGACTTTTAAGACACAAAATCAGCCGCCCACTGGCGCAACCAAACCGAATGCCGAATAGTCACCAATAGGGCCGACGTTCTGCCACACATCATCAGTGTGTCATCCAAGGCGGCTAGTACAAATGACAAAAACAATTCACACCTTTTAAGGCCAAGGAACTCGTCACTATCCGGATCTAACCCGGAAGAAGTCAACAGGTCCCTGACCACCGACCTGGTAGCCACCACCAGCAGCGCTGAAGCACAAACCGGCCTCATGGCTGACCCAACACTGGCAAAACCATGACAAGCCATTTGGTCAATGCGTTTATCCTCACCATCTTTAAGCGTGGAGCAATCAGGAGAATTTAAAACAGTAGTGTTGGATAAACCCAGAATCTGTGCATCCACCTCGGGAGGGGACGCCCAACGCTTAACCGTATCCAAGGGAAAGGGATATTTTTTGTCCCAACCCTGAGGGACACCTGGGAGCCGGGCAGGCCTCTCCCATTTCTTAGCAATAATCCCATCAAAATGCTTTTGGTTAGGAAATTCCAAGCGCAGCCTGGATTCTTCGAAAAATTCCCCCTTTTGCTGTGGAACCACCTCAGGAGGAGAAATAGCCAAAACCTCAAACATCTGAGCCAGAACATTAGGAGTATCCGAAGACCTCCCCAAGCCCCGCTCGGTATCAGCACCCACAAACTGCTGATCGTCTGAATTATCTGATTCTTCATATACCTCCCCTTCCTCAAGTTGGTAGTGAGTAATCAGACCAGTCCAGATTATCAACATCATCCAAGTCGGCCGCCGGTGAAGACGGCGACAAGTGCTTTCTCTTAGCCGGAGCCTTTCTGGTGACCATGCTGGAGAATAATTTTTCAAGATTGGCCAATCGGGCACACATCTCCGATTGCAATTGCCCGCCCATGACAACGTCAGACTGGGCACAGATCAAACTGGGAGGGGGGGAGGAGAGACCGGCGGCGCTGAACCAGACGCCTGGGGTCCGGACTGCCGCGTAATAGTCTGCTGTGCGCATGGTATACACAGAAATACATCATTGCCAGTAAGGGATGCCCCACACCCCATACACTTCCGGGATTGCCCCGAGGGGAGCCCGAGCCCAGTATCCGGGGATGCCTCCATAAGGTGAACTTATAGTTGGTCGCAATGACCGAGGGAATTACGCATATAAGCAACCCGGGATGCCCCTTTAATGTCCCAAGTGGGAGGATTTGCAATAAGCCAATTAAGAACCCAGGTACCCTAGGACCGGGAGAAACCCCCTAACACCACTGTAGGTTATATCTGAAAGACATAATAAAAAAGGCTAATAAGAAAAGCGGAGTATAAAATATATATATGACATAAAAATATATAATTATAGGTGATGGGACAGAAGGGGGGCCCACCGGGCCACTTACTGTGATCCTGAAGACAGCTTCCTCTTTCCGTGAGGTAAAGAGCAGCTCTGAGGAGAGAAGGGGGGCATGGCCAGCTCCTTCTGAGGAAACAGGCACAGAGAAAAGCACCTCAGCGGTGCCTGTGACACAGGGGCGGGCCACAGCGCTGGAAAGCCCCCAAGAGTGAAAGCGTGAGGGGAGAAGCTCCCCTCCGCCATGACAATGCAAAAAAGCCGGCACCGCAGCCATGTGCGGCCGCGGCGCCGGTCTCAGAAGAGACAGAAGGAGGGGAGCGGGCCGTGGCTTTGACCCTGACGCCCGGCGCCGCCCCTTTTACCTCAGGGAGAAAGCCTGCATAAAAATGGTGGCCACAGCGCCGTTTTGACAGAGAAATACACGCTGTTATGAAGTAATAAATAAGTTAATAACTATTGGGAGGATAATTTAATAAATTAATACATTAAAACATTATTAAGAATTAATGATTACAAAATTTGGACCTAACACCGAATAAGGGGCCCTGCTCCTACCCTTCGCTATCCCGCTAGAGAGAGGGGCATTACCCAAAGGGGGGGACCACCCAAAGTGTAAGGCCAAGGGACGGGGCATCCCAAACCGGGGTCACCGTCCCGGATGACCGCCTACCCTCTTATATAGGGTCTCACGGGAGAGCATTTGCTCTTAAGCACCAAGGGTGCTTTTCTACCCTCACCCGGACCGTCAGCCTAGGCTGGGATGCATGAGGTAACAGAAAAAAAAGGTCCAGGCGGAAATAGATAACTAAAGGGCCGGAAGTCATCCCGGCTACCTGAAATCCCCCTGTGCAAGGAGGAGACCACATCTTCTGACTTGCTCGCCGACTGCAGAGATGAAGACTGGGTAATGAGTGGGAGGTCCCAGGTATTTATGGACCGGGAGGGGCTCTCTTTTTTCCTGGCATCTCTGCATATCGCCCTCTACAGGTCAGTATTACCCACACGTTATGAATTTCTTGAAGCGGGGTGTGTGACATACTTAGAATAAGAGATTTTTATTTATGCTGGAGTTGTACACTTATAGTTCCAACTCCACAGCCCCCAGTAAAAGTGAGTTATTTGTTGCTGGCCTTTTTAACTAGGAACAGTGAATTTGTCAAGGAACTCATTAAAGGCCAGGTCAAAACCCCCCCAAAAAAGAAACTAAAAATCTGGTGCAGCTGAAATGTCTCACATCTATTAGGGAACTGATACCAAGCCAACAGCAGGAGCATCTGCTAGATCTGCTAGATTTGAGGAGTGTACAAGCCCTGCTGTATGACGTTGCTAGGTGATAGGAGACGCGCCTCTATTATGACACCAATTGGGCCCGTTAAATGATGATCTGATAAAGGGGTTCATTTTGATGTTTGATACTTGTTGCTAAATTATTATCTAAAAAGAAAGTTCACTTTAATGGCATTCTTGAAAGTGAATAGTTTTTTGTGCCAAACTGATGTCCTCAAGGTGCTGAGCTTTTCTACTTTTTTTTTTCTTATGTTGGTGAATGTGTGTGGAAACAGTACACCAAGTAAAGAGAAGTGAGTACACACAGAACACTGCTGCTGGGCTTGTGTAACGTTGAGTGAACTTCCACACCTCAGCAGGGGCCATAGAACCAGTGTTCTGTGAGTGTAAGACTCACTTCTCTCTTCTTGGCTTACAGACTTGGTGTACGGTTGCCAACAGCAACAGACTGCAGACAGTGAAAACTGCTTACATAAACCACACATTTGCTAATCTTTTAGGCACCCAAAAAATCTACATGTACAAAATGCCATCAAATGTGGACTTTCTCTTAACTTCCAATGTTCAAAATATTTTTGGCCACTAGTAGAAAGTAGAAAGCTCCCTAGCCGCCCATCTGTGTGACCCACCCGGGAAAGACGAACCTCACATCTTCTACAACATAGGACATTAAATAATGTACCTTCCTAGCCATTTAATCATTAGCTGATCCAACAGCCTACTAAAACTCGCATATACTTTTTTGTTTTTATTTAGACTTAAAATAATTAACACCCTCCAGATAACTGATATAGTTCATCACTCTGACTTACAACAGCAGATTATATTATTGATTACCAAAAACATATAAACGGGTAACATAGACATGAATACTATATAATAAAAGGATTTAATAGGAAGTTATGTTTAAGTACTAATTGAGGGCTTATGAACTTATGGGTATGGTTCTGAATAATCAATATAAACTACTGTGAGTACATAAAGTCCAGGCTTGGCAGCTAGCCTGCTCACGGGGACCCGAAGGATGAGTGACCAGACTGCTGGCCGCATCCCCAGTTTCCCTGTAGCCTGGGGAGTGCTTCCGCTCCCATCCGATCTGGATGGCTGGGCTTGGAAGAGCACTACTGAGTGGCTGCCAGCAGCTATAGCACCATGGGAATCGCTGGAAAAGGTCAGATTACCAGTTACCCCAGAGGTTTCAAACAATGGAGTGCCCCGTTTCGGATGCCCCTGAGGCAGGCTAGCAGGTGGCCCTGGAGTCTTCTCAGGGGGGCCTGGTGCATCATCTGAGGAGGGACCTGGAAATGACTGCACTATGAGAAGAAGGTAAGTATTTCTGTAATACAGGACTCATAGGTAGCCAATGTAGGAGGGTGGGTTAGAGTCCCTACTTCACATTTTACTTAAAGCGGACCTTCACTCTGAATAAGAGTCTATCTTATATGTTTCCCACACCCTGCACATACAGATTGTCCACATTAAAAATCATCCTACCTGCATCTACTGCATGTTATGAGCCTTTAAACATCCAAGATGGCGGCTTATGGAAGCCGCCATCTTATCAGGCAGCCTGCAAACAGGAAGTGTCTCCTGACTGTGCTGCTCTGCATTCTGGGACTGCTGACCTTTACCTGACCCCAGCTCTGCTCTGTCTGAGCAAAGCACAGCTATAACCCGCCCCCCTGTACCTTATCCCACTCTCTTCTCCTCAGTAAGTGTGATGCTTCTGAGTCAAGATGGCGGCGCCCGTATCCTAAATTCCTGAACAGAGTTGCAGCCCGGTGGGGTAAAGAATAATAAGTTAGTGACTAAAAACTTAAAATATATTAATTTTAGATGCTGGGGAACCGTTTTTTAAGAGTTTGGGCTTTTCATTAAATCACGCTGAAGGTTCGGTTTAATGAGGAACTCCAAGCTTTTTGTAACTCTGCCCCACCCTACCCCTGTGCTAAGCCCAATTTGGGCATTAAAATAATAAAACAACTCAAACCCGATTCCGGCGGGCGGGGAGGGACTTTGAATGACCAGAGTGACAGTTGGACTTTAGTGAATGACCAGTACAGTCACACTGCTGCATGGGATTGGGTGAGAGACCTGCCACTCTGTGCATTCTCTCTAAGATGGCTGCACCCAGGAACCTAGATGCTGGGGGAATGGTGCTGGATTCGTGGAAGGGCACAGCGTTTATCTTATGTAACCCCCTGTTCTCAGCGCAAGGTTACAGAGGGTTACATAGAGACTGGAATTTTACTTTAAGACTGGCTTCACACCAGCGTGGAGGCTGGTGACCGATTTTGGCTTCCCCCTTTACGCCAATCTACAAGTTAGCATGCTCCCTTGATGGCGTAGAAGAGGGAGATTAAGTAAGGGGATGAGCACATAGCAGCTTTAGAACAGCTGACAGCAAACCTTCAAACGTCAAGGACCTAGAAACTATGGTTTCGCTTCTTCTACTGCTAAGCACCAATTCACCCTAGCCATCAGAGAGCTCCTGTTCCCTGAACTGCATGGTGGCCACCGCATGCACCTTTTATATGGCTCGTGAGAACACATAAAAGGCCACTCCTGGCAGCAGGAAGAGAGAGCAGAAGTTGGGACTCTAATCCCCTTGCCCCGTACCCAGCTTCCCCTGATCACTTTCGGTTGTAGCGGCAGGCAGTGATGGATCAGAGGTGAGTAAAAAAATAAAATAGTGGACCGGAGTCGCAAACGCTTTCCTCAAATAATTGCTGGAGGCAAGGCTTTTTGCGATAACCAAAAAATGTGTAAAAAGACCCATGGGTTACTATCAGCAGCAACTGTGGCTGAATTGAACCAAATCTGGTTAAAAATGGGTTTTGATCTGCTTTCAATTGAACCAATAACCAGGATTTTCAGTATCCTGGTGATTGGTTCCTGTCCTGGGGGCATCCCAGCTTGGCAGTTCCTAGCCTATCTAAAAATACCATTTTGTGAATACTCACCTGTAAAATGGGTATTATAAGTATGTCACACACCCCACTTCAATCATTAATTATTACACTTGGGTAACTCCACCAGCAGGTGGCGACGTGCAGAGAAGTCATGAAAAACAAGCCCCTCCTGGTCTATACATTCCTGGCACCTCTCACTCATTCCCCAGTATTCAAACAGCAGTAAAGACAAGGTACCAGGAAAAAAACCCTCAAACTGTAAACGAAAACTTCACCCTATAAAGAATCCGGGATACCAAAAGGGCGGGTGAAGTGGGGTGTGTGACATACTTATAATACCCATTTTACAGGTGAGTATTCACAAAATGGTATTATTCTAAGTATGTCACACACCCCACTTCAATCATTAATTATTACACTTGGGACATCCAACAGCAGTGTCCAGAAAAGGGCGGGTATCCAACAAGGCCATAATGCAAAACTCAAACCACTGCAGCCTGCAGAGCCTTGCGGCCAGACACAGCATCTGCTGAAGCCCGCACATCACCTAGTAAAAACTTAGAAAAAGTGTGAACAGAAGACCAGGTAGCAGCCTTACAAACTTGTTCAACATAGGCCCGGTGCTGAAAAACTCAAGGTATTCCAACAACACGAGTAGAATGAGCAGCGATACGAAAAAAGGGGAAACCTTCCCCTTGGTAGAATAGGCCCCAACAACAGCCTGACGAATCCATTTGCTAATAGAAGACTTAGCGGGAGCCAAACCCTTACTAGGCCCAACAGAGCACCAAGAAAAAGACATCAGTCTTACGAAAAAAAGAAGTAAACAAACAGTACTTCACCCAGCGTACCACATCCAAACAGTGCAAACCCTCTCCTTGTCATTCCTAGGCCTAGGACACAAGGAAGGAAGAACAATGTCCTGGTTAAAATGAAAAACAGAGACCACCTTAGAAGGAAGTCCGGTTTGAAGCGGAAAACCACCTTGACCTGATGTCTCTCAAAGTGAAGAGCCTGAACCAACAAGGCTGCCAACTTCGAGACAAGCAGAAAAGAAGTGATGGCCACCAACAAGGCAACCTTCTGAGTCAGAGTAGGAAGAACAATAACCTGCAAAGGCTCAAGGAGAAGCCGGAAGAGCAAAGAGAACCAAATTCAAATCCCAAACAGGGAGCAAAGGCTTCCTAGGGGGCCGCAGATGCGAAACCCCCTGGAAAAAAAGGCTTGACCAAAGGATGGAGTGCAAATGACCTTTTGAAAAAAGATAGACAAGGCAGAAACCTGCCCCTTCAAAGTACTCAGCTGAAGACAAGAGTCCAGCCCAGATTGAAGAAATTCCAAAATCCTAGAAACAGAAAAGACCTGACAGGGCAAAAATCTAGCCTCACACCAATCAATATAAGATCTCCAAGCCCTATAATAGATGGTAGAAGAGGACCTCTTCCTGGCACTAATAAGAGTCTGAATGACCAAATCCGAAAGACCTTCCTCCTTTAAGATGGAGGTTTCAGCAGCCAAGCCGTCAAAGCCAGCGTTGGTAAATTGGGGTAACATAGTTGACCCTGAGTGAGAAGATCCGGCCGAAGAGGCAGATCGAACTGATCCAGACGAACAATGTCTGCGAACCACACCCGCCTTGGCCACCTTGGAGCCACGAGAATGGCGGGAACCCCTTCCAGAACCAACTTTCGCAACACCCCACCTAGCATGGGAATCGGAAGAAACAGAAAAGAAACCCCAGGTCCCCCCAGCTCAGAGCCATGGCATCCACCGCCAGAGCCCGAGGATCCTGAGAAAGCGACACGAATGTCAGAAGCTTGTGATTGTGACGAGAGGCCAACAGATCCACCTCCGGCGTCCCCCACCGGAGACAAAGCGACCGAAACACCTGGGGGTGGAGAGACCATTCCCCCCGGCGGGAAGAACACCGGCTCAGAAAGTCCGCCCCCGTGTTTTCCACTCCTGGAATGTACACTGCCGAGATGCAAGGGACATGAGACTCTGCCCAAACCAGGATCAGAGACACCTCCCTGAGGGCACCCAGACTGCGAGTCCCTCCTTGGTGAGTGATGTAAGCAACCGCCGTCCGATTGTCCGAACGAACCTGAACCGGCAGGCCCTGTAAATGCTGCGTCAAGTGAGACAGAACCAACCTGATGGCTCTCAACTTCAGAACATTGATGGGCAAGTGGGCTTCCTGAGGACCCCACCGCCCCCGGAACCAAAGATCCTTCCAGAAACCTCCCCATCCTGACAAACTGGCGTCCGTGGTGCCAGTTTCCCAAAGCGGGGTCAGAAATGACCTGCCCGTCAGAAGATTGTCCGAGACCATCAGAAGAGACTGCCGAACCCGGGGGGACATCCGAAAGGACCGATCCAACGACCGCGGTCGCCGGTCCCAAGACGCCAACAGATGAAGCTGAAGCGCCCGCGTGTGAAACTGCGCGAATGGAACTGCCTTGAAAGAAGCTACCATCAACCCCACCAATCTCATCCCTAGCCGGATGGACGGGCGAGGATCGGAAAGAAGACCATCCACCACAAGCTGAACCAATTCCTGAATCAAAAGAACCTTGGCCTGAGGTAGAAAACTCTGTGCTGGCAAGAGTCCAAGGACATCCCCTGGCCGGAACCAGAGAGGACTTGGGGTAGCTGATCACCCAGCCGAACCTCTCCAGCATAGACACCACCGTGCTGGTGTCCACTTCCTCTTTTACTGAATGACGGAGCCATGATGAGAAGACCGTCCAAATAAGGCACAATGCGAATTCCCTGAGCTCAGAGCAGAGCCATCACGCCCGCCAACACCTTGGTGAACACTCTCGGAGCCGAGGTGAGGCCGAATGGAAGAGCTACAAACTGAAAACTCCGATCCTCCACCACAAAGCGAAGCAACCTCTGGTGAGCCGGAAAAATCGGAATGTGAAGGTATGCATCCTTGATGTCTGTGGACGTCATAAAGTCCCCCTGCCGAAGAGAACTGATCGCAGACCGCAGATTTTCAATGCGAAACCTCCGGGGACAAATAAACCGGTTGAGCAAACTTCAAATCCAGGATGGGGCGGAACGACCCATCCTTTATGGGTACAGTGAAGAGATTGGAATAATACCCGCGCCCCACCTCCGAAGGAGGGACCGGGCAGATGACTGCCAATTCCAGAAGATTCCTTACCGCCGCCAGGAGCCCCTGCGCGACCAAAGGATCTGAAGGGACACGATACCTGAAGAAACCTTGGAGGAGGGCGGAACTCGAACTCCAGCTTGAAACCGGTCGACACCACCTCCCGGATCCATCTGTCCGAGACCTCCTGGTCCCATACCCGGGAGAAGAGTCGTAGCCGTCCCCCCACCCGTAAGGGTGAGGGCGCCCCCTCATTGCTGAGCGGGCTTGGCAGCTGGCTTGGGCTTGGCGCCCCAGACGTGAACGGGACGGCCACGGCCTTATACCCCTGTTCCAGCTGGCACCCCTGGAAGCCGAGAAGCCCGCACCCCTGCCGGCTCTGGCTCCCCGAAAGGAACGACGAAATTTCTTGCGCTGAGGAAACTTACCTCCCTTGGCAACAGAATCAAGCTCCTCTCCTGAAAAGTCTCAAACCCAGGAAGGGAAGAGCCGTGAGCGATCTCTTGGAATTAAAATCAGCAATCCATTGCCTCAACCACACTGAGCGGCGGATAGCTACCAACAGAGCCGTAGCCCTGCCACACATTAACATGGCATCATCCTGAGAAGAGAATAAATGAAACAAAGGATTCACAACGCTTAAGGGCAAGAAACTCAATACAAGTAGGATCAAGATCCACACATAAATCCCTGACAATAGACCTAACCGCCAATGATAAAAGTGCCGAAGCACAAACAGGCCTCAATACCGAACCCGCACAGACAAGACCATGGCGGGCCAGCTGATCAATCAGGCGATCCTCGCCGTCCTTAAGAGAAGTTGTGTCAGGAGAATGTACTAACACCGCCGTATTAGATAGTCCCAAAACCGGGGCATCAACCTCGGGAGGGACAGACCAACACCTCACCATGTCCGCCGGAAAGGGATACATCCTATCCCAGCTAGGAGACACCCCAACGAGACACGTAGGCTGCTCCCATTCCTTAAGGATAACATCCTCGAAATGCTGTTGACTGGGAAACTCCAAGCGCGGCTTGGACACTCCAAAAAGCTGACCCTTAGGTCGAGGAGCAGCTTCAGGAGGAACCAAATCCAAAACTTCAAACATCTGGACCAAAATGGACAACGTATCAGGAACGGACCCCTCGGTTGGGCCACCTTCATCGCCCAGCAACTGCTGACCAGCTCACCTTCTTCAAGAGGACGATCTGGCAAATCCAGATCCTCAATAACCTCCTCATCTGAGTCCGGCGTAGGCGGAGACAGGTGCTTCCGTTTAGCCGAAGCCTTCTGAGCGACCACAGCGGAGAACATCTGCTCAAGACTTAAACGTGTGGCATGGTGGGCAACTTACACTGGTCCTGTGCCACGGCCAATCGGGCACATACGTCCGATTGCGGATCACCCCCAGTGACAACGTCACACGGGCTCCTGAACAGGCGAGGAGGAGAGGGGGATGGCGCGGATGACGAAGTACCGGGCACCAGGGTGCCGGACTGGCGCTCAATGTTCCGCCGAGCACATGGAATGCAAATAATGACATCATCCCCTGGGAGCGGAGTCCCACACCCCCCGCACATCTTGGACTGCCCCGCAGGACCATTCCCAATATCTGAGGTAGCCTCCCTATGGTGAATTTATGGTTATTTACTGAACCCAGGGATTTACGCCGTAAGTGACCCGGGATGCCCCTTTATAATTCAATATACAGATATAAATTTAAAAGTCCTGATCATGGGACCAAATAAGGAATGTGATAACCTAAAAAGCCCAAACTAGCCAGGTATATAAGACCGGGAGAGCCCTGAAGGATGGGATCCCAAGATCTGTAAAACAAAAAAGACAACAAACATTCCAGCACAACACACACAGGGGAATACCGTACAATAAATAAAGAGCCCACATGCCAGAACACTGGCTAAATACCCCTGCCATCACCCCCACGGCCCATCCCCGTCGCCGAGCAGCGGGCGCCATCAAGAGATGGCGCCCGCAGAAGAAAAACCCGGTCCCCCCCCCCCGCTGACAAGGGAACGCTGCGAGCGCCGAGGAGGTCCTCTGCGCTCACATCCAGGCGGGCCGGTGGCGCAGCTTGCCGCCCGGCTCCGCCCCCATCCCCGATCACCTCAAAGGACGGGCGCCCAGCATGGCGCCCGCCCCAAGTGGAACACCAAGGCGGCGGGCCGGCAAAGCCCTCGCCCGACCGCCCGGACAATATGCCAGCTAGGCCTAAAAAATAAAAATAAAGCGAGAGGATCCACAAGTAAAAACGGATGCCAAACGGCCCAACAAGCACAGACACCCGTCCACACACACACACAAACAGGCCAAGCGCCACAACCAGTCACATCCAAACACATAAAACTAACAACTGTTAGGACTGGCATGAACAGGGTCTTGAACCAGTGATCTACTGTTGGTCATCACTCAGAGTTCACTCTTCTAGCCACTGTACTATTTGTTGTGGTCCTAAGGGCAAATGAGGGCTGGGGCATCCCACGTCCGGATCACCAACCGGATCACCGCTATGCCCCATAATATGGGGTCGAGCGGAGGAGCTAATCTCCTGGGCACCATGAGTGCCATCTACCCTTGCCCGGCCTACAGCCTAAGCTGGGAGGCTACCAAACAATCAGGGGATTAAAAACAAAAGAACCGGGCAGAAATAGACCATGGGGGGGGCCGGGGTGTTACCCCGGCTACCTGCAAGCAGGAGACTTCTTTCTTCTGTCCTGTCACCATCTTGCAGAGAAGAAAAACTGGGGAATGAGTGAGAGGTGCCAGGAATGTATAGACCAGGAGGGGCTTGTTTTTCATGACTTCTCTGCACGTCGCCACCTGCTGGTGGAGTTACCCAAGTGTAATAATTAATGATTGAAGTGGGGTGTGTGACATACTTAGAATAAGCTGGGCGCAGGAGCGCGCACAGCTGCAGGGTCCCCTTTTTCCTGTTATTTTAACTTTAAATAAATAGGATACAACTAAATACAGAACCAGCAGGCACTAATGGAGCTTATTTCTTTTCAGCATGATGCTAGATCACAAATCTAACAAACAGGGTGGAGAAAAAACAATGATGGTTCACCCTGAACTTATGGACCCCCGATGCCCCTGCACCCCCTAAAGTTATGCCACTGGGTTTCACAGAACACAGTCCTACTCCAACTCGGCTTCCCCCGATTGCAGAGCTTTCACACACAGAAGAGCTGAGCGTCCTCCATTAGATAGGAAAGGGCATGGCGTGCAGGAAGGGGTTAAGGCAGCGGCTGTGCATGCAGAGTGAAGGCGGGAGGAACAGGCGGGGCCCCTCCCTCACCCCTGCAGATGCCAGGGGGCACATGCCCAGCGCTCGGAGGGGTGGAGCTATGCAGATTAGAGGGAGGGGAGCGTCTCAGGCACAGGGAGGCCTATAGACAGGCAAATAGAGGGGGGTGAGGAGAGGTCAGAGTAAATAGGGACACGCATAGAACGCAAGGTAGCTGGCCGCATGTCGGGCCCCAGTTTGAGGGAGGGTAGGACTTGTACCGCCACCAGCCACTATGTGTGTAACCACTAGAACACCTCGTCATTGCGCGCCTGTGATAATAATCCCACCCTGCAGTCCGCCGACACGAGGGGCATGTTGCGGGGAGCGGGCGGCATTTTAGGGTGCTCCTTTATGCCAGTCTCCCTCTCCCCTCCCTCTGGCCCAGTAATTCCCCAGTCGGAGCAGTGGGGAGGGCAGTCCGCTCTCTCACACGATGTTACTCAGCATTTCACTCCCAGCACCGGGGAGAACGCGACGGGGCACCGGCGGCAGCAGCCCTTAAACCGGCTGAAACACGCAGGAGCCCCCCATGACACTGAAACCCCCCGCCCTGTCCCGGGCGCACAGCATGGACCTGCTGGCCTAACAGCCCGAACCCGAGCCGCATGCCTGGCCTGGAGTGAGGGCACCGGATCATGGTAGGTGACAGTCCGGGTATCTGGGTGGGGTGCTCAGGGCCAGGGTTGCCGCTCATCCTCCAGCTTATAGGCACGGACGTAGCCTGGTACGGAAGCTGTGCCCCATCTCTCTCTATTAATGGGGGGTGACCCCTCTTCACCCGTGCCTGTCTAGCTTTATAAGGAGGAGGGGAATTTAGGACAAGGGGGTGGGAAGATGGGGCTTTGGTTAAACATGGCCACGCAGGAAGGGAGGGAGGCCCTGCACAGACAGCGGTATGAACTTGAAGAGGAGCATCCCACACATATACACATCCGAGCGACTGCAGCTTCATACAGGCTGGCCATGAAAGGGTGGAAGTTGCCTTGCACAGCCTGGCCATGGAAGAGTGGAGGCTTACACAGCCTGGTCATGAAAGGGTGGAATCTTCTTCACAAAGTTGGCCATGAAAGGGTGTAGGCTTCCTCACAAAGCTTGGCCATGAAAGGGGTGGAAGCTTCCTCACACAGCCTGGCCATGAAGGGGTGCAAGCTTCCTCACACAGCCTGGCCATTAAGGGGTGCAAGCTTCCTCACACAGCCTGGCCATTAAGGGGTGCAAGCTTCCTCACAAAGCTAGACCATGAAAGGGTGGACATGGCCTCACACAGCTTGGTCATTAAAGGGTGGAAGCTTCCTCACACACCATGGTCATGAGCGGGTGGAGGTGGCTTTGCACAGCCTGGCCTTGAAAGGGTGGAGGCATCCTCACACAGCCTGGCCATGAAAGGGTGGAAGCATCCTCACACAGCCTGGCCATGAAAGGGTGGAAGCTTCCTCACACAGCCTGGCCATGAAAGGGTGGAAGCTTCCTCACACAGCCTGGCCATGAAAGGGTGGAAGCTTCCTCACAAAGCATGGCCATGAAAGGGTGGAAGCTTCCTCACAAAGCATGGCCATGAAAGGGTGGAAGCTTCCTCGCACAGCATGGCCATGAAAGGGTGGAAGCTTCCTCACACAGCATGACCATGAAAGGGTGAAAGCTCTTGCACACAGCATGGCCATTAAAGGGTGGAGGCTGACCCCCCCCCCCATCTTGCTGCTATTGCCTCATCATCATCACCTTCCCATGGGTCTGCTGCTCTAATACCCCTCCACAGGACATACATTTAAAGTGGACCAAAACCCACATTTTTAACTAGCATCCCTTAAATTGCTTCCCTATGAAGAGTACATTTTGCCAATTCTCACTGCTCCTGCTTCAATCTAATTGCAGATAATGCTGTCTGCTTTAGCTGTAAAAATCAGAACAATTCAAAAAGTAAAAGTATCCATACAAGTTCAGTGGGTTTTGGTCCACTCAACATCTTTCTCTTTGGCGATCTGTGCGTGTGTAAACAGAGCTGTATGCTCTGCATTAATATGCATGGCACTCAGTGTTGATTGGATGAGAGCCCACGCATGTGGCTTGGGACCGGTGAAAAGGTGAGTTTTCAGGGCGATTCGGGGGCCAATCCTGGTGCTAGGGATCCACTTTAAAGCAGAACAAAACCCGTAAATTTTACTTACCTGGGTTTTGTACTGTGCCCCAGGGGCATCCCCAATTAGGATAGCACTGTATGCTAACTCCCCTTCCACACTCCAACGGCGCATGTTTGGGCTTGTCCAATGAGACCTGTTTGTTATGACTATGTAATTCAGCATGTGGCTGTCATTGAATGGGGAGAGCATGCTGCTGCATTGCCCGGCACCCCTGGCTGTGTGCAGGCTTCTGTCCCAGCCTATCCGAATGGCTGGGACAGGAGCGAGCACACAATGCCAGGCATGCAGGGGATGCAGCACATGTTCCCTATTATAAACAATGAGAGAGGCCTGCCTAATTATGTATTCACAGCAGGTGGCTCTCAATGGACGAGATGCAAGGTGTGTGGACAGGTGAGTTTTTATGGGCAAACTGGGGGTTTCACACAGTGGGACATCTCAATTTGGGATGCCCCGGAGAAAAGCCAGCTGCCGCTACTGTGTTTTGCTCCGCTTTGAAACACAACCTGGATATCTCTGGTCTGGAAAGGATGTTGGTGATTGACCTAATGCTCAGTGAATCCATACATTCCACTGCTGCTTTTAAGCCCCAGTTTTAAACTGGCCAGACATACTACATTGGGGGGGGGGGGGGGGCAGTTTTCCACTATTGTCAGCAAAGTGGGACATTTTAAGTGGTCCAAAACCCACATTTTTAACTAGCATGCCCTCAATTGCTCCCACCATGAGGAGTGCCTTTTGACAATTCTCACTGCTCCTACTTCACTCTAATCCCAGATAATGGCACCTGTTTTAGCTGTAAAGCTCCACCTCCTCCATTCATTGCCACTGTTGTGTGTGGCAATTATGCCATTGCCACATCAATGTCATGACTGATCCCCTGCTATCTTACAGAGAGGGACAGCAAAAAACTTGTGTCCCAAGATTATTCAAAAAGTGACAATATCTATTTTTAATTCTTTACCCTAATAGGGGAGTGTTGGCAGGGGCTTTGGTCAAATGTATCTCACAAATTCAGTGGGTTTTGGTCCGCTTTAAAGTGGACCAATCACTGCCGACGCAAGCCCTGGAGTCTAAGAGAGACTGTTGAATAGTTGCCCCTTGGGCATTCCAGTTGTGAACCCCAGATTGCCTGCACACCACTTACCTTTCTGCCAGTCCCTTTGCCACAATCATGGGTCACTGCATTCCTGCAGCTGTGTGCACTCTTGCTACCAGCCATTCCAATAGGCCAGGCATGTGGAAATGCGAATTCCAAAGGGAAGGAATTCCTGCCGATTGGTCCACTCTAATTGTCCCCAGAGATTTTGAGGGGAGAGTGGGACGAAATTCCTTAAAGTGGTACTATCCAACCAAAATTGGGACATCTGGTCAGTTTAGGATATACCCACCCCTTTCATATTTTTGCTTCTACAATGCTATCCTTAGTACTATGGCTGTGAGAGGACATTGCCCACCCCAGCCACATAATTGCCCCTGCAATGCTATAGGCTCGGCAGCTTGTGTGTGTGAGGGGGGTTACCATTTCTTCCATGTGATCCTGTAATATTAAAGTTTCAGTACAATCACTTTAAAGTGATTGTAAAGTCTAAACAGACTGGCAGATCCCAATGCATGCTGCCAGAGTTTAGTTTTTTGTGTGTGGGCATATCTTCATCCTTGGAGCACCCGTGCTGATAATCAAACAACAAATTACAACTTGGTGCAGTAGCACTTTTTGGTCCCAGTCTACCTCTTTTAGGCATTAGCCATTTGGGAGCACTGTGTCTAATCACAGAGCATACAGGTGCCTTATTTTATATCCTGCCATGCCATAATGCAGGGGTCCCTAACTACTGAGTACCAACTCGCATTCTGTAATGATCACCTGGGTGATGATCCCCCACTTTTAACTATATTAAAATGCACAAAACATACACAAGCCATGTAAAGTGCATGAAATGCACGTAAATGTTATTCAGCACCTTGGAGCAGTTCTGTATTTATGAAGCACATCAGGCTTGGGTCAAGTATAAATGGCAGCAGATCAGGTTTGGGTATAGATACATCTACATCCTTGCTGTGCACCATCTGATAGGATATAGCGTGGCAAAACTGGTACATGTACCACTGGTTTGGAAACAGTGTTTTAGTAAATGGGTTATGTTTGATTTTAATTTTGGTTAATAAAATAGCAATTCCAGAATTATCAAACAAAATGCAACATAAATTCCAATTCCTATTATTGGTAGTAGTGCTGAATGCAGGTAGATTGTATTTTGTCAGGTATAGTAGGTACGGTAACTTACAAACAGCCTAAGTGAACAGTATAGGTGTCGGGCACCTTGTGTGAGAATCATGTGGCGGTCACCATACCCTTCAGAAAATGTCCCTGTCAATACCCCCACTCTGTTTTATACTCCCTCAGGCACTGTGCAGAACAGTTGCTTTTTAGACTTCACAAGCTGCTTGCTCTTTCCATATCAGAGACTAGGGTCCTGCTCACACCTCTGCACTTTCCATAACACCAATTCAAGTCTTGAGTTCTTATCTGTGTATTAAAGGGACATTCCAAGCATTGGGTTAAATTAGGCTGCTTTATGCTTGCCCCATGCTGTCTGTCAGGGACATTCACCAGAAATTTGCATTCCTTGATTATCGACAGAATTTACCCCCTTCTGCTGAGTTATTTTTCAGGGTCGCCAAAAAATATTGACTTCTGATGGGACCCTCATATGCATGGTTGAGTGATCTGCTGCTGAGGAGGCCCTGCAGAACGGAGAGAGTCCATTGGGAGTTATTGTAGGATGCAGACTGAATGATTGCAGCCCCTGACAGCCAGCATGGGGAGCGCAGAATCAGGCTCATTTACCCTTCGCTTGGAATATCCCTTGAAATAACATTTTTGGCGTGGCTTGCCCAAAATGCAACTTGCATTGAAATATGCCATGTGTATTTATCACCTTCTTAAAATAGATGCAAATTGAAAATATCGCGCTCAAGGTACTCTAATGTCACGCTCAGGTAACTCCAGCCCACCAGGTTAGCCCTCAATCCCCAATCTCCGCAGCCAGCTTCACCTGTAGGAGCCCCCGCTTGCCGGGACGCAGTACACGCCTGCCCGGGATCGGTTGCCCCCAGGACTTCAATGGCTCAAAGGATGGGAGCTTACTGGTTGGAGGTCTGGAAAACCAATGACAAGAGCGGAATCAGAGTCCAATTGTTGGAGCTGGTTTCACTGGGAAGTCCAAAGACAGGCCACAGGTCAAAACTGGTAGGCAGAGATCGCGACGGTACAGGAGGATGAGGCAGGTCGGGGTACGAAGCAGGGGTCGGCAACGGAGATCAGACAGAGAATGGTCGGTTCAGGCAGGGGTCGACAACGGAGATCAGACAGAATGGTCGGTTCAGGCAGGGGTCGGCAACGGAGATCAGACAAAGAATGGTCGGTTCAGGCAGGGTTCGGCAACGGAGATCAGACAGAGAATGGTCGGTTGAGGCAGGGGTCGGCAACGAAGATCAATCAATCAAAGAGTAATTCAAAAGACAAACTAGGTACAAGGCACTATCACAGGCACTGAGTAACTGACAGGGTGAAACCTTTATAGGAACAGATATGATTGGAGATGGGGGAAATGGGTGTGTGATTGGTGCTCACTAGAATTCGGAATGTAATTGGAGCAGGGCCAGAACAGGGCATATAGCCCAAGAACTCCCTTGGGCTCATTGGCCCTGTCCCTACAAGGGGCGTTCTCATCCCCCCCCCCCCCCCCCCCCCCGGGCTCATTGGCCCTTTAATCCTTTCCTCCGGCGGCCGCGCTGAGAGCAGCGCCGCCAGAGGGCATACACAGAACGTGCGAACGTGCACTGGCGGGGATGCCAGCAGAGGAGGAGGAAGCGGAGGTGGAGCGCTCACAGCCACGCGAGCGACCGCCCGGTGCGGCCGAGGAACGAACGGGGTGGCGGAGACGCCGCTGTAACGCGGCGCAGGTAAGCGAGTTGTGACAGAAATATTACAGTGCATATGTACATATACACATTAGGAAACCTTCTACATATCTGCACATACATATGCATATGTTTTCAGGAGCATTTTGAATTGGTAATTGTATGCAGTGTGTTATCGTGTTTTTCCCCAAATGTAATTGGTATATGTCACTTTGTAATGCGTAGTGTATTTAGTGTATTTTATAATGATAAACTTATATCTAGGTGTGTCCTACCATGACCATCCGTTTTAGTGGACAATTGTAGCACATGTATAAAGTATGCATGCAACTAGCACGGCATTGTACTATTGACTATAGCTGTCTTCAGGCTTTTTTTCTGTAATTTCCAAGTGTGTTATTAGTTTCTAGTGTTGTACAGTGTATTCTGTAAAATGAATGCAGGCCAATGATGAAAATGTATGCCCCAGGGCTTTAAAAAAAAACCTGCAGTACAATGGATTTCATGTGCACTAGCATAAAGGACACAATGTTTAGTGTGATGTCCCTTATTTGCTTTTTTAAAAAAGTGTAGAAAAGTAAAGGCAATGTGAGTTAGTCTTTGGCAAGTTGTGCAATGGAGGGACAGCTTAGCAGCCAGGCAACCAGAGTTTTTCAGGAGATTAGCAATAGCAGCTTCTGTACTGCCCTCATGTCATGAGCCTCTATGTATGGCAGGAGTGTATTTGTTTACTACTATTTTTGTGTTTGAAACTACTGTACTTTAAAAAAATATTCTAAGTAAACTAATAACCAGCAGCAGAAAAACGTATTGTGTAAGCAACTATAGTCAAATGGCTAAACTAGATTAAATTAAATTAACTATGTGTAGCAAAGAAAATGCGCATTCGATAAGCAACATTTTCTCTGCACATTATAGAAATGATTTTGTGGCTCCCCAGAGAAATAGTGCAAGCCTAAATACAAATAGCAGCACTGCATACTATTCTGCAGCTATTGTAATTGTTGTTTGCCATGACTTTGCTCCAGATGTCTCAATAGTCTTCCCCTGGCCGTCGTGACACCTTCTAGTATTGTAACATATGAATTGTGTCCCATCTCACTGGTTAAACAGTCTTCAGGCAGACATAAGAGGAAATAAAGCGTAGAACAAAGAGGCATTTCACCTCCTCTCACCCAACAGTGTGTCTTCCTTGCTCTGTGTTACGGATCCTACATCTTTAAAGGGATGTCATTTTATATCAGTATTTTTTTTAGTACTGTAGGATGGGCTTGATGTAGAGCGTCACCCCTTTCTCTCCTCCTCCCCCCTCCTTCACCCCCCCCCCACACACACACATATACTCACTCTCTCTTTTCTGTCTTTTTTCTGTTATCGTTCCTCTGCTCATTTTCCTAATGGAATACAATTTACCAAGTTGTCTTTTGCCTCCTTTTGAGGAAGCCTGAATATAGAAGGGGGTTAAGGCAGGATACCAGGATTATTCTAGAGCAAGACCTCCTGCCTCTATCCCACTCCGGAATTCCCAAAGGAAGCTTTATTGCGTGATTTTTTTAATGTGTATTTTGGATTATTATATTTTTGGGGGGAGACAGAAAGTTGGAGAGAACGTACAGCGGCTTCCTGTGACTCGGTAACTTTGTATATAAAGCAGTGGAATATAACAGGATACCCCGTTCAGTCATGTATGCTTCACCTTTATGTCTGACCCAGGTAAAGTGACTCAAATGCCATGCTTCTGACTTTTAACTTCTAATGCTCTATTGATTTATATGCTGCTGTTTTTGGCTGCACCCTGTAGCCTCGTTATACGCAGCTAGTTTTGCATCCTTAAAATACCTTTTTATGCACTGTAGATTCGAAGGGATTTGATCAGAGCAAAAACATCATAACTAAATACAAAAAGTGAATGTTTGTATTTGGCAAGGAGGGTGGGTGTCCTATTTGCCAATGTGGCATATCCCAGTAGGCGGTAAAAATGCGAGGGGGATGGGTGGATACTTAACTAGTTCTAAGTTTATAAGGACTTTTTTTAGACTAGTTAAAGAGATTACATTTTATATGTATATGTAGCCTTGACTGTAAAACATTCTGGTATTATTAGGCTGTCATAGATATCAAAACTAAATGTTCTAAACCTGTCTAGTCACATGTCTAGTCCGCCCCTTGCTCCACACCCTTTCGCCCTCTCTTTTCTGGAACATATTTATTTGCTAATAACACATGTATTTTGTATATACTGTGTATAAATGTGTGTGTGTTGTGTGTATATATATATATATATATATATATAATGTTTTTAAGAGAAAAGTAATTGAAAAGAGGAGTGTCACCGGACAGTGCCACTCTACCCTTTGTGGGGGGGAGATAAGTAAAGGCCCTAATAAACCTAGATTGTAGTTTATTGAAAGGAGGCTGAAAATGTTAGATAATGTAGAAAAAACTATTTTTTTTGTTGGGGTGCTAATGCCTGCAGGTTTAGCCACCCAGCTTGCACCCCACACCAACCAACGCTACAGTTAACTCACTGAGTGTGGCAGCAGGTTTGTGACAAGTGCCTTGATAGCTGTTTTTGGCAGTTTTAGGGTTAACATATGGAAGCATGGGCCAGGCTTGGTATTTCATGTGACCTTGTCCTGAAATAGTAGGATTTTCATAAAAGGTGTATACCACAGAGTGATTGTTAGCTATCTGAGGAGAGAAGAATGCACCTGCTGTTTATATTGTTGAATATATGCATACACGTAATTAGTGTAATGCCTCTAAAATTACAAAGTAATGCCTGGAAAGGAAAAAAAATCTCTTTAAGTATGTACATTATAGTGCATATAAGAGAGTATTACTGTGAAGAATTGCAGTTAATAAGACTTTCTCTCAGTGAAAGAGGAGTAGCGTGCATTTAGAGCAAAGTAGTTCTTGCAGGTCTTGGAAAGCTGCACGTTATGCGACCGAGGCTGCTCTGCTGCAGAGCAACATTTATCTTGGCACAATGCAGTTTTTCATATGTGCAGTTGACAGTGTAGTATTACAGTAAAAACAGTATGAGGAGTGGACAGCAATCTGTGTAAAATGCTGTATAACTAGAGCAAAAGTTTGGAAGCCGTGAATCGTGCTTCTTTTATATATGAAGAATGAAAGTGAGTTTTCACAGTGTAACTGCTTCTATTTTTTTTACCCCAAATGTTGCAGATCACCGCCTAAACACGGTGTTGTAGAAATAGCTATTGCTTTCCCACTAATCATAATTTGAATTTTGCTGTGTATATATTATTGTTCACATGCACATGTCCTATATTTGCATTGAAATCTGATGTTGCTGCCTTGTGCTCCTTGTCCTATTTGTAGGCCCCCCAGCCCAAATGCTTCCAGTTATTTTAGTAAAAATGTTTTATGGTTAAATGCTGGTACGGAAGCATAAAACTGCACAATCTGTTTCATTATGGGCGGTTTCAGTTTATGTTTTTTTTTTTTTTTATATTCTATTTTAATTCAATCATGTCTTTACTGAAGCTGACCAAGCTCTGTTTTATTTTATTTTGCAACAAATAAAAATAAATAAATAACAAACTAATTTTGGGAGGCTCATCTCATTTGGGAAGGGTCTTTTTGATTTTTTTAGATACCTGTGCACTGATATTCAACATACAGTACATATAAGTGCCAAAAAAGAATTGATTAATAAAAGTTCTCCTGCACCTGAACAGCCTGTGTTGTTTATAGGGAGTTTTAGTAGTCATCTGTTTGGCCAATGATATAAAGACATTGGCCTTGATTCAATAAAGGTAGAAAACAATTCTCATGGTAGTAAAAGATTCAAGTCATGAGAAAAAAGCCTGAGAATTTCACTGTTGCTGAATCACTAGATAAAGACAATGGCCTCGATTCAATAAGGATAGAAAAAAAATCTCATGGTAGTAAAAGATTCAATTCATGAGAAAAAAGCCTAAGAATTTCACTGTTGCTGAATCACCAGAAAAAAAAACAATGAAAGTCAATGGCTCTTTTCCTTAGTAGTAAAAAGTACCATTGACTTTCATTGTCTTTTTTTCTGGTGGTTCAGCTACAGTGAAATTCTCAGGCTTTTTTCTCATGAATTGAATTTTTTACTGCCATGAGAATTTTTTTCTACCTTTATTGAATCGTGGCCAATGAAAGTCAATGGCACTTTTTTACTCCTAAGAAAAGTAGAGAACTGTTTACCGCTTTCTATACTGTAGTAAAAGCTGCCATTGACTTTCATTGTCTTTTTTTCTAGTGATTCAGTAACAGTGAAATTCTCAGGCTTTTTTCTCATGAATTGAATTTTTTTCTACCTTTATTGAATCAAGGCCATTATTTTTACTAAATTGTAAATAACAGGTTATTCATAAAAATTTGGAGAGGCCAAGAGAAATGTTTGGGGCTAACGCATTACCATTATTGATACATTTGTAAAACAAACCTTTGGGGGTTATATAAATTATTTTGATGGGCTCTTGATAGGAGGTAGTGATGGTAGCTTTCAGCACACAGTAAAGTGAAAATATATAATCAACCATTATAAGATCCATTGATGAGTACTAGAGGAAAATGCAACAAAGAAATAACACTTGCAAAGCAAGTCTTTTCCGGGGCATCCAGCAACCATGTGATCACAGTGCTTAAAGTGGACCAACACCGAGAGGTGATCGGCCCGGAAATCTATAAGATTCCCGGGCCGATCACCTCCCACCCCGCGGGACATCCGAGATCGGGATGTCCCGCGGGGTGAAACCCCCCAAAAAAACCCCAAACACCCTACCTGATCTTCGGCGGCGGCCGGCCGCCGCCGCCTCCCTCGCGCCCCTGTAGGCGTGCTCGCGCCCGCGCCGGCCGTCTGCGAATGGCCGGCGGGGGCGCGCGCGCGCCGAAAGTGACGCGAGGGAGGCGGCGGCAGCCGCTTGGACGTTCCTGATCCCCGCCTGGACGTTGGCGGGGATTGGACCGTCCAGTCACGTGGGAGCGGGGACAGGTAAGATTTTGGGGCTTTCTGGGGGGTTTCACACAGCGGGGCACCCCCGATCGGGGTGCCCCGCCGAAGTGGACCAAAACCCAGGATAGTCAAAATCCTGGGTGTTGGTCCACTTTAAAGCTGTCCTTCACTCTGAATAAAAGTCTATCTTATATGTTTCTCACATCCTGTACATACACATTGCCCACATTAAAAATCATCCTACCTGCATCTACTGCATGTTATGAGCCTTAAAACATCCATGGCTCAACAGGCAGCCTGCAAACAGGAAGTGCCTTCTGACTGTACTGCTCTGCATTCTGGGATTGCTGACCTTTTCCTGACCCGAGCTCTGCTCTGCTCTGTCTGAGCAAAGCACAACTATAAACCCACCCCTGCACTTTATCCCTCTCCTCAGTAAGTGTGATGCTTCTGAGTCAAGATGGCAGCACCCGTATCCTAGAGTCCTGAACAGAGTTGCAGCCCAGTGGGGGAAAGAATAATAAGCAAGTGACTAAAAAATTAAAATATATTAATTTTAGATGCCAGGGAATTATAGTTTTATAGGGGTTTGGGCTTTTCAATAAATCATGGTGAAGGTCCGGTTTAATTTCAAGGAGAAAGATAAGATTTATGTGGTTTAATGGGGTTAATGCGCTGGGAGGCACTAGCAATTGCAATGCCCCCAGTGCTGGTTTAAGCATTTAGGTGCCAAGCCCGTAGTACCTACGGGTTTGCTTCTCCTGTCGTTAAGTGCCAAGCCCTTAGTACCTACAGGCCTGGCTTTCCCCCATGCTAGTGTCAAAAATAATGTCTTAAATAAAGTCTCCTCTCCACCCTGGGGGTATCCAATTACCTCCTGGGGCTCTTCTGACTTCAAGAGGGGGCAAAAAATATCCACCCCCCACTTCGGCAACCGCTCATGCTAAGTGTAAAAAGAAAAAATGACATTTACTCACCTCTGTGCCTGATCCCTCCCATCGGGTCTCCTCTTCACCGAGGGGGGATCTCCTTGTGGGAGGGAAGGGGGCCTGCCTCCCCAGCCCCCCTCCAGTGATCAGCCCCAGCAGCTGTCAGCGGATGACTGGGGGAGAAAATCGTTGCGGGACACAGGATTGGAGGTGAGTGTTAAAAAATATATACACTTTACCCTTTGTAAACTGATAAGGGGTCCATGAAACCCACAAGGCTTTAGGGGGCAGGCAAGTCACTTGCGCTAGCGGGTGACTTGCCATTTAACCCCGGCTCCCCCATTACCTACCTCCCCAAAGCCTGGGGGGGCAGAAGAGCCCAGGGATATGAGGCTTTGGGGATTGTTCTACAAGCCCCATAGCTGGTCCCCGGGCTGATTATGCTGGGTAGGGGGGGGGGAATCACACGCCATTTTTTTATTTTTAAGGGTTTTTAACCCTTAAACCCCCAACAAAGGGTGACAAAATCTCCAGGTAGGCTGGCACTTAAAGGGTTAAAGTGATTGTCGAGGCAAAAAAGGCAAATCCAGGGTTTTAAAACATAACTAACCAGAGAATGAGCGCCTCCCCACTCTGCGCCGGTCTTCTGTCTGTGTCTACTTCAAAACGGAATTCTGTTACTCCTTACGCTCACTACATTCATTGCAAGGCTGGGCTGTGCCAGGACACTTTCCTCGCATTGCCCCATCGATTGCAGTGAATGAAGTGGATGTCCTGAGGGGCAGAATTCCGACTTGATGAAGGTTGCCATTTCCGACCAGTGATTGATGCGAGGGTGCTCCTTTTCAGCATTCAGTTTTAAAACACCAGAGGCGGATGGACTGAGCTGCGGGGAAAAAATGTAATGAATATCTTTTAGAAGGCTGTTACTTACAAATTAAAGAAAAAAATCTTTACCCCATTAAAAAAAACATTTTGGAACTGCTGAATTGCAAATCCTAATTAGGTGCATAGGATTTTAAAAAAATGACATTTTGCACTTTATTGTATTGAGTCAAAAAGTCTCCCAAAATTCCCTTGGACACTTTAATCTTATATAAGGCAAAAATTGGTTGTGTATTGTATATGACTAAGGGAGTTAGAAAACCCGAAATACTCCATCATCATCGAAGCATTTTACCTTATACATAAGGATTTTATGGATTTGGACCTGTATGCTTTTACCCTGATTAATCAAGCGTCAGTGCCTGTTAATGCCAGTCAGCTCCAAGATATTTGTCTCAGCGGCATTCATTGGCGTCATATTGTTCGCAGCGCCAGTTGCTATTGTATTCTTAGGCCCTTATTTATGAAGGAATAGCGACAGGTAGCGACTGGTGAGCGGCTGGTAATGACGGGCCCTGCCACGAGAACGCCGTCTCCCCACCACAATCACACATTTATCAAGCCAATCCTGCTTAGCGACTGAGATAGCGCCATATAGCCACTCATTCATCATTATTCCAGCCTCAGCCCACAGCGCCAGCGTCTGACCTTGAACAGCGACAGGTATGACCTCTCGCTACCTGGCGCTCTCCAATGCATTTCAATGGAACAATCTTTAAATATTCATTATTAATTGTTATGAATTTTTTTTTTTTTTTTTTTTAAATGTGAAAAATTCTGTGACCACTTCTGCCATTTTAGATTTTTTTAAGGTAAAAAAAATAAACAAATTGTACAGAATTGATATTACAGGGTTGATATTAATGTATTCATATTACAAAATTATTTAAAAAACTTGTTTTTTTTTTGGTTTCCAAAAATATGGTTGTTTGGGGGTTAAAAAACTACTTTTAAGCCATCGCCGCCAGCGTTCTGGGGTCTATAGGTGTATAGAGTACGTCCTGCTCCAGATATAATACTTACACTTGGGTTATCCTCCGCCAGATGGCGCTGCACTGCAGAGACATGGAAAAACAGGCTCCTCCTGGCCCTTCAAATACCCAGGGACCTCCCACAAATCCCCAGATTTCTCTGCAGTGCTGACTGCGAAGACATGATGTATCACTCTCTCGCAGGTGAGCGGGGTTATTACAGCCTGCGGCCCTGTTGGACTATTCCCACCCGTCCTCCCAGCCTGGGCTGCGCTGGTCGAGTGAAGGTAGTCAGCACCATGCGTGCTTAACGGAGCCAGAGATTATTGCTAGGTTGTCAGAGCGAATGGGCCCTGGTAGAAAGCGGCACCTGTCACCCCATGTTTTTGTATGCTCTATGAGAACTGAGGGGTTTGCTACTCCGTGTGACTATACCCCTTCTGATGAAGGGGAGTTGTTCTCTGACTCAGGCTGATGAGAGGCCGAGGAGTCACAACGATTCTGTCCTGGAATACTGGGGCCAGTGTGACACTGACGACCTGTTGATTAAGGTCTTTAAGGCACTGTCTATCTCTCCCCCCGGTCAGGTCCCCAAGCCTAGAGGGGAGCGTTTCCATACTGCAACTGCACGTTTGGAATTTTTAGAGCAGGCTCATTTCCATGCCCTTGTGCTCAAAGAATGGGAATGCCCCAGTAATCTTCCAGGGGTTCCAGGGGACTGGGATAGGAAATACCCTTTTCCCCCTGAGGTGGTTAATTGCTGGTCATCACCCCCCGTGGATGATGCGCCGATCATAGGGGTCCCTAACCCCCCCTTTATTACAACCCCTGCCTATAGTACCCTTTGGGATGCTGAGGAACGGCGCATTGAGCTGCTGGCCTCCCATGCCTTTTCTTGTGCCGGGACGGCGCTGCGTCCGGTCTGTGCCGCAGCCATTACTGCGGTGGCCGCTAGAACCCTCATCAAAAAATTGCTCGATCATCACCCCGAGGATCTCCCCTGGGAGGTGTTTAATGCACTCTCCAATTGTGATGTATTTGTGAAGTTTATTCTATTAGTGCTAGATAGACGCGATTAGAATGTGTGCAAGAACTTCCGCCCTTGCGGTGGCTATTCATCGCTTGGTCTGGCTGCGACAGTGGGGTGCTGATGATGCTACTAAAAAGACTCTTACTGGGCTCCCCTTCAGAGGGCAACGCCTATTTGGGGCCCGTCTAGACCTGTTCGGTAAAAAGGGCAAATCACCCCTTCGCAGACAGCAGTCTCGGCCCCCTCGAGGCAGGAGCACCCCTCCTCCCCCCTACCTTAGTGTTAAACAGGAACCAGGGGTGTCTTTCCGTATTTTTGGGGCAGACTCCTGCCCCACGAGCAGCAGGCAACTCTCTGGCCCTTCCGATGGGGCTAAGCCCAAATCTTCCACCAAATCCCCTCAAGCATGATGGGGCGCCCTCGCCCGGCTGGGTGAGGGGATGGCTGCAGCACCTTGCTCTTATCAGGAGGCATTTCGCCTCATTCTGGTGGATTCAGGAGGTTGTGTCCTCCAGATACAGGATAGCGTTTGCTGCACGGCCTTCCCCAGTTTTTATCAGGTCCCAGGTACTCCTGGTCCCTGCCCCTGTTCAGTTGCTGGAACAGGCCATGCTAGGCCTGCAAGGTCTGAGGGTCTCTTGCAGATTTTTTCTTAAAAGGATTGTCACCCCTCTCGGGGTCAAATCCCAAAAATTAGCCTGACCCTCCGTATACCGGGTATGGAAGTTATGAAAATATGTAAAGTGGCAAATTTTTGGGATGGGCTGGCTAGTATGGTGGCCCCCTCTACATAATAGAATATTCAATAAGTCTCTGGACTGACTTCCTCATTTCCCAAAAAGGATTATTAGGGGCTTACCAAATACCACCTCGCCAATGTATACCAATAAGGCATACTGCAATATATCAAAAAATGTATCAAAAAATATTTTTATTTAATCTTAGTGTAACACTGCATTAAAAAAATACAACAATATACAGCTTGTGTATTTACAATTCATCATTAAGATTTAACATAACAGACATGATAAGTAATAGGCAGAGGCAAGGGCAGCTGTACCACCTTCCACAGCCCCCCAAAGGATGGATTGGGTGGCCCATTCTGGATTCACAGCAATTCTCTAATTACAGTCAGTTTCCTGCATGGAAACTCTTGAGTTGGGCCATCAGCACCTTGCGCCCTGTGGGCGTCTTGCCGTCTGGGGAACTCTTCAATGCTTATGTTTACATTCCTGTGCCCTCAGATCTCTGAGGCTCTCCAGGTTTGTGTTGGAAGTCCAACACTGTTAATTGTGGCCCTGTTATCTGGCCTCTCTTCAACTCCCAGAGTGTTCACTCAAGTGCTGTCGATGGTGATGTCTCTGATGAGACCAAGGGACGTCCGCGCGATGTCTACCCGGACGCCTTTCCTCACTCCCCTGTCTCTGCGTCAGGATAGTTGGATACCCGGCTGGTGGGCCATTGGGAGTCATTTGGATGGGTGTTCAATCACCTCAACTCCATTAATAGGAATGATTCTGGATCAGGTTCAAACCAGATTCTCCCCCTCTCAGCAATTAGGTGGGCATTCTGGTCTCATGGTCCCTCACTACTGTCCCGGTTTCTTAACACCAGGCAGGGATGTGACTGGTGGGCCGTTGTTAACTTGCTAGGCAGGAGCCCGAGTAGCTAAAGAGGTCCCTTATGCTCAGTTCCCCTTGAGCCCGTCTGCGACTTCTATTGGTAACATAGGACAGGGATCCAGCACCCCTGAAGCAGGGCCTGTGGGCCTTCCCACCTGTATGACGGTTTTCTCTTGAAAGTGGTTGAGCGCGAGGGGCCTGTCTGGGGGTAGTTCCCCCTTGCCCCTTTCTGGAAACGGCCACCATGGATGCCAACCTTTCAGGTTGAAGGGGACGGTTTCTTCCGAACCCCCCTGCGATTCTGGTGTTGGTGGGGCCCTTATAGGGTCCTTACGCCTATTGAAGTCTAAACAGTGAGCGTTTTTCTGTTGACTCTTCTCGCTTGACCGCTCCCCTTCTGGAATTGCCAGGCTGGGGGTGCTCGGTCCTTCAGACGACAGACGTACTACATTAACCATTGGAAGGGGCCTGGAGCTGGCGGACCTTCCAGGGAGTGTCTATGTTCCCTTTTGTACGGAGACAATGCTCCCTGCAAGTTAAGTGATATTAGCTCCGGCGAAGCCCCTCTGCGACGGGATGTGCTAATCCTCGTGTCGTTATGGAGTCCAACCAGTCGTGGATCTGTTGACTTCCGTCACCTTCACAGGCTATCGGCCTTTGTTTCCCTGTTCCAGGATCCTATGTCAGTGGTCCGGATGCCTTTAGTACCGTCTTGACAGAACGTTTGTTTCTGTATGTCCTTCTCCATTCCCTCTGCTAGGCAGGGTTATGCGGAAGATTACTCTGGTAAGGGGACCAGTGATTCTGGTGGCCCCCAGTTGACCTAGTATAGTGTGGTTGCAGACATGGTACTGTGGTCAGTAGTTCTGCACCTTGCCAGGAGTGCCAGTTGATCACTCAGGGCCTTTTTACGTCACTATCCTTCATGGTCCCTGGCCTAGTCGATCTGACTGCTGAAACATACATCTTGATGGAGACAAGTTTTAGCTGTCTCGGTGTTTGCAACTATGGGAAGGCTAGGAGTAAGCCTCTTCCTCGTCTTCTTCTATTGTTGTAGGGAATGGCATACCCACATTTATTGAGGCGAGTCTAGTTCTCTTACTTGTTGGATGTTCTCTGTTCCCAGGTTTCCAGTGTGGCTTTCAGCATGAATTGGAGTTGGTTCCCCAGCTCAGTTCTCTGATGGGTCAGGCTCTGCCCTGTCCATCTTGCCTTAGCAGTCTCTAATTCAGTCTTCCTTGGTTAAGACTTCATTCAGGGGGTGCTCGTGTGCGTCCTCCATGTACTCCTATGGTCCCTGTTGGGATTGAAATTGAATTCATTCCGTGTGCTTGCAGGATTGTCCCTTAGTCCTATTCAGGACGCTGTCTGGATGTCCTTACCCTCAAGGTTGTCCTTCTGGTGACTGTTACCTTGGTCAGACGTGTGTTAGCGGGCGGTTCGGTCTACCTAGCCCTCATTCCTTGAGATACACCAGGATAAGGTGGAGTTCCGCCTGAAGCCGGATTCTCTACATCTGAAGGTGTCTTATGTTCAATTATTCGAGATATTGTTTTCCACGGCTATCCCCCTTCCTAGCGACGCTGAGGAAGTGGTTTTGCATTCCTTATACAGGTGTTGGCAGTTTTTCTCCTTAGGGGTCACTGTGTCCTTTATGGGAACTGAGGTTCCTTGGGGTTTGTGGCCATTACATCCTGAATGTGCCCGATCTCGTCTGCTCTTGGGAGTTGGGTGGTTTGGTCCTGGTTGTTACCTTAAACCGGACCTTCAGCGTGATTTAATGAAAAGCCCAAACTCTTAAAAAACGGTTCCCCAGCATCTAAAATCAATATATTTTAAGTTTTTAGTCACTAACTTATTATTCTTTCCCCCACTGGGCTGCAACTCTGTTCAGGAATTTAGGATACGGGCGCCGCCATCTTGACTCAGAAGCATCACACTTACTGAGGAGAGGAGAGTGGGATAAGGTACAGGGGGGCGGGTTATAGCTGTGCTTTGCTCAGACAGAGCAGAGTTGGGGTCAGGTAATGGTCAGCAGTCCCAGAATGCAGAGCAGCACAGTCAGGAGGCACTTCCTGTTTGCAGGCTGCCTGATAAGATGGCGGCTTCCATGAGCCGCCATCTTGGATGTTTTAAGGCTCATAACATGCAGTAGATGCAAGTAGGATGATTTTGTGGACAATCTGTATGTACAGGGTGTGGGAAACATATAAAATAGACTCTTATTCAGAGTGAAGGTCCACTTTAATGGATGTTACTCCTGGTACCTTGTTTCGGCCTTTGGCTTCTGCCAAATTTGTTAGCGATCAGATTGTCAGGCTGTTACTCAGGCCTACTCAGGCAAGGGGAAGAATCTCCCTTGTTGCCTTGATTCCTTTTCTACGCGTGATTGATGCCTCTTGGGCTTTTCAGCACCGTTTTTGCTGTTGAACTGGTTGGTTAGGCCACTAACGTTGGCCTTATGCTCATACCCTTTGCAAGGTTTTTACAATGTTGATGTTAGGGCCTCAGCTCATGCTGTCTTGGCCATATGGCTCTGCAGGTGACAGTGCTTTAAACTGTCTGCTGCTGTCGTTTTTTTAATGCAATATATTTTTATTAAGATTTGCAATATACATCAGAATAAACAGAACAAAGGTAAGATAACATAAAGGGGTATAGAAGTAAAGAAACAAACATGTTGGTCTCAGATTCATACGCGTAATATTAATTACATATAAAATTGACAACAGGCCACCCTGCCCCCGCCACACCCCCGGCATGATACCTCAATCAACCATTGCCTGGCTATGCGTCGGGCTGGCGTACAATGGATGCCTCCCATCTTCTCCCTTTTAATTCTTACCCTCCAAACCAGGGGCTCGGAGGCTGGGCACAGTATAGGATGAGGCCAGGATGGTATAAAGCCGCACAAGGCGAGGCAGCTGGGAGCAGTCGAGGGGCGCCGCAACCAGGCGGGGGACCTCCACTAAGACGCGGGACAAAATAGAACAGAGAAGTAGAAGAAGAGGAAGGGATAGACCGAAGTAGGACTGAGATAGGAGGGGGACTAGAGTTGGGAGCTGATCGTATCAAGAGCCAAAGGCAGGAGCGCGCAGGCAGCTATCTACCGCACCTGTAGGGGTAAGTGGGAGTCCCTGTATTCCAGCCACCCAGTCCAAGTCATAGTATACCGCTCATGTGTATCCTCCGACTCAGAGGCTAATTCCTCCATGCGGCGGATGGCTTCCACCTCCCGTGCCCACTCCAGAAGCGTTGGAGAAGTCACTGACCTCCAGTGTCTGGGGATTATAGTCTTCATTGCTGTAATAACGTGTCGCAAGACCCCCTTCTTATTATTAGAGATAGAGCCCGGGAGCAGAGACAACAGTGCCAACTGAGGCGTATTCTGCACCAAATCCCCCGTGATGGAGTTGTAAATGGACAGGACCTCCCCAAACAGGGCCCTAATAGTCAGACAGCCCCACCATATATGGGTCATGTTACCGGGCCCCTCCAGGCATCTCCAACACCTATCTGGGTAGGATGAGTCAAACTTGTTTATATCTGCCGGGCACCTGTACCAACGGGACAGAACCTTATAATTCCTCTCCTGGGCGGCACTTGGGATCGACAACTTATTGGTGAACAGGCATATTTTAGCGAGGTCTTCACTTGTTATAGTTATTCCCAACTCCTCCTCCCACCTCCGAATGAATCCCGGGGGTGTTTCATGCAGTGCATCTATTAGGGTGCGGTATAAAACTGCTATGGCGTGTGCCTGGGGGGGATCCCGGATCAGAACGCGCTCTAGTTGCGTCAACGGTTTGGTGCCCTGCTCCACGAGGTTTTGGGTCAAAACAAAGGCATTCAGCTGCGTATGAAAGAACCATGAGACATACTGTCCCGGCGCTCTATCCCTTAGCTCGCCAAGTGTGGGTAGCCTGCCTGGTGCCAATATGTCACCCATAGTAACATTAGAGGAGGCCTCCCACACTAAGAAGCTCCCTACCCGCATGCCTGGTGCAAAGGAATAGTTGTCAAAAAGTGGGGTTAGGGGACCTGGCCTGGTAATTATTGCATGCTGTCTTGTCAGTCTGTCCCAAACCCGCAAAAATTGTCCCGCCAGAAATGGCAGGGAGTCCCTCTGGCGCCTTGGGAGCGGGCTTCCCCATGGTAAAGAAATAGGATTCATGGGAGACATTGCCTTCTCCATCTTAACCCATTGCTTCTCCTCCCCCTTATGGATCCAGTCTAGAATTCGTAGCGAAACCACTGCTGCATGATATATTGTCAGGTCAGGAAGGCCACTACCACCATCTGACTTAGGCTTAGTCAGTGTGCTAAATTTTATCCGAGGCTTCCCAGTACCCCAAACGAATCTCAGGAATGCAGTCTTGAGCTTTTTGAAAAAGCCATTGGGCAGGTGGATGGGCAAAGTCTGAAAGAGATACAGAAATTTCGGAAGGATGTCCATTTTGAGCACATTAATCCTCCCAAACCAAGAAAAATGCCTTTTATCATATGAATTTAGGTCAGACATTGTCTTTACAATTAACGGGGAATAATTGAGATCAAATAGGCGGGAGAGGTCCGAGGGGACATGGACTCCAAGATATTTAATTGAATGGGGTTGCCACTTGAAGGGAAAGCTCGACCCAAGTTGTTCTACAGTCTGACGAGGAAGGGAGATGTTCAGGGCCTCCGATTTGGAATAATTGATCTTAAAGTTGCTCATGCGACCGAACATGTCAAACTCCTTAAGGGCTGCCGGGAAGGAGGTCAAAGGGGCCGTCAGATGTAAGAGCAGGTCGTCTGCATACAACGAGGCCTTGTATTCCCGGTCTCCCACCGCTATGCCCTTAACATCCGGATTCTGCCTTATAGCCACAGCCAAGTGCTCCATGGTGATGACATATAGTAGTGGGGAAAGTGGGCAGCCCTGTCGCGTGCCGTTACTGATATTGAAGGAGGAGGATAGTAAGCCATTCACTCTCACCCTTGCAGTGGGCTCGGAGTACAAAGCCAGTATCCTGGACAAAAGGGACGGGCCAACACCAATCTGTTGAAGGGATGCTTTGAGGAACATCCAATCCACCCTGTCGAATGCCTTCTCCGCATCGCACGATAGAAGGCACGCCGGGGTTCTATTAGCGACCACGTGGGCTATTAAGTTAAAAAGCTTGTTGGTGTTGTCCCGCGCCTCCCGCCCAGGCACAAACCCAACCTGTTCCGACTCTATTAGACCCGGGAGGAGTGGCTTGAGCCTCAGAGATAGGGTCTTAGCATATAATTTAATGTCAACATTTATTAAGGAAATCGGCCTGTAACTGCTACATAAGGATGGGTCCTTCCCTGGCTTAGGGAGGACTGAGATAACGGCTTCTAAGGACTGTCTGGGGAACCCACAGTCCTCACCTATGGAATTAAATACTCTAGTCAGGAAGGGGACTAGCTCAGGAACAAACTGTTTATAAAATTTGGGGGTGTAACCATCGGCCCCCGGGCTCCTGCCCTGTGGTGTCTCCTTAATTGCTTTGGCCACCTCCTGTGTAGAGAATGGGTCCTCCAGGGCCTCAGCTTCTTCCCTGGGGATGAGGGGAAGGGGTGTGTTGTGTATATATACTCTTCAGAGGGTTCCATACCGACCAGGGCCCCTCGCTCTTGATGCAAGTTGTACAGAGACTGATAGTAATCTTTAAAGGCATCTGCAATCTGGGAGGGCACCACAGTAGACAGGCCCTGTGGTCCTTTAATACTCGGAATGTACGCGGCTGAGAGCCTCGGGTGTAATGCCCTGGCAAGCAGCCTCCAGCACTTATCCGAGGATACGTAATAAAGTGCTCTCTGCCTCTCCCTGTATCTCAGATACTCCTGGTTATATAGGCCCTGCAACTTTTCTCTAGCTTTCATTAGGTCAAGAGCTTGAGTACCAGAGGGGTTCTTTTTATGATCTTGTTCCAATCTCCGAATCAGTTGTAGATTGTCCGAAATTGTGGTGGCAGGTTCCTTATTTAATCTGGTCTCATGTTTTATAAATTCCCCCCGGACTACGCATTTCAATGCCTCCAATTGGTACGGGAGAGGTGTGGGATCCTGTTCATGGTTCTTAAGAAAATCTTTTATAGTTTCCCTAACCCCTGACAGGCACAAAGCATCCCCGAGCAAGTTATTATTCAGTCTCCAACTCCAGCATTTTGGGTAGAGCCCAGGCAGAGCCACAGAGAGAAAGATTGGGGCATGGTCCGACCACAAGATCTGGCCGATCCATGCTTGCGGGGCCCAATCCATTGCATGGTGGCTAATTAGTAGGTAATCAAGTCTCCTGAAGAAGCAAAATCGCCACTTTGCACTTATGCATGTGATATAGAACCTGTGATCTTTTTTTCAGGGATATTCAGCCCCTTAACATTGAAGGAGCCAATTACTAGTTCTGCCATCCCTGCGCCCCCCTATCACCAACCCCCCAAGGAAATGGGGAACTTAGGCGGAAAGAGAGGAGTGGAAGAAGGGGTGAGACGTTGAAAGAGGAGAAGAGAAAAAGGAATATTAGTAAGAAAGTGTTACGGGGAGGCCGATTCATTAATAGCGCCAGGTAGTGACAGATGAGCGCCAGTAGCGTGATTTTCACAGCGCCCGCTAGTATTCGCTGTGCTTGGCCGTTGTTCGCTTGTTGACAGCGACTCAGTCGGTGTGCGGTAATGTTGAATACGGGGTTAGGAGTCGCTGTTTCCAAGGTTCCGCGCTGTATGGGTGCGCCTGACAGCGAATGGCCAGAGCGAACGGCTCCCAGCATATTCATTAACAAATCACGCTCAAAAAATTCTCGCGCTGTGAAATGCTTGTTTAAACCCCAGAGCGCTGGCGGCGATGGCTTAAAAGTAGTTTTTAACCCCCAAACAACCATATTTTTTGATTATAAAATTAAACAAGTTTTTCTAAACATTTTGTAATATGAATACATTAATATCAGACCTGTAATATCAATTCTGCCCAATTTTTTTTTTTTACCTTAAAAAAATATCTAACTTTGCCGAAGTGGTCACAGAATTTTTGACATTTAAAAAAATAAAAAAAAACATTCATATCAATGAATTATGAATATTTAAAGATTGCTCCATTGAAATGCATTGGAGAGCGCCAGGTAGCTAGAGGTCATACCTGGCGCTGTGATGGGATTAGCAGCGGCGCTGTTCGTTGCAGTCCGCTACATGATGAATCCCGCGCTAGCTGACGCTCTCGCCGGCGCTAGCCTCATTTAGCGTGATAAATGCGTGATTGTGTCCGCCGCCTGGCGTTCTGGAGTCGGTAGCCGCCGATAGCTGGCGCTACCTGGTGCTAGTGAGACACTACCTGCCGCTATCCCTTGATAAATAAGGCCCTAAGACAAACAGATAAGAGCTAAAGCTAGTGTTCACTAAACTTCTCCTACTCGGATTGAGCGAACAGGCCTACTGGGGGAAGTGGAAGGTTGTAGACGTAGGCATAGGAGATGCTCTATCATTATACATCCTCTGCGCACATCTGCATCCAGCATTGTAAGTTAACAGGGAACAAATGTAAGTCTAAAGTTTAGCGTGTAACCATAACAACAATCATAACTATAACCATGCCCCACGGCTCACCTGCTAACCGCCCCCCCCCCCCCATGAGGCAAGGGGGCAACAGCATGGGGGACCCAGCCAAGAGCTCGACCACGCCCCGGCGCACAGCCCCGCCAGTGACCCCGTGTCCAACCCCACACATCACGCTGACTCACGACAGGAAACGGCCGACTCATGCAGGGCCGAGCCACTCATGCTCACTTAATCATGAGGTTATACCCGTGCTCCTTTAGGCCCAACCCCGCCCCCGCCCGACCAAGTCAGCGGGGGGAGACCAGTCCTCCACCCGGGCGCCAGCCCCCGCCAGCCGAGAGGAAGGGTGTCCCCCGGTTCTACCTCAGCCACTCGAGTCACCGCGTGTTTTCCCCCTCCCCAGACTCTCAAAATCTCCTCTGCCGAGGTCCACAGTGCAGCCGCCCGGCGGGGAGCCCCAGGGAGAGCCACACCGCCGACAGGCCAGCGAGCCACAATCACGCCGGCCTGCCCAACGGTGCCGCCACCCCAGCCGCCCCCCGGCCCGCGTCCCACCACATGCACACTGGGGTAATGTCCAACAATGAGGGCGAATCACCGAGGTCGCCCTCTCAGCAGACTGGGGTCCAAGGAGTCATCTCCGGGATATCAAGACGTAGGCAGGGGGGACATGAGCAGGGGCGAAGTCCTCCAGATTGCCCCAGAGCAGGGCCAAAACGCCAGCAAGGGGCCGGGACAGCCCGGCCAACAAATCACGCCAGACCACCCAGGCAGGACCAGCCCCCGGCCCCCCACGCCACCCGGCAGACACCCGGCTCCCAAAGCTCATCAGAGAGGCGGTCGAGCATCAAAATAGCATGTATGGGCAAAAAAAAGGAAAAAAAAAAAAATATATAAAATAGAAGAACAAGAAACGTTAACAATCTCTTCAGCTCCACTACAGCCAGGGCCATTCACACGAACAACAGTCAGGACTCAGGGCTATCAAGATTATTTCGGAGCATAGCTAGTCGATTGGGCGCCGTCCACCCCCTCTGATCCTATTTCTTCGGGGCCGCGGTTCCTTGGGGCGCAGGCGACCACCCTGCTCCACAGGGTCCCCCAGGGCCGGCGATAACCAGTCCTCCAGCTGAATATTCTGAATCTCAAGGAAGTTGAAGAGGTGTGGAAGCTGCGAATGGGACCATAGAACAAACGTCCTCTCTGCGTGACCACTAGGTGGAACGGGTGTCCCCACCTGCATGTCGCACCGACCGATTTGATGGCTTCCAGCAGCGGTTTCATAACTCGGCGCATCTGGAGGGAGCGTCGAGCGAGGTCAGGGAGCAGGATAATCAGGGACCCATTGTAGGAGATGGGGCCTCTATCCCACGCCCTTCGCATTATGTCTTCTTTCACTCTAAAAAAGTGTACGCGGCACACCACATCCCTCGGTCTGGCAGGGTCCGCAGCACGTGGGCCCGAGGCCCTATGCACTCTATCCAGCTCTATGTGTACTCCAGGAGGTTTATCTAGAACAAGGTTGAAAATTCTTGTGATGACGTCATTTAGGTTGTTATTCTCCGGGACCTCCGGGAGTCCACGAATCCGAATATTGTTCCTACGACTTCTATTTTCCAAGTCGTCAAGGTGCATCAGGGTTCTGATCGTTAGTTGGCTAGAATCCGATTGCGCCTGCTGCATCACCGATTGCGCCCTTTCCAGCGATTCCAGCCGTTGCTCTGTAGTACCCTGCTGATGTTCAAGGGTGTTCACCCTTCTGGATACCTCGGAGACCGATCTCGTCACCTCGTCAAGCTCTTTTCTCAAGAAGGACTCCATCCTGTTAATATAATTCTCAAAGTCTTTCCTAGAAGGAAGGAATCTCAGTAGTATGTCTAGGTTATATTGCTCATGAAGTTGCGTGCCGCGATCCGTCAGATCAGGAGAGGTCGGCGCGCCCTGGGACCAGGCAGGAGATCGCAGTGGAGTCCCGCTAATGATCTCTTCAGAAAACTCCGGGCTAACTGCGCCCGCAGAGCGTATTCCCCGGTCGACGGTGGTCCCAGAGCGGGTCCTCCAATACAGCCCACCGGCGAAGATGAACCCTCTCCAGAGGGTGCCCCACGGGGGGCGTTGTCCGCTACCCACATCAGGAGGTCTTGGCTCCCGTCGAAGTGTCTGAGGGTTCCTCTTATGTTGCCTGGAGCAGCTATGTCGGCTGGTGCCCGCCCGGAGTGCTCCGGTTCTCCAAATGAGGCCATCCGATCTCCACGGCAAGGTGGCGGGTGGATCTCCGCTCTGGCCACTTATGCAGCTCTTGAATTGGGGAGTTCCCCCCTCCAGCCCGGCTCACCCATTGATGATCTTGATTCCCCACTCGCTCCCTGAAGCGCCTCCTTATTATGTGCGCCTGGTGAGGGGACACAGTGGGGCGAGGATTCATTACTGCCGAGGGATCGAGCCTCCGCCATTGGCTGAATTAACATGGGCTCTGATTGCCTCCACAAAAGCCCAGCTTCCGGGGGGCCCCTCTGCTCATCAGTGTGCCCAGACTTTTTTGAGATCCAATGAGGTAGTTCCCCCTTCCTGGCTCTCCAGCTCATCTCCAGCCTCCTGCCACTCCACTATACTTCTACTGCCTTGGAGGGGGCCCTTCAGACCTCCACCCCTCCCTTCCTCATGCTTCATTGAAGTCAGAGCCGGGCCGCAGCCGCCTCTGCCCCGCTCTGTGACTCATCCGCGTCCTCTGCCGAGCCGACACTACCGCCGGGGGAGGCCGCGGTGAGCGCACGCTGCCTCGCGTCCCGCACCTCCCCCCTCACCTCTTCAGGATGGTTCCGCTCGGGCTCCCCCGCCCCGATGTCACCGCCGCCCACTGCCTGCTGATTCTGGCAGGGTGATAGAGCACTGCGCCCGCACTCCAGGACGACAGCTGGAGGGCTCCGGCCGTCTCCCGCCCGCCGCTCGGTCACTGGTCCCGCCGCCTCCGCCATCTTGGGCTCTTCACCCCTGGCCTCCATTTCCGAGCTCCTCTTCCCTGCAAAAAATGCGCTGATCTTGCCCGTCTGACTGCTCGTCTGGGCAGGCTTGCTCCTCTGCCGCTTGGACATCGCCCTGGTAAGTCCTCTGCTGCAGATGGCTAAGAATTAAATCACTTTTAGTGCAGAGCTCCTGGATCTTGCATCCTCACGCTGCCATTACCAAACCCTGCCCCCCTGCTGTCGTTTTTTTGTTGGGGATCCCACCCTACTTTATGGACACTGCTTTTGGATGTCCCAAGTGTAAGCATTATATCTGGAGCAGGACGTACTGTATACAAAGAACAATACAATTTTGTGAGATACTCACCTGTAGAATTGATATTATTTGTATACAGTACGTCCTGCTCCACCCCACCCTGGTTTTGCATTTTTCTGGATCTCCTTTATGGTGATTGTTATCTTGTTATCATTACCAGTTGTTCTGGGTGGTGTTAAATTCTCCCGGCTTCTTGTTCACTGCTTTTCAATGCTTGGGATTTGTGGGAGGTCCCTGGGTATTTGAAGGGCCGGGAGGAGCCTGTTTTTCCATGTCTCTGCAGTGCAGCGCCATCTGGCGGAGGATAACCCAAGTGTAAGTATTATATCTGGAGCAGGATGTACTGTATACAAATAATATCAATTCTACAGGTGAGTATCTCACAGAATTGTATTTTTAGCTGCCCCGTTTTATAGTTGCACTGCAGGTTAAGATCCCATAGAGCACAATGAGCAGAACTGTATTGAAGTGTTTTATGCTTATGAATAATAATACTCACATATGTTTTGTACAGAACTTGCATTGTGACTTGTCATTAATGTAAACGCAAGACGATGTCCTCAAATGTCATTTTATTTTTTTCTTGTAAAATAGTTTTTCATGGTTTCTTTTGCTTACCAATGTGTAATTTGGACAACCACAACTAATTTGCAGCCTATACAAACTGTAAAGTTTGTCCCGGAAGTGATATCCTGTAAGTGTAATGATGAAATGGCAACCAGCAGCAGAATAATACTGCGCCAAACTTTTCAGCATGCCAAAAATTAATAAACATTCCGTGCAGCACCTAAAAGGTGGCGTTACAGAGTGGCGCTGTTATAGTCATCATTCGGGTCCAACAGGCGCTGACATAGACCGGCCAATACCTAGTGCAACAGTCAAAGCTAACTAGTTAAAGTGGAACAAAACCCGTGAATTTGACCTTTCCTGGGTTTTGTTCTGTGCCCTGCTGTGTGAAACCCCCCAGGATGCCCCAAAAACTCACCTTGCCACTCTCCAACGATGCATGCGCGGGCTCTCATCCAAAGAGAGCCACCTGCTATGACAGAGTTGTTCGACAGGCAGCTCACTTGGTGAGCGAACCTGCATGATAAGTACAGCCCAAGACTAAACTTGCTAGAGAGGGATACGCTTGCGGACCAACACTAAAGGAATTGACCAGACAAAATTTAAATGAATTTGGCTGGCAGCTTACCTGATAAAGTGTCAGTACCATACTGTCACAGAAAGGCAGGGGAACTTTTTCTACTTCCTCTGCCTCAACCCCCCGACCCACCCCATCCTGACCAGTATTTGAATTCTGAGGCTCACATCACGTTGTGCTTAGTAAGTAATAGGCTAGATTTGAGCCCACAGTCAGTCCACTCCAATTCAATGCACAAAGTGTGCTTGCATCACTTAGCTCTGACACTACCATCATTGAGGACATGAGAAACATGATGTGAACTTTAGTTTTTTTATAATTACTTATAATTCAAAATATAGCTGTTTTTTAAAACGATTGGGATGTCCCGCTGTGTGAAACCCCCCAGAACACTGAGTAAAACTCAGCTCTCCCTCATTCCTACAGCACGTGCGTGCAGCCAAGCAGAGCCATTTATATCCTTCGGCTAATGGCTCTCATTGACTTCAACGCATTGCTGCATCCCCGGCACATCACAGCCTTTCTGAATGGCATTGAAAACAATTGGACAAGAGCATTTACTGGCCACCTGGGGGTTTCACACACGGGCATCTGGATTCGGGATGCCCCGGGGAAAGCCAGCAGGACGGCATCTGGTGGGTCTTCTGCTTTAAAGTGCTTATTTTTTCAAATGGGGCCCTCTGAAAACAATTGCACCAACATAAACCATCTAATGCAGAGTCGATACTTGTGTTTTATATTTTACTCAGAGGTATCCACCCCCACTGTATATTTGTCTGATTTTTTTTTTTCTTTTCTTTTATACACATTTACTGTTCAAAAGTGTTTTAAAGAAGCATCAAAGGAGTTAGTAAACAGTTAACAGTGCTTATATGTTGATTATTAACACCTAGAATGTTCATTCTGTGAAGGTAAAATGGTACAGTAAATGTAATACTTACACTGCATTAGTGACAGTTCCAGATGTAAAGTATGCCTTATTTTAATTAATGAAATAAAGAATAAAATAACAGTATACCACCAGGCCAAATTGTTATAGTCTACCAACACATTTGAACATACATATTTAATGTTCATTTTAAATAAAGGTCCTTATATACTAAGTGAGCCAAAGCATCCAGAGAACGCAGCCAGCTACCTAGAGTGTGTGCAGTGGAGGTAAAAAACAAGTAATGCCTAGCTTGATGCACAGTGCCATGCATAGTGAATACAGCATAACACTATAATACAATGACATTTGGGGTTATAAAAGTTTTAATCCCATTGCATAGGTTGATGGCATGTAGGTTGCTGTTTACTGTGTTTGTGCTTTTTTGCATGTTATTTTTAATTAAAAAAATATGGGCACCCCTGGGTGTGAGTGCATTTAATAAGGAAAGGTATTGGCAAGCCGTTGGCTGACCATGGAGGGCATGCTGCTTGCCAACCCATGTCATCTTAAAGCGGACCTTCACTCTAAATAAGAGTCTATCTTATATGTTTCCCACACCCTGTACATACAGATTGCTCACATTAAAAATCATCCTACCTGCATCTACTGCATTTTATAAGCCTTTAAACATCCAAGATGGCGGCTTATGGAAGCTGCCATTTTTGCAGGCAGCCTGCAAACAGGAAGTGCCTGCAAACAGGAAGTGACTGTGCTGCTCTGCATTCTGGGACTGCTGACCTTTCCCTGACCCCAGCTCTGCTCTGTCTGAGCAAAGCACAGCTATAACCCGCCCCCCTGTACCTTATCCCACTCTCCTCTCCTCAGTAAGTGTGATGCTTCTGAGTCAAGATGGCGGCGCCCGTATCCTAAATTCCCGAACAGAGTTGCAGCCCAGTGGGGGAAAGTATAATAAATTAGTGACTAAACATGTAAAATATATTAATTTTAGATGCTGAGGAATTGTTTTTTAAGAGTTTGGGCTTTTCATTAAATCATGGTGAAGGTCCGGTTTAAGTGGTATAGTTGTGCTTAGTTGTGCTAAACCTTACTGGTTTAAAAGTAGTAAAAGTCAGCCTAAACACAATTATCCTTTGATTAACACTTTAAAAAAGTCTGCTGTCTTAGCTTGATCTTGTGTTGATTGCAGTTTTACCTGGAGTCTACTTGGTTTGAGGCCATAGGGTTACTGGAGTCTAGCTGTGTTTAGCATAGGCAGGAGTGTGGGCCGGGGGGCACGTGCTCTGGGCGCAGCGGGTCAGGGGGCACTGAAGGGGGGCCTGTGATCAAGGTAGAGGACAGGAGGAGGTTATGAGCAGAGTGGAGACTGCATCTGGGTTGGTATTTTTGGACTAGTGATGAAATGTATGAGGGGGTTTGGTTATAGAGAGCCTTGTAGGTTAGGGTTAATAATTAGAAATGAATTCTTTCAGGAAGTGGGAGCCAGTGGAGGGATTGACAGGCGCATCAGGGGAAGAGCAGGAGGATAAGTAGATGAGATGGGCAGCAGAGTTGAGGATTAATTGCAGGGGCGCCAGTCTGTTAGCCGATAGACCACTGAGAAGGGTGTTGCAGTAGTCTAGGGCATGCAGTAGAATTTTAGTGGTATCAAGTGAGAGAAAGGGGCGATGTTGGAGGTGACAGGAGGTGGCTGGTGACTGAATGTGAGATGTAAATGAAAGAGGGGAGTCCAGTATGATGCTGAGACAATGTGCTTTAGGAGCTGCTGTGATAAAGAGGTCGTTGGCAGATATATTTATGTGGGAGGTGGCAGGAGAATTGGTGGGAAGGTGACAAGCGCTGTTTTGCCATGTTTAGTTTAATAGAGCGAGAGGACATGAATGAAGAGATAGCTGTTAGACAGTCAGAGGCCATATGTATAGATTGAAAAGAGTAGGGGACCAAGGACAGATCCTTTTGGTACCCTAACAGATAAAGGGTGAGAAGAGGATACAGTGTCAGAGTACAAAACGCTAAGTGTGATCTGAGAAGCAACAGGAGAGCCATGAGGCAGCAAGATCCTAAATTCGCCAAGTAGTTGGAGTAAAAGTGAGTTGTCGACAGTGTCAAATGAAGATAAGTCAAGAAGGATGAGAATGGAGTAGTACCCCCTGCGGTGCGTAGATCGTTAGTGACTTTGGTGAGGGTAGTTTCAGTGGAATTAATTAGAGTGGAAACAAGACTAGAAGGGATCTAAGGAGTTATTAGAGATATGGTGTACGAGTTCTGAGTAGAAGTGCTTTTCTAGGAGTTTGGGTGTGAAAGGGAGCAGTGTGATGGGCCAGTAGTTGATGAGGACAAAAAAGTCTAGGTAGGGTGTTCTGAGTAATGGGGTTTCAACCGCATGCTCGAGCAGTGAAAGGGTAAAGAGAGATGTAAGGGCAGGGGTGAGCGATGAGGACAGTTGCGGGATTAGGCTGGAAGAAATATCATCAAGGGAGCAAGTAGTGAGGCGAGGACAGCTACTGTTCAGAAAGCAGAGGGAACTGAGATAGGGTAGTGGACAGAGTTGGGTAGGGTGAGTGGAATTGGGAGGCAAAGCCTGTACAGATATTGCCAATATTCTCAGTATACAGCACGTCCTGCTCCAGATAGTAATTCCTTACATTTGGGTTATACATCCACAAGATGGCGCTGTACTGCAGAGACAGCAAAAAAGTGGCTCCTCCTGGCCCCTTATATTCCATTGACCTCCCACAAATTCCCCAGATTTTCTCTGCAGTCGGCACTGCGATGACAAGAGGATGGCTCTCTCTACTTGCAGGTGAGCGGGGCTATTAGCCTGCGGCCCTGTAGGACTATTCCCACCCGTTCCTCCTTTTCATGCCTCCCACCTTTGGCTGCACTGGTCGGGTGACGGTAGGCAGCACCGTTGTTAGGTGCTTAAGGAGCGCTGCTCCGACCGCAATCCCCCACCAAAGGGTAGGCGGTATAGGCCCATGGTGAGCCTTATGGGATGCCCCTCCCGCGCTATCGCCCCTTGCCCCCTGCCCATCTGTTGGATCCTGTTAGGTTGGCTGCTGCCCTCCCTCGCCTTCCCTGGTATTCTGGGGGGGGGGGGGGGTGTTTGTGTGTTTTGTAGGTGTATTCTTCACTCTTATGGTTTTCACGGTATGGCTTGTCTTGTGTTGCCGCGCGCATGTTGGTTGCACTGGTTGCTTTTAAAAATGCCGCCACTGCGCGCTTTTACGGCGCTCCACGGTCGGCAGCGACTTTACCTCAGGCGCTGCTGCTCCATCATTGGCTGACATGGTCACATAGGCGCCTTCGCGCTCTTCGGGGAGGCGGTCCCTGCCGATGGCGCGTTCCGCATCACTGTCTCCGCAGCCCGCCCCTCGAGGTATCTGCGGGCGCCATTTTGCCTTCTCGTGCTGCGTGGCTGGCTTCTAACTACCGCCGTCCGTAAGTGCCCCTGCGGGCTGGCTTATCTTTATATTATTGTTGTGTATGCATACCGCTTATGGAATTTTTTTTGTTTATGTCTTGCAGGCGGGTCAAACTTAATTGTGGTTTCTCCCGGCCTATCCCCTCTATTTAGTTACTATTAGAGGCCTACTCTGCCTTTACCTTCCACTTCCCTAGCGGGTTATTGGGGCATCCCGGGTGACTTTATTGTGTAAATCCCTATTGCCGTTGGGCGCGATAATCACCATATGGAGGCTTCTCAGGATAATGTGCTTGGGGTCCCTTCGGGACAAGCCCGGCTGTGTGTGGCGTGTGGGGTGTCCCCTACTAGTGATGACAATGTGCAGGTCTGTGTGCCCTGTGCCCAGCGGGTGCTTGCGCTGCAATCTGGGTTGCCTGTGGCTGGGCCTGCGCCCTGTGTGGCTTCGCCCACTCCCCCACGCCTACATCTGACTCCCAGTGAGGTGCATACCAGTGGGGGAGTCTCAGCCTGATTTGTCTACCAGGGTGGCTAGTATTGAGAAGCTGATTGCTGGCTCTACAGCGCGTAAGGCCTCTGCTAAGAGGCGGCATCTGGCACCTGGTGTTAACTTATTTCCTATGGAGGCTGAGGATTTTTTTGACCTGGCTGGCTATACCCCCCTGGAAGAGGGGGAATTGTTTTCTGATTCAGAATCATCTGATGAGCAGCCTAAGGGTTATGCTGATTCTGGCTCTGACTCATGGGCTCCAGATGATACTGACAGGCTTTTGGCTCACATTTTTGAAGTACTTTCTATCTCTCCGCCTTCCGCGGCTCCTCGGCAGCAGGGGGAGTTGTTTCACACTGCTAAGCCACGTTTGGAGTTTCCTGAGCAAACTCACTTTAATAATCTTGTGCTCAAAGAGTGGGAGCGATCGAGCAGGCTCCCTGGGGTGCCTAAGAGTTGGGATAAGAGGTATCCCTTTCCAGCTGAAGTGGTTAAGCGTTGGTCGTACCCTCCTGAAGTGGAGGCACCAGTTCTAGGGTTGTCCAACACTTCTGTCATGCATTCCCCTGACTCTACTACACTGAGGAATGGTGAGGACCGGCTCATTGATCAGCTGGCTTTCCATGCCTTTGCCTGTGCGGGGTCTGCGCTTCGCCCGGTCTGTGCCTCTGCCATTACAGCTGTGGCTATTAGGACTCGGCTCAGGAGCATTTTAGATGGGGCTCCTGATGAGGCAGCTAGTGCTGAGTATAGTGCTCTTCTGCATTGTGATGAATTTGTTGCATATGTCCTCTCTGCCTTGGATGATACCATTAGAATGTGTGGCAGGGCTTCTGCCTTAGCGGTGGCTATACACCGCTCGGTTTGGCTGCGCCAGTGGGCAGCTGACAACGCTGCCAAGAAGGCTCTCACTGGGTTCCCCTTTAAGGGGCTGCATCTTTTGGGGGATCGCCTGGACCTGTTTGCTAAGGGAGGCAAGTTACCCCAGCGCAAGAGACAGTCTCGGCCCTTTCGGGGTTCAGGTTCCTCTCTTCCCTCCTACCGTGGGTCCAGAGTGGGAAGGGGAGCATCATTTGCGGGGGCCCGAGGAGATTTCTGGGGCAGGGGCAGAGGACGTGGCCGCCCTGGATTCTCCTGGGGTTCCAAATCTAAATCTTCCCCCAAGCCCCCTCAGGCATGAAGGGGCGCCCTCACCCATCTGGGAGGGGGGACGGCTTCAGCTCTTTGCTCACGTCTGGAGGCATCATGTCTCAGACCGCTGGATTCAGGAGGTAGTGTCCTCCGGTTACAAGATAGAGTTGTCAGCCTGACCACCCCAAGATTCATCAGATCCCGGATGCCTCAAGACCCCCTGTCAGCTCAGGGCCTGTTGCTTGCTGTGCAGAATCTACTGGATCTGGGGGTCATTTGCCAAGTGCGCTTAGGGGAAAGGGGCAAGGGCTACTATTCCAATCTTTTCACCGTTCCCAAAAGAGATGGGCCTATCAGGCCCATCCTGGATTTAAAGCTTCTCAACAAGTTTGGCAGACCCAGGAGGTTTCGCATGGAGACTCTGCGCTCAGCTGTAAGTTCACTACGCCCAGGGGACTTCATGACCTCTGTGGACAAAAAGGATGCTTACCTCCGCGTTCCAGTTTTTCCAGGTCATCAGAGATTCCTCAGGTTTGCCCTGGAGGATCAGCATTACCAGTTTGTGGCATTGCCCTTCGGTCTTACTTTAGCTCCCAAGGTATTCACCAAGGTGCTGGCGGGCATTATGGCTCTGCTGAGAGCTCAGGGCATTCACATTCTTCCCTATTTGGACGACATTCTTATCACTTCTCCGTCCTTCCAACAGGCAGAGCTGGATACTCAGCGGGTGGTGACCACTCTGGAGTCATCCGGCTGGATACAGCTCGGGCCAGGATCTTTATTCCTCAGCAGAAGGTGGACAGTCTGCAGGCGCAAGCTCTGCTCCTTCTGTCATGCCCTCATCCTTCCATCAGGCAGGGAATGCAGCTGGTGGGCCTGATGGTGTCTTGCTTCGAGGTGGTTCCTTATGCTCAGTTCCACATGAGGCCTCTTCAACTTCACCTCTTGTCTGTATGGGACAGGGACCCTGTGTCCCTTTATCAGGTCTTGGTTCTGCCCCCCCTAGCCAGGCGGACCCTCTTGTGGTGGCTGGACTCAAGGAACCTGTTGGTGGGCAGATCTTTTCTGGCCCCTTGCTGGGGACAGTCACCACGGATGCCAGTCTGACAGGTTGGGGGGGCTTCTGGGGATCCCTAACCTTCCAGGGGCAGTGGGGCCCTCAGGAGGCCCACATCCCTATCAACATTCTGGAACTGAGGGCGATCAGGTTGGTTCTAGCCTTCTCGCCTGGGGGACCCTCAGCAACAGGGTGTTTCGCTCTCTGTGTCACCGTTGGGGTCAGCCAGATGTGGATCTGTTTGTGTCCCGTCACATTCACAAGCTTCCAGTCTTTGTGTCTCTGTCCCAGGACCCTCTGGCCTTTGCCGTGGATGCTCTGACAATGCCCTGGCAGGGCTTTCAGCTACTGTATGTCTTTCCCCCGTTTCCCCTGTTGGGCAGGATTCTGCGAAAGATAGCTCAGGAAGGGGTGCCGGCAATCCTGGTGGCCCCCTGTTGGCCAAGAAGAGTGTGGTTCGCAGACAACATGCAGCTGGTGGTAGATCAGTACGCCCTGCCCAGGGATCCAAACCTGCTCACTCAGGTGCGGCTACGGTACTCCAATTTACAAACGCTGGCTTTAACGGCCTGGCTGCTGAAACCTCCATCTTAATGGAAAAAGGTCTGTCTGCCTCTGTTGTTGACACCATGATCAGGGCTAGGAAAAAGTCCTCTTCTTCCATTTACTATAGGGTTTGGTGTACCTACATTGACTGGTGTGAGGCTAAATCTCTTCCCTGACGTGTGTTTTCTATTCCTAGGATTCTGGAGTTTCTCCAACATGGGTTGGATCTGGGGCTTCAACTTAGCACTCTGAAGGGTCATGTGTCTGCCTTGGCGGTTTTCTTTCAGAGATCTTTTGCTCAGCATCATCTGGTCAGGACTTTTTTCCAGGGAGTTACTCATGTGCGCCCCCCACATAAGCCTATGTTACCAGCCTGGGACTTGAACTTGGTCCTATCTGCCTTGCAGGGGTCTCCCTTTGAGCCTGTGCATGAGGCTGCTTTGTCCATTCTTACGCTTAAGGTAGTCTTTTTGGTGGCTATCACTTCTGTTAGGCGTGTTTCTGAGTTGGCGGCGCTCTCCATCAAGCCCCCTTACTTTGAGAGACACCAGGAAAAGGTGGTGTTTCGCTTTAAGCCAGATTTTCTGCCTAAGGTTGTGTCTGCTTTTCATCTCAATCAAGACATTGTTCTACCTTCTCTGTGCCCTAATCCTAGTAACTCTAAGGAGAGGGCTCTTCATTACTTGGATGTGGTCAGGAACCTGAAGTTCCATTTGGTGGCTACTGAGCCCTTCAGGAAGGCTGATGCTCTTTTTTTGGTCCCTTCGGGTCCCAAGAAGGGTCTGGCTCCAGCTAAGTCTACTATCAGCAAGTGGATCCGTCAGGCTGTTATTCAGGCCTATTCTGCTAAAGGGAAAGATCCTCCCTTCCGCCTTACTGCTCATTTCACTCGTGCTATTGGTGCCTCTTGGGCCTTTCAGCACCAGGCTTCTGTTGAACAAGTTTGCAAGGCCGCTACTTGGTCTTCTGTTCATACTTTTTCTAAGTCTTACAAGGTTGATGTTAGGGCCTCAGCTGATGCTGTTTTTGGCCGCAAAATTCTGCAGGCGGCAGTGGTTTAATCTGCTTGTTGTTGCTTTTGGGGATCCCACCCTACCTTACGGACACTGCTATTGGATGTCCCAAACGTAAGGAATTACTATCTGGAGCAGGACGTGCTGTATACCTAGAATAATACGATTCTGTGATTACTCACCTGTAGAATTGATATTATGAGTATACAGCACGTCCTGCTCCACCCCGCCCTTGTTTTTCATTGTTCTTAGTGCCTCTGTATGGTGATTGTTATCATGGTTAAAATTGTTTGATTATGGTTATTATTCTCCTGGCTTCTTGCTAACTGCTTGTCAATACTGGGGAATTTGTGGGAGGTCCCTGGAATATAAGGGGCCGGGAGGAGCCACTTTTTTGCTGTCTCTGCAGTCCAGCGCCATCTTGTGGATGTATACCCCAAACGTAAGGAATTACTATCTGGAGCATGACGTGCTGTATACTCATAATACCAATTCTACAGGTGAGTAATCACAGAATTGTATTTTTATCCTTAAAGAAAGAGGCAAATTCCTCTGCTGTGATTGGGAGGAGGGGGTCATGGGTGGAAGAGTGTTGAATGTGTTAAACAATTGCTTGGGGTTTTGAGCCTGTGAGGATATGAGGGAAGAGAAGTATGCGTGTTTAGCAGATGACAGGGCAGCCTTTTCCTAAAGGGCGTGTTTGCAGGAAGTCACCAATGCTTTTGGTCTTCCGCCATATCCTTTCAGTGACTCTAGAGTGCCTTTTCAATCTGGCAATATACGTGTTGAGACAAGGTTGTCTATTTGTACGGCAAGGGAAGCTGTAGGAGAGGAGGGCTACTGAGTCCAGAGCAGAGGCTAGTGTGTTATGGTTGTACAGGGCTGCAAAGTCTGTGCTGGTGGAAGAGCAAAAGGTTGCAGAGAGTTAGAAATGCATTGAATGTCCAGAGCAAATAGGTTTCTACATAGGAGTGACTGTGAGTTTGTTGTTGGAGCAGGGGAAGAGGGGGAAAGAGTAGGCATTATTAAGTTGCTATCAGCGAGGGGCAGAGGAGTTAAAAGCAGCAGTATCATGAAAAATGGTGGTTGGAGGAGAGGTCACATATATATATATATAGCATTTAAAGTGGAAGTCCAGTCAAACAACCCCCTGCCACCTTTTCTTTGCACTAAGGCAGGGTGGGGGGGGGGGTCAATGAGAAAAAAATAGGCAGCAGTTGCACAGAAAGTCATAAAGCGACATCCCCATCTCCATGTGCATGTGCTCCATGTTCGCCGTCCATATACCCTATGTAATCATATGGGGTAGCACTATGAATCAGGGAACCAGAGGTTAGTTTATAGAGTTGTTGTGCCTAGACAGTTTAAAGCAGAACAAAACCCAGGAATGTGATTTTCCAGGGTTTTGTTCTGTGCACTCGTGTGAAACTGCTGTGTGAAACCCTTCTGTTTGCCCATAAAAACTCACCTGTCCAGGCTCCAACTGCTCATGTGTCCAGTGTGACATTCGGCAGGCCGCTCTCATTGACTTGAATGGCCTATCAAAATTGCTCCCTATTTGAAACAATTAGAACCGCCTACCTCATGATGTAGTCACAGCCATCTTTTAAATTCCAGGCTTGCCACTGCTGGTTTTTATTCTGCTTTATAAAAGCTGGTTTTGGTCCACTTCCACGGGGCATTCCGAGCGGGGGTGCCCCGCTGCGTGAAACCCCCACACCCCGGTCCTACAGCGCATGTGCAGCCGCTCGTCCAATTACCGCGCTCGGAGCCGCTGTGGTATGCGTGTCCAAGCGACGTACAACCATAGCGTCTCCGAGCACGCTGGCGGCCGCATCTCGCGCTTCCCTCTAACAGGGAGCGCGCCGGCCAGGCCGGGGCGGCCACGCGCCCTGCTAGAGAGAAGAGAGAGATGCGGCCTGCGCATGCGCAGTTGGATCGGGAGTAAGTTAAGGTAAATGGGCCATCCTGGGGGGGTTTCACACAGCGGGACATCCCGATTTTGGATGCCCCGCAGGGAGGGATTGGATCGGCCTGGGAATCTTATAGATTCCCGGGCCAATCACGGAGGGTGTTGGTCCACTTTAAGGACAATTAAATATTAATGCATAATAGTGGAGGCTACAGCAACACATTTTCAGGAAAATATATGGGTATAAGGAATTCCTGACAGTGGTCCTATATTATGCAGCAAAATATGTTCTAAAATATAGAAAAGTTTACAGGGCGTAACTATAGGGGCTGCAACCGCATCGGGGCTTAGGAGGTCATGGGGGCACCATCATTGTTACTCCACCTTATTTCTCATATTTGTGCTTGTCTCACTCTTTAGTTGCCTAGTCGCATCTAATTGACAGAAAACTTTACTGTATGAGCCTTGACAGGGCCCCATTTAATATTCACACCAGGGCCCTGTCTAGTTATGCCACTGAGTGGAAGAAACATTTCGTCCTTGAGTGAAAAAACATTTTCTCTTGGAGGGATCCCTTGAATATATTCAGATATAAATGGGTCCAGACCATAAAACTATAACAAAGCCTACCTTCCAAATTGGTGTTGTTTTGTGTCTGACCATCTGAATATCTTCGAGAGACCGCTCCAGCAACTCTGCTAAGTAAAAGGTAAAGTATTTACATGTCCCATACAGACCAAGCACAACTCATCATTTCTAGTATGCAGAGTCATGCAAATCCCTTGGGGATGTAATGTCATGCGATTATTTTAAGTATACAGTACTTCCTGCTCCAGATATAATACTTACACTTAGGTTATCCTCCGCCAGAGGGCGCTGTGCACTGCAGACATGCAAAAACAGGCTCCTCCCGGCCCTTCATATACCCAGGGACCTCCCACAAATCCCCAGATTTCTCTGCAGTGCTGACTGCGAAGACATGAAGTATCACTCTCTCGCAGGTGAGCGGGGCTATTACAGCCTGTGGCCCTGTTGGACTACTCCCACCCGTCCTATTTGTGATGTGCTTCCCAGCCTGGGCTGCGCTGGTCGGGTGAAGGTAGGCAGCACCATGCGTGCTTAACGGAGCCATGCTCCACCGCAGTCCCCCACCAAAGGGTAGGCAGTTTAGGCTGATGGTGAGCCTCTAGGGGATGCCCCTCCCGCATCATTGCCCCACCCCCCGTGCAGCAGTGGACCCTGTGTAAAGGGTCGCCATCCTCCCTCGTTCCCCCCCTAGCCCGGGGGGAAAGAAAGGGGGGGGGAGGGGTTTGTGAGTATGGCGGCCTCAGTGTACCCTATTACACGCTTATGGCCTTAGTTTCGCGTTTGACTGGAATGGGCGTCAGAGCCGTGCTGTGTACTTTTTACTTGTATTGGTCGCCACCGCGCCCTTCCTCTATGGTTGTACTGCACGGGCGGCGGTGGCTTTGCTGATGCTGCGGCGTCTCCTTCTTAGCCTGTAGTGGCCTTGCTACGGTGATCCACTTGATCAATTCCTTCGGGCGTCACTGCCCTGTTTTCTCTATTGGCTACGCTATTTTGGAGCTTCGCGCTCTCCGGGGGGGGCGGGGCCCTGGCTTGGCGCGCTCCGCATCACGGTTTGGCACGCTCCGCGTCACGGTCAGCTCTGGCCCGCCCTTCGAGGTTCGTCTGGCGCCATTCTTGCTTGCGCGCGCGTGGTGAAGACCTCCTCCCCCCTCTGTCGGTAAGTGCCCTCGCGGGCGATTTTATATTACCTTTATCACACCCTGGCGCATGGCTCTGACGTTCCTGTTCCCCTTATGTCTTTCAGACCGTGAATTCCGGTGGCTTCTCCCGGCCCGGCGTATTCCCCGGTTGAGACTATTAAATTACTCCCACTTCCCCGCGGGTTATTGGGGCATCCAGGGTAGCTTACAGCGTCAATCCCTACTGGCCTATTGTGCCGATAAAATCACCATATGGAGGCTTCCCAAGATATTGTGAACGGGGTTCCTTCGGGACAAGCCCGGCTGTGTGTAGCTTGTGGGGTCTTACCTAGCAGCGGTGACAATGCACGGGTCTGTGTTCCTTGTGCACAGCAGGCGCTATCGGTTCTTCCCGCCCCTCCGGTGGCTGGGCCTGCACCTCGCCTCACTTCACCTACTCCCCAAGCCTGAGTCTAACCCCCAATACAAGCGGGGATTCTCATCCTGATGTGGCTACTAGACTGGCCAGTGTTGGAAGATTGCTTGCTAGCTCATTAGCGCGTAAGGCCACCGCTAAGAGGCGGCATTTAACCCCTGATTCTGCTCTTTTCCCTTTGGAATCCGATGACTTGTTGCATCCTTGCGGCCACCCCCCCTCGGACGAAGGGGAGCTGTTCTCTGACTCGGGGTCATTTGACGAGGAGTCAAGGGGTCATGACGAGTCTGGTTCCGAGCACTGGACCTCGGATGATATTGACAGACTGCTGGTTCAGATATTTGAAGTTTTGTCCATCTCTCCCCCTGTTGCGTCTCCCAGACAAGGGGGTGAGCTTTTTCATACTGCTAAGGCTCGTCTGGAATTTCCCGAGCAAACCCATTTCAATAGCCTCGTGCTTAAAGAATGGGAACATCCCAGCAGACTGCCTGGGATCCCTAAGAGTGTGGATAGGAAGTATCCCTTCCCGGCTGACTTGGTTAAGTGCTGGTCATCGCCCCCCGAGGTCAATGCTCCTATTCTAGGGTTGTCCAAAACCTCCATTATGCACTCCCCTGACACTACTACGCTATGGGACTCTTGAGGACCGGCGTATTGATCAATTGGCATGCCATGCCTTTGCATTCTTTGGGAGCGACCCTACGCCCGGGTTTGCGCCTCAGCCATCACGGCGGTAGCGCTCAGGGCCATGGTCAGGAATGCACTCAATGGCACGGATGAGTTGCCACCTGATACTGTCAATACACTGTCTAACTGTGATGTATTTGTGAACTTTACCCTGTCTGCATCGGACGATGCTATAAGGATGTGTGCCAAATCTTCTGCCCTGGCGGTAGCTATACGCCGCGCGGTTTGGTTGCGACAGTGGGCTGCTGACAATGCCGCTAAGAAAGCTCTTACTGGGCTTCCATTTAAGGGGCTGCGCCTGTTTGGGGACCGTCTAGACCTCTTCGCCAAAGGAGGCAAGTTACCCCAGCGCAGGCGGAAGATTCGGCCCTTTCGAGGCCAGGGCACCCTTTCAATCCCCTACCGTGGGGCTAAACAGGGAAAAGGGGTGTCCTTCGCTGGGTCCCGTGCAGATTCCTGGCACAGGAATAGAGGTCGCCGTCCCGGTTCCTCCTGGGGGCTCAAGTCCAAAGCCCCTCCCAAGACCCCTCAGGCATGAGGGGACGCCCTCGCCCGTCAGGGTGGGGGGACGTCTGCAGCACTTCGAGCATGTCTGGAGGTGCCACGTCTAGGACCGGTGGATTCAGGAGGTAGTGTCCTCCGGCTACAAGATAGAATTTGCTGTACGGCCCCCCACCAGATTAATTAGGTCCCGGATCCCTCAAGACCCTGCCTCAGCTCAGGTCTTGTTGATGGCCATGCAGGGTCTCCTGGATCTAGGGGTCATTTGCAAGGTCCCCTTAGAAGACAGGGGCATGGGGTTCTACTCCAACCTTTTCACAGTACCCAAGAAGGATGGGTCAGTCAGGCCCATTCTGGATTTAAAAATTCTCAACAAATTTGTCAAGAACAAGCACTTTCGCATGGAAACTCTGCGCTCAGCCATTGGCTCCCTGCGCCCAGGGGACTTCATGACGTCCGTAGACATCAAGGACGCTTACCTTCACGTCCCGGTGTTTCCAGGACACCAAAGGTTTCTCAGATTTGCACTGAAAGATCAGCATTACCAATTTGTGGCCTTGCCATTCGGCCTCACGTCAGCTCCCAGGGTGTTCACCAAGGTGCTGGCAGGGATGATGTCCCTGATAAGGCTAAGGGGCATACGCGTACTGCCCTACCTGGACGACATACTCATCACCTCTCGGTCTCTGCGGCAGGCAGAGTTGGACACTCAGCTGGTAGTGTCCACCCTGGAGTCCTTCGGCTGGGTGATCAATTACTCTCTGTCCCCATCCTGGGAATGATTCTGGATATGGTTCAGTCACGGATATTCCTTCCTCAACAGAAGGTGGAAGCTCTGACTGCGCAGGCCAAGTCCCTGCTCTCGTGCCCACAGCCCTCCATCAGGCAGGGAATGCAGCTGGTGGGCCTGATGGTGGCGAGCTTCGAGGCGGTGCCCTTTGCTCAGTTCCATTTGAGACCTCTGCAGCTTCACCTTGGGACAAGAACCCAGCGTCCTTGGACGGGGTCTGTGTGCTTCCCCCCTCGGTCAGACGGTCCCTTGCGTGGTGGCTGGACCTCGGGAACTTGATAGGGGGCAGGTCTTTTCTGGCCTCTTCCTGGGAGACGGTCACAACGGATGCCAGTCTGTCAGGTTGGGGGGGATTCTGGAAGTCCCTACGCTTCCAGGGGATGTGGGGTCCTCAGGAGGCCCATTTACCCATCAACATTCTGGAATTGCGGGCAGTCCGGTTGGTACTGGAGCGGTTGACCCAACACCTGAGGGGTCTGTCGGTCCAGGTACGCTCAGACAACAGGACGGCGGTTGCCTACATCAACCATCAGGGAGGGACCCGGAGCAAGGGTGCCCTCCGGGAGGTGTCTCAGATTCTGACATGGGCGGAGGCCAATGTACAATGCATTTCGGCTGTTTACATTCCGGGGGCGGAGAATCTGCTTGCAGATGCTCTGAGCAGGGGGACATCCCGTCAGGGAGAGTGGTCCCTCTGCAACAGGGTATTCCAGTCCCTGTGTCACCGTTGGGGTCTACCGGATGTGGACCTGTTTGCGTCCCGTCACAACCACAAGCTCACGGCCTTTGTGTCCCTGTCTCAGGATCCTCTGGCCTTGGCCACGGATGCCCTGTCCATGTCATGGAAGGAGTTTCGGCTCCTGTATGTATTTCCACCATTCCCCCTTCTGAGCAGGGTTCTGCTCAAGATTGCTCTGGAGGGGGTGCCTGTGATTCTAGTGGCCCCCAGGTGGCCAAGAAGAGTGTGCTTCGCAGACGTGGTTCAAATGGCAGTAGACCAGTACGATCTGCCAGGGGTGCCAGATCTGCTAACTCAGGGCTCCCTACGCCATCCCAATTTACAAACGCTGGCTTTGACGGCTTCGCTGCTGAAACCTCCATCTTGATGGAGAAGGGTTTGTCTGCCTCTGTGGTAGGTACTATGGTGCAGGCTAGGAAGAAGACTTCTGCTGCTATCTATTATAGAGTATGGCGTACCTACATTGACTGGTGTGAGTCTAGGTCTCTTCCCTGTAGGGAGTTCTCTGTCCCTAGGGTTCTGGAGTTCTTACAGCATGGTTTGGAGTTAGGTCTAAAACTCAGTACTCTGAAGGGCCAGGTTTCTGCCCTGTCCGTCTTCTTTCAGAAGTCCTTTGCTCAACATCATTTGGTTAAGACCTTCTTTCAGGGGGTCACTCATGCGCGTCCCCCTCGTAAACCGGTGGTCCCCGTTTGGGATTTAAACTTGGTTTTATCTACCTTGCAGGGTGCTCCCTTTGAGCCTATTCACGATACTGCCCTGGCTGTTCTCACCCTCAAGGTTGTCTTTTTGGTGGCCATAACTTCGGTTAGGCGTGTGTCTGAGCTGGCTGCTCTATCCATTCAGCCTCCGTACTATGAGAGGCACCAGGACAAGGTGGTGTTCCGCTTCAAGCCGGATTTTCTGCCTAAGGTTGTGTCTGCCTTTCATTTGAATCAGGACATTGTTCTTCCTTCATTGTGTCCCAATCCTAGCAACGACAAGGAAAGGGTTCTGCATTCCTTGGATGTGGTCAGGTGCTTGAAGTATTACCTGGTTGTCACTGCGGCTTTCAGGAAGACTGATGCTCTCTTCGTTGTGCCTTCTGGGCCTAGGAAGGGTTTGGCTCCTGCCAAGTCTACTATCAGCAAATGGATCCGTCAGGCTGTGATTCAGGCCTATTCTGCTAAGGGGAAGAGTCCTCCTTTCCGTCTTACTGCTCACTCTACTCGTGCTATTGGGGCCTCCTGGGCCTTCCAGCACCAGGCTTCTGTTGAACAAGTTTGCAAGGCCGCTACTTGGTCTTCTGTTCATACCTTTTCAAAGTTTTACAAGGTTGATGTTCGGGCCTCAGCTGATGCTGTGTTTGGCCGCAAGGTTTTGCAGGCGGCAGTAGTTTAAGCTGCGTGCTGTTGCCTTTTTTGTTGGGGATCCCACCCTACTTTATGGACACTGCTATTGGATGTCCCAAGTGTAAGTATTATATCTGGAGCAGGACGTACTGTATAATTAGAATAATACAATTCTGTGAAGTACTCACCTGTAGAATTGGTATTATACGTATACAGTACGTCCTGCTCCACCCCACCCTGGTTTTTGCATTATTCTGGATCCCCTGTATGGTGATTGTTGTTATGGTTATCATTACCAGTTGTTTTTGGTGGTTGGATTCTCCCGGCTTCTGGTTCACTGCTTTTCAATGCTGGGGATTTGTGGGAGGTCCCTGGGTATATGAAGGGCCGGGGGGAGCCTGTTTTTAATGTCTGCAGTGCACAGCGCCCTCTGGCGGAGGATAACCCAAGTGTAAGTATTATATCTGGAGCAGGACGTACTGTATACGTATAATACCAATTCTACAGGTGAGTACTTCACAGAATTGTATTTTTACACAGCCATCACTTTCTATGTGTGGACACATCTGACTTTTGCCCCTTCTCAACAGAAGGCAGGAGCTGATGGCTGTTTGAGACCTAAAAGGACCGTAAACAAGAGACTTAATAGTCAGGTCTAATATAGAGAGTTCAAAAAGAATGAAAAGCCTCCTATTTAAACCAGACTTTCACTATAATTTATTGAAAAGCTCAAACTTTTAAAAACTATTTCACGGCATATAAAATTAATATATTTTATGTTTTAGTCTGTTTCTTATCATTACATTACCTCGCTGGGTAACTTTGTTCAGGTCTCCAGGATACGGCCACCTCCATATTGCCTCAGAAGCATCATGCGCTGAGGAGAGGGGAACAAGTGCAACGGGTAATAGCTGTGCTGGGGTCAGGAAGAGGACAACGATCCCAGAATGCAGAGTGGCATAGTCAGAAGACACTTCTTTTCTGCAGGCAGCCTGAGACAGCAAGGGGCACCATCTTGGATGTTTAAAGGCTCAGAAAACGCACTAGATGCAGGTAGGATGATTTTTAATGTGGGCAATCTGTATGTACTGGGTAGGGGAAACATACAAGATAGGCTCTTATCTCAGAAAGGTTTAAAGGTAAAATAAGTGACTAAAATCTAGTTTTCCTTCCTGTAAGTGCAGTGCCTTAGAATCATTAATTATTCTTTTGTCATTAATTTTCCCCTTACCTTTGTGCTTTGTCTGGAGGATCTTCTTGTCCCATCATTGCTTTCTGATCTTTTGTAGGTTGGGTAGAATACGTTCTTTTTTTATTCTTCCTTGAACCTCACAATCTGTCTCAGGATGACTTCCCTCTTGTGCTAGTACAGGATCTTCTGGCAAGGGAGTGACATACAGTTCTGATTAGAACTATAGAGTGTAGAGAACCTAGATCCATCCTGCTTTGTGTCCTCCTTGGTTTTCCTTGCTGTGGGTCTCTATCATTAGAAGCAGTGAAGCTTATTACTCAGCAATGGTTCAGCTACGGGGGGGGGGGGGGGGGACAAAGATGAGCTCTCCTTTTTCTGTTCTAGCCTGGGCAGAGCATTTAAAATTCGAGTGCAGAAGCCATGGGAGAAGTTGTGCCATTACATTGTGCAAATCAGAAAGATGCTGCATGTGTAAGAGCCAACTTAACCCATCAGCCCTATATGCAAAGGAGTTTGTTGTAAAATTGTGTAAAAATGATATAAAACCATTTGTTTAGCAATAGACAGTAGCCAAACTCATATATTCTAAGTATGCAGCACTGCTCCAGATAATGATTCATAACATCTGGGATATAGTCCACAAGAGGGCGCTTTACTGCAGAGATGGCAAAAAAAGAGGCCCCTCCCGGTCCATATATACCTGGGACCTCCCACTAATTCCCTAGTTTCTTCTCTGCAGTGGGCTGCGAAGGACAAGGTGATGGCTTCTCTTCTCACAGGTAAGCCGGGCTGCATTCACAGCCCCTGGCCCTGTTCTATTCCCACCTGTTCCACCTTTATTTGCCTCCCAGCCTTGGCTGCATGGTCAGGTGATGGTAGGCAGCACCTATTAGAGGTGCTTCATTGGAGCTTGCTCCACCGCAAATCCCCCACCAAAGGGTAGGCGGTTGTCAGGTTACTGGTGATCCTGACTTGGGATGCCCTGTCCGCTATTGCCCTGCCTTACATTTATTAATGTTTTAATGGGCTCCTTACTCCCCTTTCACCCATTATACTACTCGTCGGGGGGACGGGGTGAGTGCCTGATTAGTGTAAATGTTTTTTACTGTTATGTGTTATTATGCCTTTGGCACTCTCCTCGGCTCTGCTCCTCTCCCCTTCAGTTTTTGAATTGCCCGCCGCTGACTCGCGCACCCTGTGGCGTCAGCGGCGACGTCACTCAGGGACCTGACGGCTGCGGGGTGGCTGTCTTCAGCCTGTAACCCCGCGCTTCCTGGAGGGGACGTGGCTTAATGCTGGGCGCGCTCCGCGGTGCTTCCTCATGCGGCCAGCCCCTTCAGAGCCCTGTAGCGCCATCTTGTCTCTCCTGCCGGTTCGATTGTAAGCTCTTCGGCGGTCTGTGAGTGCCCTTGCGGCCCCCCTTTTATATTTTAATTGCCTTTCACTCCTGTTTAATTAATGCGGGTATTGTATTCTTATGTCTTTCAGGCGGGAAAACTAATTAGAGGTTTCTCCCGGTCCTGTGCCTTCTATTGGTCTAGTTACTATATTAGAGGCCGAAAAAACAATAAAATCCTCCCACTATCCTAGCGGACAGTTAAGGGGCATCCCGGGTAGCTGCACAGCGTAATTCCCATTGGTCATTGTGACACCAAAAATCACCATATGGAGGCTTCTCAGGATACTGTGCTCTGGGTCCCATCTGGGCAAGCCCGGCTGTGTGTGGTGTGTGGGGCATCCCCTGCAAGTGATGATGTGCGGTTCTGTGTACCCTGCGCCCAGCAGTCGCTTACGCGGCACTCTGGGCTGCACTTGTCTGGGCCTGCGCCCACCATATCTTCTCCCACCCCCCCTCGGTTGATTGTGACCCCCAGTGAGATTAACACTAGTGGGGAGTCTTAGCCTGATGTGTCTTCCAAGCTGGCCAACATTGAAAAGTTGATTGATAGCTCTGTGGCCCGTAAGGCCCCAGCTAAAAGACTGCACTTGGCGCCTGCTGCGTCTGCCTTCCCTATGGAGACGGAAGATTTCCTTGATTTGTCTGACTGTACCCGGCTTGAGGAGGGGGAGTTATTCTCAGATTCGGAATTTTCCAATGATCAGCATTCCCCTTGGTGCTGATGCCGGCATAGAGCATTGGAATGCTGATGACACCCATAGACTTTTGACTCAAGTCTTTGAAGTACTTTCCATTTCTCTCCCTGCTGCGGCACCCAGGCAACAGGGGGAATTGTTTGGTACTACAAAGCCACGTTTGGAATTTCCAGAACAGGTTCATTTCCATAATCTGGTTCACAAGGAATGGGAGCGACCCAGCCGGCTCCCTGGTATCCCTAAGGGGTGGGATAAAAGATACCCTTTTCCCCCGGATGTGGTTAAATGTTGGTAAACTCCACCAGAGGTGGATGCTCCGGTTTTGTGGTTGTCTAATACTTCTGTGGTGCATTCCCCTGATTCCATTACCTTAAAGGATAGTGAGGACCGACGTATTGACCAGCTGGCTTCCCATACCTTTGCCTGTGCGGGATCGGCCCTGCGCCTGGTCTGTGCTTCTGCTATTACTGCTGTGGCCATTATGACTCTGGTCAAGGGCCTGTTAGAAGGCTATTCTGATGATTCTTCCAGTGCCGAATTTAGAGCCTTATCACAATGTGAGATGTTTATTGCTTATATTCTTTCTGCCTTAGATGACACCATTAGGATGTGCAGCAGGACCTCGGCTCTGGTGGTTTCTATTCGCCGCTTGGTCTGGCTGCGCCAGTGGGCAGCTGACAATGCTGCTAAGAAGGCTCTCACAGGGCTACCCTTTAAGGGGCTGCGCCTTTTTGGTGACCGGTTGGACCTTTTTAGAAAAGGAGGTAGGTTGCCCCAACGCAAAAGACAACTGCGGCCCTTTCGGGGTTCAGGGTCCTATATCCCCTCCTTTCGTCGACCCAGGTCAGGGAGGGGGGTACCCTTTGCGGGGCACAGGGGTGATTTCTGGGGCAAGGGTAGAGGCCGTGCCCGTCCCGGATCCTCCTGGGGATCTAAGCCCAAGTCTGTCATTAAGCCCGCTCAGCCATGAAGGGGCGCCCTCGCCCTTACGGGTGGGGGGATGGCTGCGGCTCTTCGCTCATGTCTGGGGACAACAGGTCTCAGACAGGTGGATTCTGGAGGTTGTATCCTCCGGCTACAAGCTAGAGTTCGCGGCACGGCCCCCTTCAAGATTTTTCAGGTCTCGGATCCCTCTAGACCCCCTGGACGCTCAGGGTCTATTTCACTCTGTACAGAACTTATTGGGTATTGGGGTCATCTGTCCGGTCCCTCCGGGGGAGAGAGGTCAAGGTTATTATTCCAATCTTTTCACAGTACCCAAAAGGGATGGCTCCATCAGGCCCATCCTGGACTTAAAACTTCTCAACAGGTTCATCAGAACCAGACGCATGGAGACCCTGCGCTCTGCGATCAGCTCCTTGCGCCCGGGGGACTTCATGACCTCCAAAGACATCAAGGATGCTTACCTTCATGTGCCAGTCTTCCCAGGGCATCAGCGGTTCCTCAGGTTCGCCCTGGAGGACCAGCACTACCAATTTGTGGCACTTCCCTTTGGTCTCACCTTAGCCCCCAGAGTGTTCACCAAGGTACTGGCGGGAGTGATGGCCATCCTCAGAGCCGGGGGCATTTGCATTCTCCCTTATCTGGACAACATTCTCATTACATCTCATTCTCCAGCAGGCGGAGTTGGATACTCAGATGGTGGTAACGGCCCTGGAAACGTTCGGATGGGTGATCAATTATCCCAAGTCCTCCCTCTCCCCGTCCCGGGTGACCCCCTTCCTGGGCATGAATCTGGATACCATTCAGGCCAGGATTTTTCTTCCTCAGCAGAAGGTGGAATCTCTTCAAGCTCTGGTTCATTCCATGCTGTCCAGCCCTCATCCTTCCATCAGGCAAGGGATGTAATTGGTGGGACAGATGGTGGCTTGCTTCGAAGCAGTTCCTTATGCTCAATTTCACATGAGACCCCTTCAGCTCCATCTCCTTTCAGTCTGGGACAAGAGTCCCCTGTCTTTGGATCAGGCCTTTGTTCTCTCTCCTCTGGTCCGGCGGTCCCTCCTGTGGTGGCTGGACTCGAGGAACCTTCTGGGCGGCAGATCCTTTCTGACTCCATGTTGGGAGACGGTCACTACGGATGCCAGTCTGTCAGGTTGGGGGGGCTACTGGAGAGCCCTCCAATTCCAGGGGCTGTGGGGCCCTTAGGAGGCTCACGCTCCAATCAACCTCCTGGAGCTGAGGGCGGTTCGGTTGGTACTGGCACAGTTGACTCCTCACCTTCATGGTCGGCCGGTACAGGTTCGTTCCGACAATCAGACGGCGGACGCCTATATCAATCATCAGGGAGGGACTCGGAGCAAGAGTGCCCTCCAGGAGGTGTCATTGATTCTGTCCTGGGCCGAGAACAATGTCCTGTGCATTTCAGCAGTTTATATTCCGGGAGTGGAGAATCTGGAGGCGGATTCCCTTGGCAGGGGGACCACTCGCTGGGGGGAATGGGCCCTCAACAGCGAGGTCTTCCTATCCCTTTGTCACCGGTGGGGGAGGCCAGACGTGGATCTGTTTGCTTCTCGCCACAATCACAAGCTGCCAGCATTTGTTTTCCTGCCCCAGGATCCCCTGGCTCTGGCGGTGGATGCTCTGTCTCTGTCCTGGCAGGGTCTCGGTCTCCTGTACCTCTTCCCTCCGTTCCCTCTTCTGAGCAGGGTTCTGTGCAAGTTGGTGCAGGAGAGGGTGCCAGCCATTCTGGTGGCTCCCAGGTGGCCAAAACAGGTGTGGTTCGCAGACATCGTGCTGCTGGCAGTGGATCAGTACACTCTACCCTTGGTTCCGGACCTTCTCGCTCAAGGACGGCTCTGTTATCCCAATTTACAAATGCTGGCTTTGACAGCCTGGCTGCTGAAACCACCATCCTGAAGGAGGAAAGCCTGTCTGATTCGGTGGTTCATACTCTTGTCAGCGCTAGGAAGAAGTCCTCCTCCACTGTTTACTATAGGACCTGGCGGACCTACATTGACTGTTGTGAGTCTAGGGCCTTTCCCTGTCGTGTGTTCTCCATTCCTAGGATCCTGGAGTTCCTGCAACATGGTTTGGATATGGGCTTTCAGCTTAGCACCTTGAAGTGTCATGTGTCCACCTTGGCTGTTTTCTTCCAGAGGTCCTTCCCTCTACATCCTTCAGTCAAGATCTTCTTCCAGGGGGTCACTCATGTGCTCCCCCCCCCCCCCGCAAACCCATGGTACCGGTCTGGGATTTGAATTTGGTTTTGTCCGCCCTTCAGGGTCCTCCTTTTGAACCTGTGCATGAGGCTGCCTTGTCTCTCCTTACCCTGAAGGTTGCCTTTGGTGGCTATCACCTCTGTCCGGCGTGTTTCTGAGTTGGCGGCTCTGTCGACTCTGGCGGCCCCCTACTTTGAGAGACACCAGGACAAGGTGGTTTTCCGATTTAAACCAGACTTCTTGCCTAAGGTTGTCTCTGCCTTCCATCTCAATCAGGATATTTTGCTTCCTTCTTTGTGCCCTAATCCTGGTAATCCCAAGGAAAGGGCCTTGCACTCTCTGAATGTTGTCAGGAATTTGAAATACTACCTGGTGGCTACTGCTTCTTTCAGAAAGACGGACGCCTTGTTTGTGGTTCCATCGGGTCCCAAGAAGGGGTTGGCTCCGGCTAAGTCTACTATTAGCAAATAGATCCGTCAGGCCATTTTTAGGGCCTATTCTACTAGGGAGAAGGATTCTCCTTTCCGTGTCACTGCTCATTCTACCCGTGCTGTTGGGGCTTCCTGGGCCTTCCAGCACCAGGCTTCTGTTGAACAAGTTTGTAAGGCTGCTACGTGGTCTTCTGTTCATACCTTTTCCAAGTTTTACAAGGATGATGTTCGGGCCTCAGCGGATGCTGTTTTGGGCCATAAGGTTCTGCAGGCGGCAGTGGTGTGAACTGCGCGTTGTTGCTTGTTTTGGGATCCCCACCTTTTTTTGTGGACACTGCTATTGGATGTCCCAGATGTTATATATCATTATCTGGAGCAGGACGTGCTGCATACTTAGAATAATACAATTCTGTGATTGCTCACCTTGTAGAATTGGTATTATAAGTATGCAGCACGTCCTGCTCCATCCCACCCTGATTACTTTATTCTTGGATCCTCTTTATGGTGATTTGTTACTTGTTAACATGGTTGAATTTGTTATTGGCTTTCTTCTGGTTCCCTTACTGCTTTGTTATACTGGGGAATTAGTGGGAGGTCCCGGGTATATATGGACCGGGAGGGGCCTCTTTTTTCCATCTTTGCAGTAAAGCGCCCGCTTGTGGACTATATCCCAGATGTTATGAATCATTATCTGGAGCAGGACGTCCTGCATACTTATAATACCAATTCTACAAGGTGAGTAATCACAGAATTGTATTTTTTGACAGAGATTAAATAAATGTAGATGTTACTTAACCCTTTCGCTGCCAGCGTATCTGGAGATTTTGTCACCCTTGTTGCCAGACCATTTTGCACTATTTTGCACTCCACATGTTCAACTGTGATTTTTGAAGGGATTTCCCAGGGAAATTATATATAGTATTCTAAGTATGTCACACACCCCGCTTCAAGAAATTCATAACGTGTGGGTAATACTGACCTGCAGAGGGCGATATGCAGAGATGCCAGGAAAAAAGAGAGCCCCTCCCAGTCCATAAATACCTGGGACCTCCCACTCATTACCCAGTCTTCATCTCTGCAGTCGGCGAGCAAGTCAGAAGATGTGGTCTCCTCCTTGCACAGGGGGATTTCAGGTAGCCGGGATGACTCCCGGCCCTTTAGTTATCTATTTCCGCCTGGATCTTTTTTTTTTTTCTGTTACCTCATGCCTCCCAGCCTAGGCTGACGGTCCGGGTGAGGGTAGAAAAGCACCCTTGGTGCTTAAGAGCAAATTCTCTCCCGTGAGACCCTATATAAGAGGGTAGGCGGTCATCCGGGATGGTGACCCCGGTTTGGGATGCCCCGTCCCTTGGCCTTACACTTTGGGTGGTCCCCCCCTTTGGGTAATGCCCCTCTCTCTAGCGGGATAGCGGAGGGTAGGAGCAGGGCCCCTTATTCGGTGTTAGGTCCAAATTTTGTAATCATTAATTCTTAATAATGTTTTAATGTATTAATTTATTAAATTATCCTCCCAATAGTTATTAACTTATTTATTACTTCATAACAGAGTGTATTTCTCTGTCAAAAGCCATTTTTATGCAGGCTTTCTCCCTGAGGTAAAAGGGGGCGGGGCCGGGAGTCAGGGTCAAAGACACGGCCTGCTCCCCTCCTTCTGTCTCTTCTGAGACCGGCGCCGCGGCCGCACATGGCTGCGGTGCCGGCCTTTTTGCATTGTCATGGCGGAGGGGAGCTTCTCCCCTCACGCTTTCACTCTTGGGGGCGGGGCCGGGCTTTCCAGCGCTGCGGCCCGCCCCTGTGTCACAGGCACCGCTGAGGTGCTTTTCTCTGTGCCTGTTTCCTCAGAAGGAGCTGGACACGCCCCCCTTCTCTCCTCAGAGCTGCTCTTTACCTCACGGAGAGAGGAAGCTGTCTTCAGGACCACAGTGAGTGGCCCGGTGGGCCCCCCTTCTGTCCCATCACCTATAATTATATATTTTTATGTCATATATATATATATTTTATACTCCGCTTTTCTTATTAGCCTTTTTTATTATGTCTTTCAGATATAACCTACAGTGGTGTTAGGGGGTTTCTCCCGGTCCTAGGGTCCCTGGGTTCTTAATTGGCTTATTCTGAATATGTCACACACCCCGCTTCAAGATATTCATAACTTGTGGGTAATACTGACCTGTAGAGGGCGAACTGCAGAGATGATAGGAAAAAAGAAAGCCCCTCCCGGTCCATAAATACCTGGGACCTCCCACTCATTACCCAGTCTTTATCTCTGCAGACGGCGAGCAAGTCAGAAGATGATGTCTCCTCCTTGCACAGGGGGATTTCATGTAGCCGGGTTAATCCCCGGCCCGCTTTTTATCTATTTCCGCCCGGATTCCTTGATATTTCCTACAGACACATGCCTCCCAGTCTAGGCTGCGTCCCGGGTGAGGTAGAAAAGCACCCTTGGTGCTTAGGAGCAAAGCTCCACCGTGAGACCCTATACAAGAGGGTAGACGGTTTTCCGGGTTGGTGACCCCGGTTTGGGATGCCCTGTCCCCTGGCCAGTAAACCCTGGGTGTTTCCCCTCTCTCCGGAGGCCCTTCTCCTTAGATAGGGGGGGGGGGTTCCTTCTTTTACCTCAGTACTACTTAGTTTGTTTTATTTTGACACATCTGGAAGTATTCCACATTCGGTTACATTCTGTTATGTGTGTCAGCGTGTGTGTTTTTTACTTTGCTTGACTTTTATTTGACTGCAGACGCTGCCGCTGGTTATTTAGGCGGCATGTGAGGGGTTATTTTACCTCAGATACTTAGGGGCGGGGCCGGGCGTCTGGCGCGACGCCGCGGCCCGCCCCTGTACGGCAGTCACCGCTGTTAGTGTATTTTATTGCTGGCTGGGAGATGCGCCGGCGTCTATTAACGCGGCGTCTCCCAGCTGTGATGGTGGTGGGGAGCTTCTCTCCTCACGAGTGAATACTGGGGCGCGGCCGAGCGTTAGGCGCGTCGCTGCGGCCCGCCCCCGTGAGACAGGCGCCACTGTGGATCCTGTCAGGCTTCTGTTTGCTGTTGGGCAGGTGGAATGAGGGGCGGTGTATTGTAGAAGCGCGATACGCGCTGACCACGCCCCCCGTCGTCTTGTGTCTTCCTCCTTCTCATATCGTGGTGTGGGGGCGCCATTCCTGTCCATGAGTGGCCTTGTTGGCCCCCTATTTACTTATATGTATATAGATATATATGTGTCTTTATTTATCATCACAATACATTGCATGTTTATGGGGCTTTTTCTATTGTGTTTTTTCAGGTGGACCTACATTGGGGTTAAGGGGTTTCTCCCGGTCCTAGGGTCCCTGGGTTCAAATTGGTTTTTTCCCTTAAATTCTCCCACTGGGGACATTGAAAAGGGCATCCCGGGTTGCTTATATGCGTAATTCCCTTGGTCATTGCGACTACCTATAAGTTCACCGTATGGAGGCATCCCCGGATACCGGGCTCCCCTCGGGGCAATCCCGGAAGTGTATGGGTTGTGGGGTATCCCTAACTGGGGATGATGTATTTCTTTGTATACCATGTGCACAGCAGAATATTACACGGCAGTCAGGACCCCAGGCTTCTGGGTCAGCACCGCCGGCTTCATCCCCTCCCCCTCCCACCTTGACCCGTGCCCCGTGTGACGTTATCATGGGACGGGAGTCGCAATCTGATGTGTGTGCCATTTGGCCAATCTGGAAAAATTATTTTCTACCGCGGTTACAAAAAGGCCCCGGCTGAAAGAAAGCATTTGTCACCGGCTGCACCGGCAGTCGAATATGATGATGAGGATTTTCTGGATTGGTCCGATTACTCTCCACTAGAGGAAGGGGAGTTATTTGAGGAATCGGATAATTCAGATGATCAGCAATTTGTTGGCACTGATACCGAGCGGGGCTTAGGGAGTTCCTCGGATACTCCTAACGTTCTAGCTCAGATGTTTGAGGTTCTGGCTATTCCCCCTCCAGAGGTGGCTCCTCAACAACAAGGGGAGTTTTTTCGAGGAATCCAAGCCGCGCTTGGAATTCCCTAACCAAAAGCATTTTGATAGATTTATTTCTAAGGAATGGGAGAGGCCTGCTCAGCTTCCTGGCATTCCTCAGAGCTGGGATAGAAGATATCCTTTTTCTTCGGATACGGTTAAGCGTTGGGCGTCCCCTCCCGAGGTGGACGCACCAATTTTGGGGTTGTCCAACTCAGCTGTTTTGAATAACCCTGATTGTTCCTCTCTTAAAGATGGTGAGGATAAACGCATTGACCGGATGGCTTGTCACGGTTTGTGCCTCAGCGCTGTTGGTGGTGGCTACCAGGTCGGTGGTCAGGGACCTGTTGACCGGTTGGATCCGGATAGTAACGAATTTCTTGGACTTAAACATTGTGAGTTGTTTTTGTCCTTTGTGCTAGCCGCTTTGGATGATAACTTGTTGATGTGTAGCAGAACTTCCGCTCTGCTGGTGACTATTAGGCGCTCGGTTTGGTTGCGTCAGTGGGCAGCTGACTTTGGGTCAAAGAAGTCGCTAACGTCTCTTCCCTTTGTGGGATTACGGCTCTTTGGAGAAAAGTTGGACTCTGTTGCTAAAGGTGGTAAGTTACCTCAATGCAAGAAACAACGACGTCCCTTTCGGGGGGCGGCTTCCTTCGCCCCTTCCTTTCGTGGTTCCAGAGCGGGAAGAGGTTTTACCTTCCCATCTACAAGAGGAGATTCCTGGAATAGGGGCAGAGGACGTGCCCGTTCAGGATTCAATTGGGGCTCTAAACCTAAACCTGCGGCCAAGCCTGCTCAGCAATGAGGGGGCGCCCTCACCCATACGGGTGGGGGGGGCGGCTGCGACACTTCTCCCAGGTCTGGATTCAGGAGGTCCCGGACAGATGGATCCGGGAAGTGGTGTCTTCCGGCTACAAGCTGGAGTTCGAGTCCCGCCCCCCCCCCCCCCGATTCTTCAGGTCTCAGGTGCCCCCGGACGCCCTGTCCGCGCAGGGGCTCCGGGCGGCGGTATCGAGTCTTCTGGAAATGGCGGTCATTTGTCCAGTGCCCCCATCAGTCCGGGGTCAGGGTTTTTACTCAAATCTGTTCACGGTCCCCAAAAAGGATGGCTCTATCCGGCCCATCCTGGATCTGAAGATTCTCAACAGGTTTGTCAGGCTGCGAAAATTTCGCATGGAAACGCTGCGTTCTGCTATCCACTCTCTTCGTCAGGGGGACTTCAAGACGTCCATAGACATCAAGGACGCTTATCTCCATGTTCCGATTGTTCCCGTGCACCAGAGATTCTCAGCTTCGTGGTGGAGGATCGGCACTTTCAGTTTGTGGCTCTTCCTTTTGGTCTCACCACAGCTCCAAGGGTTTTCACCAAGGTGCTCGCTGGGGTGATGGCTCTCCTCAGAGCGCAGGGAATTCGCATAGTGCCATATCTGGACAATCTCCTCATCATGGCATCGTCATTCAACTAAGCGGAATTGGACACCAGGACAGTAATATCCACTCTGGAGAGGTTCGGCTGGGTGATCAACTACCCCAAGTCCTCCCTTTACCCGTCCAGGATAGTGTCCTTTCTGGGAATGTCTTTGGATACAGCTCAGGCCAGAGTGTTCCTTCCTCAATCCAAGGTTCTTTTGATTCAGAAGTTGATTCGGTTGCTCATGTCCATTCCTCGTCCGACCATCCGGCTAGGGATGAGACTGGTGGGATTGATGGTAGCCTCCTTCGAGGCAGTCTCCTTTGCTCAGTTTCACACAAGGACGCTACAGCTCCATCTATTGGCTGTCTGGGACAGGTCTCCTCTGTCGCTGGATCAATCCTTTCTGATGTCTCCCCGGGTTCGCCGCTCACTTCGGTGGTGGCTGAACTCAGCCAATCTGTTGAAGGGCAGATCCTTTCAGACTCCTCGTTGGGAGGTGGTCACCACGGATGCCAGCCTTTCAGGATGGGGGGGCTTCTGGAAGGATCTACAATTTCAGGGTTTGTGGGGACCCCTGGAAGCCCACGAGCCTATCAATGTTCTGGAATTGAGAGCCATCAGGATGGTTCTTTTTCGTTTGACTCATCACCTGCGGGGCTTGCCGGTTCAGGTCCGGTCGGACAATCGGACGGCGGTTGCCTACATCAATCACCAGGGAGGGACTCGCAGCAGGAGTGCCCTCAGGGAAGTGTCTCTGATTCTGGACTGGGCGGAGAGCCACGTCCCGTGCATCTCGGCGGTTTACATTCCGGGAGTGGAGTACACGGAGGCGGACTCTCTGAGCAGGTTGTCAGCCCGCAAGGGGGAATGGTCTCTCAGTCCCAAGGTTTTTCACTCGATTTGTCTCAGGTGGGGATCACCGGTGGTGGACCTCTTTGCCTCCCGTCACAATCACAAACTTCCGGCATTTGTGTCTCTGGCGAAGGATCCACTGGTTCTCGCAGCGGATGCCATGTCTCTGTACTGGAGGGATCTGGGGTTTCTGTACTTGTTCCCTCCGTTTCCCATGGTGGCCAGAGTAGTGCGCAAGCTGGCTCTGGAGGGAGCGTCAGCAATTCTGGTGGCCCCAAGGTGGCCAAGACAGGTTTGGTTCGCAGACGTGGTAAGGTTAGCAGAAGATCAGTTCGTTCTGCCCCTGCTGCCGGATCTGCTCACACAGGGTCATCTACGTTACCCCAATTTACCAACGCTGGCTTTGACGGCGTGGCTGCTGAAACCTCCATCTTGAAGGAGGAAGGTCTTTCTGATGCTGTGATTCGGACTCTTATTAGCGCTAGGAAGAGGTCTTCTTCCTCCGTTTACTATAGGACTTGGAGATCTTATATTGATTGGTGTGAGACTAGGGCCTTCCCTTGTAGGGAATTCTCTATTTCTAGAATTTTGGAGTTCCTTCAACACGGTTTGGATCTGGGGCTCCAACTCAGTACTCTGAAGGGGCAGGTTTCTGCCCTGGCGGTGTTTTTCCAAAGATCCTTTGCGCTTCATCTGTTGGTTAAGACTTTTTTCCAAGGGGTTACGCATGTGCGGCCTCCTAGGAAGCCTCTGATTCCGGTTTGGGATTTGAATTTGGTTCTTTCTGCTCTTCAGGGTCCTCCTTTTGAGCCTTTGCATGATATTGCCTTGTCTTCCCTTACGCAGAAGGTGGCCTTCTTGGTAGCTATCACTTCTGTTCGGCGTGTCTCTGAGTTGGCGGTTCTGTCCATTCAAGCCCCGTATTTTGAAAGACATCAGGACAAGGTGGTTTTCCGTTTCAAGCCGGATTTCCTTCCTAAGGTGGTTTCTGATTTTCATCTAAATCAGGATATTGTTCTGCCCTCTCTGTGTCCTAATCCCAGCAACGACAAGGAGAGGGCCCTGCATTCCTTGGATGTGGTTCGAGTTGTGAAGTACTATTTGGTGGTAACGTCTTCCTTTCGCAAGCCTGATGCCTTCTTTGTGGTGCCCTCTGGGCCCAAGAAAGGTTTGGCGCCCGCCAAGTCTTCCATCAGTAAGTGGATTCGTCAGGCCATTGTTGGGGCCTATTTTGCTAAGGGGAGGTTTCCCCCTTTTCATGTTACTTCCCCAACTCGTGCGGTTGGGATTTCTTGGGCTTTCCAGCACCAGGCCTCTGTTGAGCAAGTTTGTAAGGCCGCTACTTGGTCTTCTGTTCACACCTTTTCCAAGTTTTACAAGGTTGATGTTTGGGCCTCAGTGGATGCTGTTTTTGGCCGCAAAGTTCTGCAGGCTGCAGTGGTTTAAGTTGTGCGTTATGCCTTGTTTTGGATCCCCGCCCTTTATGGACACTGCTATTGGATGTCCCACAAGTTATGAATATCTTGAAGCGGGGTGTGTGACATACTTAGAATAATACCATTTTGTGAATACTCACCTTGTAAAATGGGTATTATAAGTATGTCACACACCCCGCTTCACCCCGCCCTTTTGTATTCTGGATCCTTTATATGGTGAACTTTGCGTTGTTATGACTTATAATTGGCTCTTCCTGGTCCCTTTCCTTACTGCTATCTTTATACTGGGTAATGAGTGGGAGGTCCCAGGTATTTATGGACCGGGAGGGGCTTTCTTTTTTCCTATCATCTCTGCAGTTCGCCCTCTACAGGTCAGTATTACCCACAAGTTATGAATATCTTGAAGCGGGGTGTGTGACATACTTATAATACCCATTTTACAAGGTGAGTATTCACAAAATGGTATTATTGCAAATCCTCCCACTTGGGACATTAAAGGGGCATCCCGGGTTACTTATATGCATAATTCCCTCGGTCATTGCGACCAACTATAAGTTCACCTTATGGAGGCATCCCCGGATACTGGGCTCGGGCTCCCCTCGGGGCAATCCCGGAAGTGTATGGGGTGTGGGGCATCCCTTACTGGCGATGATGTATATCTGTGTATACCATGCGCACAGCAGACTATTACGCGGCAGTCCGGACCCCAGGCGTCTGGTTAAGCGCCGCCGGTCTCTCCTCCCCCCCCTCCCAGTTTGATCCGTGCCCAGTCTGACGTTGTCATGGGCGGGCAGTTGCAATCAGAGATGTGTGCCCGATTGGCCAATCTTGAAAAATTATTCTCCAGCACGGTCACCAGAAAGGCTCCGGCTAAGAGAAAGCACTTGTTGCCATCTTCACCGGCGGCCGACTTGGATGATCTTGATAATCTGGACTGGTCTGATTACTCCCAACTTGAGGAAGGGGAGGTATATGAAGAATCAGATAATTCAGACGATCAGCAGTTTGTGGGTGCTGATACCGAGCGGGGCTTGGGGAGGTCTTCGGATACTCCTAATGTTCTGGCTCAGATGTTTGAGGTTTTGGCTATTTCTCCTCCTGAGGTGGTTCCACAGCAAAAGGGGGAATTTTTCGAAGAATCCAGGCCACGCTTGGAATTTCCTAACCAAAAGCATTTTGATGGGATTATTGCTAAGGAATGGGAGAGGCCTGCCCGGCTCCCAGGTGTCCCTCAGGGTTGGGACAAAAAATATCCCTTTCCCTTGGATACGGTTAAGCGTTGGGCGTCCCCTCCCGAGGTGGATGCACAGATTCTGGGTTTATCCAACACTACTGTTTTAAATTCTCCTGATTGCTCCACGCTTAAAGATGGTGAGGATAAACGCATTGACCAAATGGCTTGTCATGGTTTTGCCAGTGTTGGGTCAGCCATGAGGCCGGTTTGTGCTTCAGCGCTGCTGGTGGTGGCTACCAGGTCGGTGGTCAGGGACCTTTTGACTTCTTCCGGGTTAGATCCGGATAGTGACGAGTTCCTTGGCCTTAAAAGGTGTGAATTGTTTTTGTCATTTGTACTAGCCGCCTTGGATGACACACTGATGATGTGTGGCAGAACGTCAGCTCTATTGGTGACTATTCGGCGTTCGGTTTGGTTGCGCCAGTGGGCGGCTGATTTTGTGTCTAAAAAGTCGCTGACCGCTCTTCCCTTTGTGGGATTACGGCTCTTTGGTGAGAAGTTGGATTCAGTTGCCAAGGGTGGTAAGTTACCTCAACGCAAAAAACAGCGTTGCCCCTTTCGGGGGGCGGGTTCCTTTACTCCTTCCTTTCGTGGGGCTAGAGCTGGCAGAGGAATTGTTTTCCCCGCAGCCAGAGGAGATTCCTGGAACAGGGGCAGAGGACGTGCCCGCCCAGGATACAGCTGGGGCTCTAAGCCCAAACCCGCTGCCAAGCCAGCTCAGCAATGAGGGGGCGCCCTCACCCATGTGGGTGGGGGGGCGGCTGCAACACTTCTCCCAGGTCTGGGACTGGGAGGTCTCAGACAGATGGATCCGGGAAGTGGTGACTTCTGGCTACAAGCTGGAGTTCGAGCTCCGGCCCCCTCCCAGATTCCTCAGGTCTCGGGTGCCTTCGGACCTTCTGGCCGCGCAGGAGCTCCAGGCGGCAGTAAAGAGTCTGTTGGATATGGCAGTTATTTGCCCAGTGCCCCCCTCAGACAGCGCACCAGAGATTTCTCAGGTTCGTGGTGGAGGATCGGCATTTTCAGTTTGTGGCACTTCCTTTCGGTATTACCTCGGCTCCAAGGGTTTTCACCAAGGTGCTGGCCGGGGTGATGGCTCTCCTCAGAGCCCAGGGTATTCGCATTGTCCCTTATCTGGACGACCTTCTCATTATGGCATCTTCCTTCAGCCAAGCGGTATTGGACACCAGAACTGTGGTGTCCACTCTGGAGAGATTTGGGTGGGTGATCAACTACCCCAAGTCCTTTCTCCGTCCAGGTTAGTGTCTTTTCTGGGAATGTCCCTGGATACTTCCCAGGCCAGGGTGTTTCTTCCTCAGTCCAAGGTTCTCTTGATTCAGGAGTTGGTTCGACTCCTCCTGTCTATCCCTCGTCCGGCCATCAGAACGGGGATGAGGTTGGTGGGATTGATGGTAGCCTCCTTTGAATCGGTTCCCTTTGCTCAGTTCCACACAAGGACACTCCAGCTCCATCTGTTGGCGGCCTGGGGCGGGTCGCCACTGTCGTTGGATCAGTCCTTCCTGATGACCCCCCAAGTTCGGTGCTCCCTTCAGTGGTGGCTGGATCCAATCAGGTCGAGGGGCAGATCCTTTCTGGCCCTTGTTGGGAGACGGTCACCACGGATGCCAGTCTATCAGGATGGGGGGGGGTTCTGGAAGGATCGTCAGTTTCAGGGACTGTGGGGGCCTCAGGAGGCTCACGAGTCCATCAATGTTCTGTAATTGAGGGCCATCAGGATGGTTCTGTTTCGCTTGACTCATCAGTTGCAAGGATTGCCGGTTCAAGTCCGGTCGGACAATCGGACGGCGGTCGTCTACATCAATCACCAGGGAGGGACTCGCAGCAGGAGTGCCCTCAAGGAAGTGTCTTTGATTCTGGCCTGGGCGGAGACCCACGTCCCGTGCATTTCAGCAGTTTACATTCCGGGAGAGGAGAACACAGAGGCGGACTCTCTGAGCAGGTTCTCAGCTCGCCGGGGGGGATTGGTCTCTCAGCCCCAAAGTGTTTCGCTTGATTTTTCTCAGGTGGGGGTCCCCGGTGGTGGACCTCTTTGCCTCTCGTCATAGTCACAAACTTCCGACAATTGTGTCTCTCTCACGGGATCCACTGGCTCTGGCAGTGGATGCCATGTCTCTGAACTGGAGTGATCTGGGGTTTCTGTATCTGTTCCCTCCGTTTCCCTTGGTGGCCAGAGTGGTGCGCAAGCTGGCCCTGGAGGGTGCGTCAGCAATTCTGGTGGCTCCAAGGTGGCCAAGACAGGTTTGGTTCGCAGATGTGGTAAGGTTAGCAGAGGATCAGTTCGTTCTGCCCCTGCTGCCGGATCTGCTCACCCAGGGTCAACTACGTTATCCCAATTTACCAACGCTGGCTTTGACGGCGTGGCTGCTGAAACCTCCATCTTGAAGGAGGAAGGTCTTTCCGATGCTGTGATTCGAACTCTCATTAGTGCTAGGAAGCGGTCTTCCTCTAATATCTACTATAGGACTTGGAGGTCTTATATTGATTGGTGTGAGATCAGGGCGTTGCCTGGTAGGGAATTTTCCATCTCCAGAATCCTGGAGTTTCTTCAACATGGTCTGGACCTGGGGCTCCAGCTTAGTACTCTGAAGGGGCAGGTTTCTGCCCTGTCGGTGTTCTTTCAAAGGTCATTTGCCCTACATCCTTTGGTTAAGACTTTTTTCCAGGGAGTCACGCACGTGCGGCCTCCTAGAAAACGTTTGCTCCCTGTTTGGGATTTGAATTTGGTTCTTTCTGCTCTTCAGTATTCTCCTTTTGAGCCCTTGAATGATATTGCCTTGTCTTCACTTACGCAGAAGGTGGCCTTTTTGGTAGCCATCACTTCGGTTAGGCGTGTCTCTGAGTTGGCGGCTTTGTCCATCCAAGCCCTGTACTTTGAGGGGAATCAGGACAAGGTGGTTTTTCGTTTCAAGTCCGATTTCCTTTCTAAGGTTGTTTCTGCCTTTCACCTAAACCAAGACATTGTTCTGCCCTCTCTGTGTCCTAATCCCAGCAATGACAAGGAGAGGGCCCTGCATTCTTTGGATGTGGTTCGTGTTGTGAAGTATTATTTGGAGGTAACGTCTTCCATTCGTAAGACGGATGCCTTTTTTGTGGTGCCCTCCGGGTCCCGAAAAGGCTTGGCGCCTGCCAAGTCTTCCATTAGTAAATGGATCCGTCAGACCATAGTTGGGACCTATTCTGCCAAAGGGAAGGTACCCCCTTTTTGTGTTACTGCTCATTCTACTCGTGCGGTTGGGGCGTCCTGGGCTTTTCAGCACCAGGCCTCTGTTGAGCAGGTTTGTAAGGCTGCTACTTGGTCTTCTGTTCACACTTTTTCCAAGTTTTACAAGGTTGATGTTCGGGCCTCAGCGGATGCTGTGTTTGGCCGCAAAGTTCTGCAAGCTGCAGTGGTTTAAGTTGTGCCTTGTTGCCTTGTTTTGGATCCCCGCCCTTTATGGACACTGCTGTTGGATGTCCTACACGTTATGAATTTCTTGAAGCGGGGTGTGTGACATACTTAGAATAATACCATTTTGTGAATACTCACCTGTAAAATGAGTATTTGAAGTATGTCACACACCCCCCTTCACCCTGCCCTTTTGTATTCTGGATCCTTTATATGGTGAACTTTGCGTTGTTATGCTTTGTGTTGGGCTCTTCCTGGTCCCTTACCTTACTGCTGTTCTTATACTGGGTAATGAATGGGAGGTCCCAGGTATTTATGGACTGGGAGGGGCTCTCTTTTTTCCTGGCATCTCTGCATATCGCCCTCTGCAGGTCAGTATTACCCACACGTTATGAATTTCTTGAAGCGGGGTGTGTGACATACTTATAATACCCATTTTACAGGTGAGTATTCACAAAATGGTATTTTTTTTCAGCAGAGCCTGGGCTTGTCTTGTTTGTAATTTTTTAGGTGTATTCTCAATTCTTTGGGCTAAAATATGTGCAAAAAAATATATATATATTTTTTACAATTTGTAGTGTTTTGTTGTAATTCAAAATGTAAGTTTGTCAATGAAATCTTATTGCGTTTAAAAGCCCCATTTCTCCCGGTTACAACGGTACCACATATGTATTATTAGTAGGAAAAGATGGGGACTTGCACTATACCCTATTCAATCTGTAGGAGGTGCCACTTCCAAAGCTGCAAAAGAGCTCAGACCAGGAACAAAAAAAGCATGTAGGGAGGCACTCTAAACTCATAAATTGATAAAAAAAAATACATTTTTATTAATTACATATTTATAAACACTACATACAATACACTCAACATATTAAAACCCCTTAAAAAAACACATAAATGGGACAATAACACACAGGACATACCAACATGAAGGTGTGTAGGCGATGGGGAGAGTTTCACCACACTAATTGATATCAAATTCCTAGATATATGTGCTAAATCATTCAACAAAGTGTTCCAACAGTGCAACTAAACATGTTCAAATCCTGCCTATGATCCGGATCACTACAAAATCTATACATTTATAAAGTGCAAGTGCTACTAGTCAAACAATCAATTAAAGATTAATATTCCCAATCATAACAACTCATAAACATATCAATCTGCTATATTCACCAATGAAAATATAATCACCTGTATATATTATATTCTAAGCATACAGCACGTCCTGCTCCAGATGTAGTAATAACATGTGGGTAATCCTCCGCCTCCGGCGCCGTGCACTGCAGACATGTAGAAAACAATCTCCTCCCGGCCCTACATATACCGTAGGACCTCCCACAAATCCCCAGATTTCTCTGCAGTGCTGGAACTGTGAAGACATGAAGTATCACGCTCTCGCAGGCGAGCGGGGCTTTACAGCCCGAGGCCCTGCGGGACTATTTCCACCCGTCCTCTTTGTAAAAGAATATGCCTCCCAGCCTGGGCTGCGTTGGTCGGGTGAAGGTAGGCAGCACCTAGTGTGCTTACGGAGCTAGACTCCACCGCAATCCCTCACCATAGGGTAGGCGGTTAAGGCAAATGGTGAGCCTTCAGTGGATGCCCCTCCCGCATCAGTGCCCCCACGCCCCGTGTAACGGTAAACCCCGAATATTGGGTCACCTTCCTCCCTAGATCCCCCCGTTAGTGGGGGGAAAAAGAGGGGGGGGGTTGTGTGTACGATGGCCTAACATTGCCCTAATTACACTAGAGACTTATAGCCTTAACGGCTACCGAGTGTCAGAGCTGCGCTTCACACTTATGTTTAAGTTAGCCGCAGCGCCTTATTGTTTTTTACTTGGCGCGGATGGCGGCTCTGTTCGTGGGCGCTACGACGTTTTATTCCTGTATTCACCCTGTCAGTTTTCTCTCTGAGATGATTTTCTACATCGGTTGTCAGTTGCATAGCTACAGTTTTTCTGATTGGCTGTGCGCCTTCGAGATGCGCGCTCTCGGGGGGGGGGGCGTGGTTTGGTTTGGCGCCTTCCGCGTCATCTCCCGCTCTGGCCCGCCCTTCGAGGTTCGCTTGGCGCCATTTCCTTCTCACGTGCGCGTGGTGAAGACGGTCCTCCCCACTCTGTTCTGTAAGTGCCCTCATGGGCGACCTTTCTTTAGCTTTTTGCTTCTCCTCGCCTGGCTCTGACATCTCTGTTCCCCTTGTGTCTTTCAGACCGTGAACCTCGGTTGCTTCTCCCGGCCCGGCGTAGCGCCCGGTCCAGACCTTTTAAAAATCACTCCCACTTCCCAGTGGGTCATTGGGGCATCCAGGGTTGCTTTATAGCGTCAATCCCTACTGGCATATTGTATATAATAATCACCATATGGAGGCATCTCAGGATATTGCGAACGGGGTTCCTTTGGGACAAGCCCGTCTGTGTGTAGCTTGTGGGGTATTGCCTAGCAGCGGTGACAATGCACGGGTCTGCGTCCCTTGTGCTCAGCAGGCGCTAGCAGGTATCCCCACCTCTTCCGAGGCTGGGCCCACACCTCGCCTTGCTTCCCCTACTCCCCCAAGCCTGAGCCTAACCCCCAATACTAGTGGGGATTCTCATACTGATTTGGCCACTAGACTGGCTAGTGTGGAAAACTTACTTGCTGGCTCCTTGGCGCGCAAGGCCACTGCCAAGTGCGTCATTTGAATCCTGCATCTACTATACAATAAATCTGATGATTTATTGCTTTCCTATGCACATTCCCCCTCAGAGGAAGGGGAACTGTTCTCTGACTCAGGGTCATACGACGACGAGTCCAGGGGACAGGAAGAGTCTGGTTCTGATAATTGGTCCTCGGACGACATTAATAGACTGCTGACCCAGATCTTTGATGTGTTATCCCTCTCTCCCCCTGCCGCGGCTCCCCGGCAAAGGGGTGATCTGTTTCACACCACCAGGACGCGGTTGGAGTTTCCCGAACAAACTCATTTCAATAGCCTTGTGCTGAAAGAATGGGAACATCCCAGCAAACTCCATGGAGTTCCCAAAGCTGTGGATAAGAAATATCCCTTTCCTGCCGACCTGGTCAAGTGTTGGACATCGCCACCCGAGGTCGATGCCCCAATTCTAAGCCTGTCCAACACCTCTATTATGCACTCCCCCGACACTACTACGCTGCGGGATTTGGAAGATCGGCGAGTTGACCAACTGGCATGCCATGCCTTTGCATTTGGGGGAGCGTCGCTCCGCCCAGTTTATGCCTTAGCCATTACGGCGGTGGCGCTCAGGACGGTGATTAAGACCGCTCTTGAAGGGGCGGATGACTTGCCCTCTGATGCTGCCAATGCTCTGGCCACCTGTGAAACTTTTGTGAACTATATCCTATCCGCATCGGACGATACTATTAAATTAAGCGCTAGATCTTCTGCTCTGGTGGTAGCCATACGCCGAGCGGTCTGGTTGCGCCAGTGGGCCGCTGATAACGTCGCTAAGAAGGCCCTGACGGGGCTTCCTTTTAAGGGGATGCGCCTGTTTGGAGAAAGGTTAGATATTTTTGCCAAGGGTGGCAAGTTGCCTCAGCGCAAGTGTCAGATTCGGCCCTTTCGTGGCCCAAGCTCTCACTCGACCCCCTACCGTGGGGCTAAGCAAGGGAAAGGTGTGTCCTTCGCTGGGTCTCGCGCAGAGCCCTTGAACAAGAACAGAGGACGCCGTCCCAGTTCCTCATGGGGGCCCAAGCCCAAAGCCCCTCCCAAGACTCCCCAGACATGAAGGGGCGCCCTCGCCCGTCTGGGTGGGGGGACGTCTACAGCACTTCGAGCATGTCTGGGGACGCCACGTCCCAGACCGGTGGATTCAGGAGGTAGTGTCCTCCGGTTACAAGATAGAGTACTGCCCCCTACCAGGTTCGTCGGGTCCCGGATCCCACAGGACCCTGCCTCAGCTCGGGTCTTAATGCTGGCTGTGCAGGACCTTCTAGACATAGGGGTCATTTGCAAGGTCCCCTTAAGAGACAGGGGCATGGGGTTCTATTCCAACTTTTTCACAGTGCCCAAGAAGGACGGGTCAGTCAGACCCATTCTGGATCTAAAAATCCTAACCAGATTTGTCAGAAACAAACATTTTCGCATGGAAACTCTGCGCTCGGCCATTGCCTCGTTGCGCCCAGGGGACTTCATGACATCTGTGGATATCAAGGACGCTTACCTGCACGTTCCGGTGTTTCCAGGACATCAAAGGTTTCTCAGATTTGCGCTGCTGGATCAGCATTACCAGTTCGTAGCCCTGCCATTCGGCCTCACGTCGGCTCCCAGGGTGTTCACCAAGGTGCTGGCAGGGGTGATGTCACTGTTAAGACTAAGGGGCATACGAGTTTTGCCCTACCTGGACGATATACTCATCACCTCTCGGTCTCTGCGGCAAGCAGAGCTGGACACTCGGTTGGTAGTGTCCACCCTGGAGTCATTCGGCTGGATGATCAATTACCCAAAGTCCTCTCTGTCCCCCTCCTCAGTGGACTTTGGGTTCCTGGGGATGATTCTGGATACAGTTCAGTCAAGGATATTCCTTCCCCAGCAGAAGGTGGAAACTCTGCTTTCGAGCTCTCATCCCTCCATCTGGCAGGGAATGCAGTTGGTGGGCTCGATGGTGGCAAGCTTTGAGGCGGTGCCCTTTGCCCAGTTCCATTTAAGAACTCTGCAGCTTCACCTTCTGTCAGTCTGGAACAAGGACCCAGCGTCCTTGGATGAGATCTGGGTGCTCCCCCCCTCGGTCAGACAATCCCTTGCGTGGTGGCTGGATCACAGGAACTTGACAAGGGGCAGATCCTTCCTGGCTCCCTCCTGGGAGACGGTCACAACGGATGCCAGTCTGTCGGGCTGGGGGGGATTCTGGAAGTCCCTGCGCTTCCAGGGGAGGTGGGGCCCTCAGGAGGCCCATCTACCCATCAATGTCCTGGAACTCAGGGCGGTCAGATTGGTGCTGGAACAATTGACCCAGCACCTGAAGGGTCTGGCGGTTCAGGTACGTTTAGACAACAGAACAACAGTTGCCTACATCAATCATCAGGGAGGGACCCGGAGCAAGGGAGCTCTCCAGGAAGTGTCTCTGATTCTAGCATGGGCGGAAGCCAATGTCCCATGCATCTCGGCTGTATACATTCCGGGCGCGGAAAACCTGCTGGCAGATGCTCTGAGCAGGGGATTGTCTCGTCAGGGGGAATGGTCCCTCTGCAACAGGGTGTTTCAGGCCCTGTGTCTCCGTTGGGGAGTGCCTGTTTACGTCCCGTCACAATCACAAGCTCCTGAGCTTTGTATCTCTGTCTCAGGATCCTCTGGCTCAGATCCTTCGGCTCCTGTATGTGTTTCCACCAATTCCCCTTCTGGGCAGAGTTCTGCGCAAGATTGCTCTGGAAGGGGTACCCGCGATTCTGGTGGCCCCAAGGTGGCCAAGAAGAGTGTGGTTCGCAGACGTGGTTCAAATGGCAGTAGATCAGTACGATCTGCCACCGCTGCCGGACCTTCTAACTCAAGGGTCTCTACGCCATCCCAATTTACTAACTCTGGCTTTGACGGCTTGGCTATTGAAACCTCCATCCTGAGGGAAAAGGATCTGTCTGCATCTGTAGTGGCTACTATGGTGCAAGCCAGGGAAAAGACTTCTTCTGCTATCTACTATAGAGTTTGGCGTTCTTACATTGACTGGTGTGAATCCAGGTCTCTTCCCTGCCGGGAATTCTTAGTTTCCAGGGTGCTGGAGTTCTTACAACATGGTCTAGACTTAGGTCTTAAGCTTAGTACCCTGAAGGGTCAGGTTTCGGCCCTGTCTATCTTCTTTCAGAAAACCTTTGCCCAGCACCCTCTTATCAAGACTTTCTTTCCGGGGGTCACTCATGTGCGGCCTCCTCGGAAACCTATGGTTCCTGTTTGGGATTTAAACTTGGTGTTATCGACCCTGCAGGGTGCTCCTTTTGAACCTATTCAGGAGGCTGCTCTCGCTTTTCTCACGCTCAAGGTCGTATTCCTGGTTGCTATCACTTCTGTTAGACGTGTATTGGAGTTGGCGGCTCTATCTATTCAGCCTCCCTACTATGAGAGACACCAAGATAAGGTGGTGTTTCGCTTCAAGCCAGACTTTCTGCCTAAGGTTGTGTCTGCTTTCCATTTGAATCAGGATATTGTACTTCCTTCCTTGTGCCCTAATCCCAGTAACCCTAAGGAAAGGGTTTTGCATTCCTTGGATGTGGTTAGGTGTGTCAAGTATTACCTGGTTATCACTAAGGCTTTCAGGAAGACGGATGCTCTCTTCGTTGTGCCTCACGGGCCTAGGAAGGGTTTGGCTCCCGCCAAGTCTACTATCAGTAAATGGATTTGTCAGGCTGTGGTTCAAGCCTATACTACTAAGGGGAATTCTCCCCCCTTTCGTCTTACTGCTCATTCTACTCGAGCTGTTGGGGCTTCTTGGGCTTTTCAGCACCAGGCCTCTGTGGAACAAGTTTGCAAGGCCGCTACCTGGTCTTCTGTTCATACCTTTACAAAGTTTTACAAGGTTGATGTTAGGGCCTCAGCTGATGCTGTGTTTGGCCGCAAGGTTTTGCAGGCGGCAGTAGTTTAAACTGCTTGCTGTTGCCTTTTCTGTTGGGGATCCCACCCTACTTTACGGACACTGCTATTGGATGTCCCACATGTTATTACTACATCTGGAGCAGGACGTGCTGTATGCTTAGAATAATACAATTCTGTGAAGTACTCACCTGTAGTATTGGTATTATACACATACAGCACGTCCTGCTCCACCCCACCCTGGTTTCACTTTGTTCTGGATCCCCTGTTTGGTGATTATTATCATCGTTGTTATTGCCAGTTTTGGGTGGTTGGTTTCTCCTGGCTTCTCATTCTCACTGCTTTTCAATGCTGGGGATTTGTGGGAGGTCCTCCGGTATATGTAGGGCCGGGAGGAGCTTGTTTTCTACATGTCTGCAGTGCACGGCGGCGGAGGATTACCCACATGTTATTACTACATCTGGAGTAGGATGTGCTGTATGCGTATAATACCAATTCTACAGGTGAGTACTTCACAGAATTGTATTTTAGGCATCCCAAAGGGGAACCACTGATATATATCACAATACTAATCAAAAAATAATATCACTAAAAAAATCACCAGAAATAAAGCCAAGGTATCATGAAAATAACATGTGTGAAGTCTCCCCACCGCCTACCACACCAGGAGCCACGCGTTCCGTGGGCACATCACCCACTTCATCCAGCCTGATGCTGCTGCTGGAAGCCTTTTTTACCTGCTGGGTAACAGGTAACATAGGGTTCATTTAAAAAAAAAATGACATAGGGTCCCCTTTCCCGAGGTGGGGGACCCCATTTTTTGGGGGAATTTTAAGGGTTAAAAATCCCACAAAAAAATGGCCTGAGGTCCCCCCTACCCAACATAACCGGCCCAGGGCCAGCTATGCAGGTTTGTAGAACAGGGCGCAGGTGTCAGCTTTGGCTGTGACTTGCCAGCCCCCAGCCTTGTGAACTGGTATAGGGGGTCTCATGGATCCCTTACCAGTTCACAAAGGGTTAACAGTAAAAAAGACACCACACACATAATTAAAAATAAAAACTTTTTTTTTGCTTTACTCACCTCCGATCGTCAGCTCCTGTGTCCCTCGCAGCTCCGATTGCAGATGGTGTCATCGCTGGCAATTGGAGGGCGGGGCTTAGCGGCAAGATGGCGGCGCCTGTCGGGAGAGGAGAGGGAGAGGGCCTTTCAGGCCCTCTCCTGAAGCTGAAGAGCCGGGGGGGGGGTGATCGAAGGCCCCCCTGGTGAAGAGGAGACCCGGCGGGAGCAATCGGACACTGAGATGAGTAAATGTCATTTTTATTATTATTTTTTTTTTTACATGTATTTCCGGCGGCTGCTGAAGGGGGGGTGGCTATTCCGGGCATTCCCCTGCACCCGGGAGGGCCTGGGTGGGGGATCGATGCCCCCACGGATGAATAGGAGACCCGGTCGGATCGAACGAGGGGTCAGGTGAGTGTTTTTGTTACTTTACTTTTAATGTAGCAGGGGGGAAATTCAGGCACGTAGATTCTACGTGCTTGGCACTTAAAGCGGACCTTCAGCATCATTTAATGAAAAGCCAAAACCCTTAAAAAACTATTCCCCAGCATCTAAAATTAATATATTTTAAAAAAAGTGCAGGGGAGGGGGGATATAACTGTGGTTTGCACAGACAGAGCAGAGCTGGGGTCAGGAAAAGGTTAGCAATCCCAGAATGCAGAGCGACACAGTCAGAGGACACTTCCTGTTTGCAGGCAGCCTGCACCTCCAGGGGCTGCCATCTTGAATGTTTAAAGTCTCAGAAAATGCAATAGATGCAGGTAGGATGATTTTTGATGTGGGCAATCTGTATGTACAGCGTGGGGGAAACGTATAAGATAAGCTCTTATTTAGGGTGAAGGTCCGCTTTAAGTGGAGTGGAAGCGAGCACATAGAATCTACGTTCTTGGCACTGAAAGGGCTAATGTATTTTCCTTCCCTGTTGTTTTAACTAGGACTGAATAAAATTTGACAATCTATCAGCGCTTCTTCCTTTATATCAGTAGGTTTCTGCTGGCATCACTGCTTTTTCAAAATGTTTATGTCACCCCTGGGAAGCAGCATATGCTATGTATTGCATAGCCTTCTGGGCACCCACATGGCACTAATTAGGATCTTTGATAAAGATAGTAATGTGAGAGCGATTTACTACCTACATAAGTAAGTTCTTCCAATAATGTAGGTAATACTTTCACAGAATGACCAGTGTGGTGTCCATAAACACATACCAGAATTCACCAACATTCTACTTCTGTGTCACTAATTTTATCTCAAGCACTATATGCTGTCAGAAAACCTGTATGGTGGGATCAAAATTGAAAGGTTCATAACTGAAGGACCAAATGGGGACTCATGTCTGTTTAGAGAGGCATCAGAATGGTGCTAAAGTGGACCAACACCCAGGATTTTGACTATCCTGGGTATTGGTCCACTTCTGCGGGGCACCCCGATCGTGTGTGAAACCCCCCAGAAAGCCCCGAAAACTCACCTGACCCCGCTCCCGCGTGACCTGCTCATTCAATCGCCGCCAACGGACAAGGAGAGGCAGCGACAGACAAACTGAGCGCGGGCCGCCGCCTCCCGCGCGTCCCTCTTACAGGGGGAAGATACCAGGTATCAAGAGTGCACAGCAAATGTATTTCTGCTATTTCTGGATAGCATTCTCAGTTGACCGATGTCAACTTTTTTTAGCTGATGTACTAATATTCCAAAACATTCATATCACAATAAATAAAATATTGATTAGGTATGACTAGCAGCTTATTGGCAACAGTATGTACAAGCAGAAATTGCTAAGCAGCATCCAGTGACTTCACGCCTGGACCTGAGCCCAGGCTACCTGCTGTCTCAGGTCAATGATTCCATCCTGGAAGCACTTGCATCCAGTTGCTTTTTATTTCCTAGGTGTATCTGCCTGTGTAGAATGCTGCCCAACACTAAGCATGCAATAGGAGTGTTAATTCTTACTAACAAAATGCAAAGTGAATGAACAGAAGAAAAATCTAAATCACATCAATATTTGGTATGATCACTATTTGTCTTCAAACATAAACATCAGGTACACTTGTACCCATTTTTTAAATTCAGCAGGGAGGTAGTTTAGTTGGCGAACAGACCCCAGTGGTTCTTGCTCCAATCCTTTTTTGTCCGTCAGCTAATCTAATTACCTTGCTCAAGAGCACACCAGTCATGGCTGGAAATCGAACCTGCAACCCTCCGGTGGCCGCTTCCTTATTACTAGGCCACGACTGTTCCAATCATTCTATCCATATAATCCCAGATGGACTAAATGTTGAGATCAGGGTTCTGTGAGGCCCACATGATCATTTCCAGGACTCTGATTCATTACTAACGCCAGGTATCGGCAGATGAGCATCTGTATAGCGGCGCTTAGATTGACTGCTAGTAGACGCTGTAAGCGGGTATGGGGTGGTGTAACAGAGCACCTCAGTCGCTGTAGTGACCTGGCCGGCATTGATGAATGAGATGTATGTTGGGCGCTCTAACACCAGTACAGCGCTGCAGGGAGCGAGAGGTAGCACTAGCTCAGTGCGACCAACTCTCAGCGACCCACACCATACTTACACACATACACACGCTGTGTGGTAAAAATCTGTTTTTGAACACATACACACCTGTAACAAAGCGAAAACACATGGAATTACATTGTTGTAACACTGTGACATTAACACTTTAGTGCCAGACCTGTAATGACAATTCTGCATAAAAAAACAAAAAAGTTTTCAAAAATGACTTTTTCTAGGCCAGGATTTTATCTAGGCCAGGATTTCATTTTAGAGAAAAAAAACCCTTAAACAGAAGAAAAGGAAAGTCCAAATGTATAGGAGAGCGACAGGTCTTACCTGGCGCTCTGGAAGCTAGAGCGCCGGCGCTATACGCTGAGCCACCTATAATGATGAATCAGACGCTACATACGCTTCATAAATGTGGTTTTGCCAACAGCGCCTAGGGTTCACCAGATGCTGCCTGTTGTTACGAGGCACTACCTGGCACTATCCCTTGATGAATAACCCCCGTAGTTCTTTGTTACGCTGAAGATAGTCCTTAAACCGGACCTTCAGCTTGATTTAATAAAAAGCCCAAACCCTTAAAAACTATTCCCCAGCATCTAAAATTAATATATTTAATGTTTTTAGTCCCTTACTTTTTATTCTTTCCGTCACTGGCCTGCAACTCTGTTCAGGACTCTAGGGTACGGGCGGCGCCATCTTGGCTCAGTAGCATCACATACTGAGAAATTGAGAGGGGTCAAAAAAGCAGGAGAGCGGGGTTATAGCTGTGCTTTGCACAAACAGAGCAGAGCTGGGGTCAGGAAAAGGTCAGCAATCCCAGAATGCAGAGTGGCACAGTCAGAGGACACTTCCTGTTTGCAGGCAGCCTGCACATCCATGAGCCGCCATCTTGGATGTTTAAAGGCTCATAACATGCAATCGATGCAGGTAGGATCATTTTTAATGTGGGCAATATGTACAGGGTGTGGGAAGTATATAAGATAGGCTCTTATTCAGGGTGAAGGTCCGCTTTAAAGGAGCACTATCGCAAACAAATGGCTCGATGATAAAAATCCATATAAATTTGTTGGATGTCACTTATACACCCAACATCAAAAAGATCCAGCCAGGCTTGTTTCTTTTATTTTAATGGAAGGAAAAGGACATCCGGGGTGACAGGCTCTGTCACCCCTCAAGGACTAAACTTGTCACCCCTGGATTTTATTTCTACCATGTGAAAACAAACCACAAGCTTGGTGGGAGTTTAATTCATTTCATGTGTATAAGTGACCCTTCCTCTTATTAACCAACATGTTTATATGGATTTTTTTTTTTTCACGATAGTGCTCCTTTAATGAATCGGCTGTATGTTTGGGGGTATTGCCCTGCTGCAGAATATATTTAAGAAATCAGATGTGTCTAAATAGTGGATAAGTATCTGCTTGTATTTCTCAGTATTGTAGAATCCCGACCAAATCCCTAACTCTGTTTCCAGAATATCAGCCCCAAACTTGCAAATAACCATGCTTCACTGTTACTTGTGGGCACGTGTTATTGTGCTGCTGTTCAGCTTTTTGGAAGGAAACTACTTTCTTTTACAGCCAAGACACCTGCTGCACCTACTGGGTGTACTTGAGTCCCACTGGTTTCTGCCTGTTCTGAAGTGATGACACTGCTGCACATCTTCCGATTATAGGACACATCACATGAATTCGGATCCGCTACACTAAGGGGGTTATTTAAGAAGGGATAGCGCCGGGTAGTGTCTCGTAGCGGCAGGCAGCATCTGGTGAACGCCAGATCTGGTGAACGCTCTGCAGCGCTGTACTGGTGTTAGAGCGCCCAACATACATCGCATTCATGAATGCAGGCCAGGTTACCACAGCGAGTAAGGTGCTATGATACATATATAAGTAAGGCGAGTAAGGTGCCCGATACATGTTTACAGCGTCTATTAGCGGTCACTCTAAGCGCCGCTATACAGACTCTCATCTGCCGATACCTGGCGTTAGTAATGAATCAGCCTCTAAGTTTCCTTGGCCTACCAGTGCATCAGCTCTGTATGTTTCTTTGTGCTTATACAAGAGAGCTTGAACAGCTTTGAAATCTTTGCCTGGGAGAGACCTTGCTGATGCAATATAACAACCTTGCCATGGTGTATGACATGTGACATGAAACGGTTTTCCACACCCAGTTTAAACCCTCTACACTGTTTCTATTTCAGTTAATTAATATGTTCAACCTACATATTAATTTGATGATCGTTATCACCCATTCCATTACGTGGGTACATGGTTAGTATGGTTGAAAAAAAGACATATGTTTATCTACTTTAACCAAGGGATGGAGTTGGGGAAAGTGATTTTTATTTGTTGTTTTTAATAACAACAGCTAATAGTAACTGTTAATGTTATTTTTTTTTAAAAAAGCATCTAATCCTTGTTTAAGTTGTCAGCTGTTGATGTTGTAACAAGCTTCTGTGGGAGGCTATTTCACAGATTTATAGTTCTCATGGTAAAAAAATGATTGTCACCTGCAGAGATTGAATAATTGGTTATAATTGATTATTAATATTAATATCAATTGACAATTGATCATACACCTTACTATAACGCCACAAAATGCCTGACTCTACCAAGTACACCTAAAAGTGATGCTGTTTTAAAAGGTCTGTCCAGGCATAAATGAAAAAAAAACTCTATACACACCGTTTGGCTCCTGCAGTTCCTCTGCTCCAGTGTTTTAAAACTTGCTGATTGCTCAGAGAATACAGACTGATGCTAGACAGCTCAATCTCAGCAACGGAGCTGTGAGAAACTAAAGGTATAGATTTTGTTTTGTTTATGCCTGGATAGGCCCTTTAAAGGCAAAGGATGCCTCTGAATTTTGATTTAATACAGGTTTCTCTTCTGTTCACTCATGTTGCATTTTGTTGAAAATTAAACTATTAAAACTTGCATTTTTGAAAGCGTGCTTACTTTGCAGCATTTTCCCACATCTGTTTACATACTGTGCATTTCTAACGGTGCAAATTTTTATATTCCAATGTGTGTATACATATATATATGTGGTAAAAGAATTGTGGAGTCTGTTTGCGCCCCTCGATCCGGGATCCCATGATGCATATTCAACCCTTGCCTGGCATCCCCGCTCTGTGTGCTCACCGCATCTGGCAGAGCTGAATGTCTCCAAGGGGGCGTTGGAGGATGTGGAACCTCCTCTGCACAGCAAGTGAACAAAATGTGGATGCAATGGGATCCCCGATCGAGGTGATGATAATAGGATCTGGGGGGTTTCCCACTAGGGCAAGCATTTACCTGACCCCCAGCCCTAGAGTCTTTTAGATTCCAAGGTCAGGATTGTTGGGTTTTGTTCTTTAATACACTTAACAGGGTTGGATTTCCATATCAAAAGCTCTGATTTGTATGTACTTCACAAGATGTTTTTCCCGTGTCATTTACAGACTGTAAATATACAGTGAAGCTGAATAATTTGTCTGGCCACCAGGTAAATACTATATACAATATTTTGCACAGCAGTGGAGCCGGAATAATAATCAACCCAATGTGATAACATGTATACTGCATTTGTTTAGCAGGCTTGTCCAAATGTCTTGTCCCAAACACAAACATCAACATTTTCTTTGGTTTACTGACTAGGATCAAGGAAACATGTTCTTCTGGTGCATGACATTTGGAACACATATAAATAGATAAAATTATACAAAGTAAAGTGTTTAGTTATGTTGTATGCAAGCTCATCTAATGATCAATCTAAGAAAGGTATGATGATTACTGTTTGCATAGGGTTATTTGGCAAAATATAACATATGTGTAAACCATGTTGTAATGCAACGAACTCTGTAATATTCACACACAAATCTCGATGTCCTCATGTAACCTTACTCAGTTCTCTTACACAAACACCCCACTCTAGCTCCACCTGTTCTTACTCCGGAAGTAAGACCTCCCTCTTTCACATCTTGCATTCAATCTGGTGAGTTAACTGTTTATATGCCAGCTGAACCCACTGTACCTGAAAGCTCTGTCCTGAAAGACACAATTTTATGTATTGTAACTGTCATTCAATTGTATGTACCATAGTTAGCAACCAGTATTGTTAGCAGTACGATGTAGATATTGTTACTGATGTTACGATTATCAACTAAAATGGTATCAAAAATGTTTTAAAAATGTAGTATGGCCAGCATAATCGCAGCATTATTTTCTGCCAATTATGAAATTAACATAAAAGCACCAGAAACTGGCACATCTCTGTGCTTGTAATTAAAAACATACATATAACCCACATTACATGCACATTTAACCCTGTAACTGCCAGCCTACCTAGAGTTTTTGTCACCCTCTTTTGCCAGACCACTATTTTGTGCTAAACATGTTCTGTGATTTTTGAAGGAATTTCCAGGGATTTGCCAGGAAAATGATATAGAGTTTTTCAGTCTGGGCTTTAACGTGAAATGTCTTGTTTGTCATATTTTAAGTGTATTCTCAATATTTTGGGGTGAAATATGTGTGAAAAATAAAAAAAGAATTTGTAGTGTTTTTTGTAATAAAATATGTAAGCTTTTCAATAAAATCTTATTGCATGTAAAAGCCCAATTTCTCCTGGTTACAGTGGTACCAGATATGTATTGTTAGACACCCTTTCCTGCCAATGAGACTCCCCCAAACTGAAACAGTGCTTTAGGAGATTTTCAGATAAAATACAACAGGTATTCGCACCTTGCATATTTTTTTTAAAAAAACAACCCTATTCTTAGTATGTCACACACCCCGCTTCAAGATATCCATAACCTGTGGGTTATACCGACCTGTAGAGGGCGATCTGCAGAGATGATAGGAAAAAAAAAGCCCCTCCCAGTCCATAAATAGCTGGGACCTCCCACTCACTCCCCAGTCTTCGTCTCTGCAGACGGCGAGCAAGTCAGAAGATGATGCCTCCTCCTTGCATAGGGGGATTTCAGGTAGCCGGGACGACTCCCGGCCTGCTTTTTTATCTATTTCCGCCCAGATCCCTTGATAATCCCACACATGCCTCCCAGCCTAGGCTGCTGTCCGGGTGAGGGTAGAATGGCACCTTTTGGTGCTCAGGAGCTAACGCTCCACCGTGAGACCCTGTACTAAAGGGTAGGCGGTTATCCGGGCTGGTGACCCCAGTTTGGGATGCCCTGTCCCTCGGCCATTTTCCCCTAGGTGGGGGTCCCCTCTCCGGATGTCCTTCTCCTTAGAGGGGGGGGGGGGGGTTTGCGGTAGGGGGCCTTTATTTTTGAGTAGCTGGTGTGTTGGTGCACTTTTACTTCATGGCTGAGAGAAACCCTGTCCTCATTCCTTCTTGAACCAGCGCCGCAGGCGTTGGTGTGCTAACGCTGCGGCGCCAGTCCCTTCAAAATGGCGATGGTGCAGTCGTGAGGGGAGATCTCCCCCACGCGCTGGGTGCCGGGGGCGGGGCCGGGCACTGGCGCGTCGCCGCGTCCCGCCCCCCTGCAGCCTGCGGCACGGCGCCGGTTTGTGAAAAACATTATGGCGGCGGTGAGGGGAAATCTCCCCTCACGCTAGGGAAACAAGGGGCGGGCTGGGCATTCGGCGGGAAGCCGCGGCCCGCTCCTGTGAGGCAGGCGCCACTGCGGAGCCTGGTCTCCGTGCTGGAGGAGGGGGCGGAGCTATGGCACGCGCGCTCCGCGCTGACCACGCGGTCCTTCTTCTCCTCTCTGTCTCAGTAGGTTGATGCTGCTGCTCTGAGGTGGTGGACTCCATCTTCTGTGGGTGCAGTGAGTGGCCCTATGGGCCCCTTCTATTTATTTTATATATATATATATATATATATATATATATATAGATATATATATATCCTATTAGGTTTCCTCTGTCTTCCAGGTAGACCTGCCTTAGGTTTTAGGGGGTTTCTCCCGGTCCTAGGGTCCCTGGGTTAAAATTGACCTATTCTAAATCCTCCCACTTGGGACATTACAGGGGCATCCCGGGTTGCTTATTGGCATAATTCCCTTGGTCATAGCGACTAACTATAAGTTCACCTATGGAGGCATCCCCGGATACTGGGTTCGGGCTCCCCTCGGGGCAATCCCAGAAGTGTATGGTGTGTGGGGCATCCCTTACTGGGGATGATGTACTTCTGTGTATACCATGTGCACAGCAGACTATTTAGCGGCAGTCTGAACCCCAGACGTCTGGGTCAGCACCGCAGGTCGCTTCTCTTCCTCCTCCCAGCTTGATACGTACCCCGGGTGACGTGGTCATGGGAGGGGAACTGCAATCTGAGATGTGCGCCAGATTGGCCAACTTGGAAAAATTATTCTCCAGCACGGTCGCCTGCAAGGCTCCGGCTAAGAGAAAACACCTGTCACCGACCTCTCCGGTGGTTGACCTTGATGATGTTGATAATCTGGATTGGTCCGATTACTCCCCGCTGGAGGAAGGGGAGGTATATGAGGATTCGGTTAACTCAGACGATCAGCAGTTTGGTGGCGCTGATACCGAGCGGGACTTGGGGAGATCCTCGGATACTCCTAACGTTCCGGCTCAGATGTTTGAGGTTTTGGCTATTTCTCCTCCTGAGGCAGTTCCACAGCAAAAGGGGGAGTTTTTCGAGGAATCCAGGCCGCGCTTGGAATTCCCTAATCAAAAGCATTTTGATGGTATTATTGCTAAGGAATGGGAGAGGCCTGCTCGGCTCCCAGGTATTCCTCAGGGTTGGGACAAAAAGTATCCCTTCCCTTCGGATACGGTTAAGCGTTGGGCTTCCCGTCCCAAGGTGGATGCCCCGATTCAGGGGTTGTCTAACACTGCTGTTTTAAATGCCCCTGATTGTTCCACTCTTAAGGATGGTGAGGATAAACGCATTGACCAGATGGCTTGTCATGGTTTTGCCAGTGTTGGGTCAGCCATGCGGCCCATTTGTGCTTCGGCGCTGATGGTGGTGGCTTCCAGGTCGGTGGTCAGGGACCTGTTGACCTCTTCCGGTCTTGATCCGGATAGTGTTGAGTCCCTTGGCCTTAAAAGGTGTGAATTGTTTTTGTCTTTTGTACTAGCCGCCTTGGATGACACTCTGATGATGTGTGGCAGGACGTCGGCTCTGCTAGTGACTATTTGGCGTTCGGTTTGGTTGCGCCAGTGGGCGGCCGATTTTGTATCAAAAAAGTCGCTGACGGCTCTCCCTTTTGTAGGATTAAGGCTCTTTGGAGAGAAATTGGAAACAACGCCGTCCCTTTCAGGGGCGGTTTCCTTTGCTCCTTCCTTTCGTGGGGCCAGAACTGGCAGAGGATTTGCCTTCCTGTCATCCAGAGGAGATTTCGGGAACAGGGGCAGAGGTCGTGCCCGTCCAGGATACAGCTGGGGCTCTAAGCCCAAACCCGCTGCTAAACCAGCTCAGCAATGAGGGGGCGCCCTCACCCATGTGGGTGGGGGGACGGTTGCAACACTTCTCCCAGGTCTGGGATCAGGAGGTCTCGGACAGATGTATCCGGGAAGTGGTGGCTTCCGGCTACAAGCTGGAGTTCGAGGTCCGGCCCCCTCCCCGATTCTTCAGGTCTCAGGGGCCTTCGGACCCTCTGGCCGCACAGGGGCTCCAGACGGCAGTAAAGAGTCTTCTGGATATGGCTGTCATTTGCCCAGTGCCCCCCTCAGACCAGGGGCGAGGTTTTTATTCCAATCTGTTCACGGTACCCAAGAAGGATGGCTCGGTTCGTCCCATCCTGGATCTGAAGATACTCAACAGGTTCGTCCGTCCGCGGAAATTCCGCATGGAATCGCTGCGTTCGGCTATCCATTCTCTTCGTCAGGGGGATTTTCTGATGTCCATAGACATCAAGGACGCTTACCTGCATGTTCCGATTTTTCCAGCGCACCAGAGGTTTCTCAGGTTCGTGTTGGAGAGTCGGCATTTTCAGTTTGTGGCACTCCCTTTCGGTCTTACCTCGGCCCCACGGGTCTTTACCAAGGTGTTAGCTGGGGTAATGGCTCTACTCAGAGCCCAGGGCATACGCATTGTGCCTTATCTGGACGATCTTCTCATTATGGCGTCCTCCTTCAGTCAAGCAGAGTTGGACACCAAGACGGTGGTATCCACTTTGGAGCGGTTCGGCTGGGTGATCAACTACCCCAAGTCCTCCCTTTCTCCGTCCAGGGTAGCGACCTTTCTGGGAATGTCTCTGGATACTGTCCAGGCCAAGGTGTTTCTTCCTCAGTCCAAGGTTCTTTTGATTCAGGAGTTGGTTCGGCTCCTCTTGTCCATCCCTCGTCCGGCCATCCGGCTAGGGATGAGACTGGTGGGGTTGATGGTGTCTTCATTCGAGGCAGTTCCCTTTGCTCATTTTCACACAAGGACGCTTCAGCTACACCTGTTGGCAGTTTGGGACAAGTCTCCACTATCGTTGGATCAGTCCGTCCTGATAACTCCCCGGGTTCGGCGCTCCCTTCATTGGTGGCTGAATTCAGTCAACCTGTTGAAGGGCAGATCCTTTCTGACTCCTTGTTGGGAGACGGTCACCACGGATGCCAGTCTATCAGGATGGGGGGGTTTCTGGAAGGATCTTCAGTTTCAGGGCCTGTGGGGGCCTCAGGAGGCTCACGAGCCCATCAATGTACTGGAATTGAGAGCCATCAGGTTGGTTCTGTTTCACTTGACTCTTCGGTTGCAGGGCTTGCCAGTTCAGGTTCGATCAGACAATCGGACGGCGGTTGCATACATCAATCACCAAGGAGGGACTCGCAGCAGGAGTGCCCTCAGGGAGGTGTCGTTGATTCTGGACTGGGCGGAGAGCCACGTCCCGTGCATCTCGGCAGTTTACATTCAGGGAGTGGAGAACACGGAGGAGGACTCTCTGAGCAGGGCCTCATCACGCCAGGGGGGAAGGTCGCTCAGCCCCAAGGTGTTTCGCTTGATTTGCATCAGGTGGGGGTCACCGGTGGTGGACCTCTTTGCCTCTCGTCACAATCACAAACTTCCGGTGTTTGTGTCTCTCTCGAAGGATCCGCTGGCTCTAGCAGTGGATGCCATGTCCCTGAACTGGAGGGATCTGGGGTTTCTGTATCTGTTCCCTCCGTTCCCAATGGTAGCCAGAGTGGTGCGCAAGCTGGCCCTGGAGGGCGCGTCAGCAATTCTGGTGGCCCCAAGGTGGCCAAGACAGGTTTGGTTCGCAGACGTGGTAAGATTGGCAGAGGATCAGTTCGTTCTGCCCCTGCTGCCGGACCTGCTCACCCAGGGTCGGCTATGTTACCCCAATTTACCATCGCTGGCTTTGACGGCGTGGCTGCTGAAACCTCCATCTTGAAGGAGGAAGGTTTTTCTGACGCGGTAATTCAAACTCTTTGTTTACTATAGGACCTGGAGATCTTATATTGACTGGTGTGAGGTCAGGGCTTTCCCCTGCAGGGAATTTTCTATTGCCAGAATCCTGGAGTTTCTTCAACATGGTCTGGATCTGGGGCTCCAGCTTAATACTCTGAAGGGGCAGGTTTCTGCCCTAGCGGTGTTCTTTCAAAGGTCCTTTGCACTTCATCCTTTGGTCAAGACCTTTTTCCAGGGGGTTACGCGTGTTCGGCCTCCTAGGAAGCCTTTGGTTCCAGTTTGGGATTTGAACCTGGTTCTTTCTGCTCTTCAGGGTCCTCCGTTTGAGCCCTTGAATGATATTGCTTTGTCTTCGCTTACGCAGAAGGTGGCCTTTTTGGTAGCTATCACTTCTGTTCGGCGTGTCTCTGAGTTGGCGGCTTTGTCCATTCAAGCCCCGTACTTTGAGAGACATCAGGACAAGGTGGTTTTTCGTTTTAAGCCGGATGTCCTTCCTAAGGTGGTTTCTGCCTTTCATCTTAATCAGGACATTGTTCTGCCCTCTCTGTGTCCTAATCCCAGCAACGACAAGGAGAGGGCTCTACATTCTTTGGATGTGGTTCACGTTGTGAAGTACTATTTGGTGGTAACGTCTGCCTTTCGTAAGACGGATGCTTTTTTTGTGGTGCCCTTTGGGCCTAGGAAGGGTTTTGCGCCCGCCAAGTCTTCCATTAGTAAATGGATTCGTCAGGCCATTGTTGAGGCCTATTCTGCTAAGGGGAGGAGTCCCCCTTTTCGTGTTACTGCTCATTCTACTCATGCGGTTGGGGCATCCTGGGCCTTCCAGCACCAGGCCTCTGTTGAGCAAGTTTGTAAGGCCGCTACTTGGTCTTCTGTTCACACTTTTTCCAAGTTTTGCAAAGTTGATGTTCGGGCCTCAGCGGATGCTGTGTTTGGCCGCAAAGTTCTGCAAGCTGTAGTGGTTTAAGTTGTGCCTTATTTACCTTGTTTTGGATCTCCGCCCTTTATGGACACTGCTATTGGATGTCCCACAGGTTATGGATATCTTGAAGCGGGGTGTGTGACATACTAAGAATAATACCATTTTGTGAATACTCACCTGTAAAATGGGTATTATAAGTATGTCACACACCCCGCTTCACCCCGCCCTTTTTGTATTCTGGATCCTTTATATTGTGAACTTTGCGTTGTTATGACTTATATTTGGCTCTTCCTGGTCCCTTTCCTTACTGCTATTTCTATACTGGGGAGTGAGTGGGAGGTCCCAGCTATTTATGGACTGGGAGGGGCTTTCTTTTTCCTATCATCTCTGCAGATCACCCTCTACAGGTCGGTATAACCCACAGGTTATGGATATCTTGAAGCGGGGTGTGTGACATACTTATAATACCCATTTTACAGGTGAGTATTCACAAAATGGTATTTTTACATATAAAATACCCCTCAATAATCGATATATTCTCTAGAACAGGGGTACTCAACCACTTCTTGTTAAGGTCCATATACAGGCATCTAGTGAGAGGTGAAGGTCCGGGCGGGGGGCTGTTGCGGGGGCTGGATAGTTAGAAATCAGTGCACTGGGGGAGCTATAGATTCCACAGGCAAAATTAAAAATGGCTGGGATGGGGGGGGGGGGGCAGAGCTGAGGGTACAGGGATGGATGGGGCAGTGGGACAGGATTGGATGGGATAAAGAGACAGAGAAACAACTTTTGTGTGTACCACGCAATGCCCGCCCATGCAGTACTTCATATTGTAATGCAGAGTCCTGACACTTGCAGGGAGACTAAGCACTACATCGCTGATCAAGTAAAGGGGGCAGCGCTGAGCACAGCAACACAGAAGCAACTGAGTACAGGGCTGTCAGGGCAGGGGTCCAGAAATCTGGCGCCGAGGTCCGCATTCGGACCCCGGTCCGCCAGTTGAGTACCGCTGCTTTAGAAGTACATACCTCAAGCTTTCTAGGCGTGTTGATGTGGGTGGAGTTTTCTGAAAGTAATCCCTCAATTTAATTATTTGGCTGCACATGGTTTCCCTAAAAAAAATAATAAAAAAGCAGAATCAAAGCCACATTTTCCCTGAAAAACAATATGCAAACAAAAAAAAAACAATAGAACAATAACCAATAAACAGAACAATAACCAACATGCATATGTACTGTCAAGGGAAGAGTTGCCAAACACCCCAAAATAAAGCATGCGCGTAAGAGTAATTTTACTTGAAATTTCAGCTCTGCTGACAAAGTGCGCACCTTGCAATATTTCAAAAAGAACAACCCTTTACATTTGGAATACCCCCCACAAACCAATTATACCCTGAAAGTATACATGTTAAGCTTTCTAGGTGTACCCAGCTTCATCTTCTGGAAGTAATCCCTAGAAGAATTATTTGGTTGCACAGGGTTTCCCTAAAAAATGTATAAAAAATCAGAATATAAAACACATTTTCCTAGTGTAAAGCACGGCCTGTTTCATTTTAATCATTACATCTGGGTATTCCGACACAAGGTGGCGCAGTTGACTGCAGAACACTTGTGGCTCCTCCCGGGCCAATAAAAGGCCAGGAATCACCCATAGACCCCCATGTGTTTCTCTGCAGTCATGACTGCGAAGACCGAAGATGGCTCTCTATGGTTATTCGCAGGTGAGCGGGGCAACGAAGCCTGCGGCCCTGTAAGCCTATTTCCACCCGTTTCCGGACCCTCCTGCCTCCCAGCCTTGGCTGACGGATCGGGTGACGGTAGGGAAACACCTGGGGTCGGGTGTTCGTGAGCTTTGCTCCAGGCCTCAGACCCTGTATCTGAAGGGTAGCCGGCCATAGGCATATGGTGAGCCTATTGTGGGAATGGAGAAACCACTGCTGCATTGTGTGTCCCTGGTGTGCTTCTACTGGGGTGAGTCTTTTAGTTGTCGGGGGTGTTCTTTATTACTTGGGCACTGTTGTTCTTGCTCTGGGGGATTTTTCTGTCTTCTCCCCCCTCCCCCCCGGTCCGCTGTTTCCCTGCTCCCCTCGCCACCTCCCCCTCTTTCCCTTCCCCCTTCCCATCCCTGCACGTCTGCCGCCTCCTCTCCCCACCAGCGCAAGCGCACTGCGCTCCGCGGCAGGAGACGCTGTGGGGACCTGTCCTCCTTCCTCTGGCGCCGGTGTTGTTGCGCCTTTTCGCGGGGGCGGCGCCGCGGGATGACACATATTGCGTCATCCCCCCGCGGCCCGCCCCTCGAGGTTCTACAAGCGGCGCCATCTTACCTGCTCCGCGCCTGTGCTCCAGGGTCAGTGGGGCTGGGTGCGGTTTCCCTGAGGATGCTGCCTGCATGGGCCTGGTGACATCGCTTGTGTGTCTTCTGCGCATGCTGCGGACGCCATTGCAGCTGGTCTGTGCGTCGATTCTGCGGGTCTTTTTTTCCTTTGGTGCATGTGTTGTGGGATGCTCATTATTTTTCATGATTATGTCTTGCAGACGGGATAGCAGTATTGTGGTTTCTCCCAGTTCCATACCCCCTCTCCCCCTGTCCCTTGGGGGCATCCCGGGTGGGCTCTTCTTAGCCTTTACACCGTGTTGGCTGACTGTGCCTTTTTTGATAATCACCATATGGAGGCTTCTGGGGATAGCGAGCTTGGGGGCCCATCGGGGCAGGCTCGGCTGTGTGTCATGTGCGGGGCATCCCCTTTGAGTGGAGGCGGCGCCGTTTGTGTCCCGTGCGCCCAAAGCATTATCGCGGAACAGGTTGGGCTGAGCGCCTCTCTTTCCAGTGCTGTCCTCCCGACAGCATCCCCTACTCCCCCGCGCCTGCATTTAGCTCCCAGTGAGGGGGAAGCCAGCAGGGGGTTGCAATCGGATCTGGCGCTGCGTGTGGCCAGCATTGAGCGACAACTAGCCCGGCCGGCCGCGGGCAAGGCCTCTAGCAAAAGGAGGCACCCAGACGCGGACTTGCCCCTTTTTGCTGATGAGGACAAGGGCCTTGACATCTATGGTGGCCGTGACTCCCCGGAGGAGGGGAGTTCCGTGACTCGGATTCCTCTGGGGTTCGTCAGGGCGAGTATGATAGTGACTTAGGGTCTTCCTCGGATGAGGATACTTGGCTCCCTGATGATACCGACAGGCTCCTGTCGGCTGTGTTTGATACCCTACACATCGCCCCCCCTAAGGTGGCGAAGAAAAAGCAGGGTGAGCTCTTCCGCCCTGACAAGCAATGCTTGGAGTTCCCGGAGCAGGGCCATTTTGCTAATATGGTCCTCAAAGAGTGGGAACGCCCTAACCGGTTACCCTCGGTGCCCAAGGGTTTAGATAGAAGGTACCCCTTCTCGGCTGATTTGGTTAGTCGCTGGTTGTGCCCCACCAAGGTGGATGCTCCGGTCCTGGGGCTGTCCAACACTTCGGTCATGCTGTCCGCCGTCAAGGTGGTCTTCTCAGGTGGTCGCAGAGACTCTTGGGGTCGAGGCAGATCCCGTGGTCGCCCCGGTCTCTCCTGGGGAGCCAAACCCAAACCCCCCCAAGGCCCCTCAGGCATGAGGAGGCGCCCTCACCTGACCGGGAGGGAGGGCAGCTTCAGCTTTTTGCTCACATCTGGAGACTGCGCGTCTCAGACCGGTGGATTCAGGAGGTGGTTTCCTCCGGATACAAGATAGAGTTTGCAGCCTGGCCGCCCCAAGATTCCTCTGGTCCCGGATCTCTCTAAATCCCGTGTCGGCTCAGGGCTTGTGGTTGGTCGTACAACGTCTTCTGGCATCCGAAGTTATTTGTCCGGTCTCAACAAATTCGTCAGGTTCAAGCACTTCCGCATGGAGACCTTACGCTCGTCCGTAAGTTCCCTTCGGCCTGGCGATTTCATGACCACGGTGGATATTAAGGATGCATAACTTCACTTTCCGATCTTCCCAGGTCACCAGAGGTTCCTGAGGTTCGCTCTGGGGGATCAACACTACCAGTTTGTGGCCTTGCTGTTCGGTATCACCTCGGCCCCTCGGGTCTTCACCAAGGTGCTGGCTGGTGTCATGGCTCTACTGCGGAACCAGGGCATTCGCATCCTCCCTTATCTGGACGACATTGTGATTGCTGCTCAATCTCTTCATCAGGCCGAAAGGGATACTCAGGTGGTGACGTCCACTCTCGAGTCCTTCGGCTGGGTGATCAATTATTCCAAGTCTTCACTATCTCCGTCCTTGGCAAGGCCCTTCCTGGGCATGACGCTGGATACTTCTCAGGTCAAGGTATTTCTCCCTCAGCAGAAGGTGGAGGGCATTCAGATGCAGGCGCGGGCCCTGCTGTCGTGTCCTCATCCCTCCATCCGTCTGGGGATGCAGTTGGTGGGCCTCATGGTGTCTTGCTTCGAGGCGGCTCCCTTTGCTCGGTTCCACATGAGACCTCTTCAGTTACATCTCTTGTCCGTTTGGGGTCGGAATCAGGAGTCCTTGGATCAGGAGTTTGTTCTGTCCCCTGTGGCCAGGCAGTCCCTGTCGTGGTGGTTGGACTCGAGGAATCTTCTAATGGGCAGGTCCTTTCTGCCTCCGCGCTGGGAGATTGTCACCACGGACGCCAGTCTGACCGGTTGGGGGGGAGTTTGGCAGTCACTGAAGTTCCAGGGTCAGTGGGGTCCCCAGGAGGCCCATGCGCCCATCAACATTCTGGAGTTGAGGGCGATCAGGCTGGGTCTTTTTCAGTTGACTCCCCACCTTCACCTACAGGTCCGCTCGGACAATCAGACGGCGGTTGCCTACATCAATCATCAGGGAGGGACTCGGAGCCAGCGAGCCCTCAAGGAAGTGTCCCTGATCTTATCTTAGGCAGAGGAGACTGTTCCCTGCATCTCGGCGGTTTACATTCCGGGGGTGGAGAACCAGGAGGCGGACTCCCTGAGCAGGGGGACGTCTCATCTGGGGGAATGGTCTCTCAGCAACAAGGTATTTCACGCCCTGTGTCGCCGCTGGGGTCAGCTGGATGTGGACCTGTTTGCGTCCCGTCACAATCACAAGCTTCCAAGATTCGTCTCCATGTCAAAGGATCCTCCGGCCTTCGCCAGGGACGCACTAGCAATTCCCTGGACGGAGTTTCGGCTCCTCTATGTATTTCCTCCCTTTCCTCTGCTGGGTCGTGTGCTGTGCAAGATAGCCCAGGAGGGGGTACCGGGCATTCTAGTGGGGGCCAAGGTGGGTATGGTTCACGGACGTCGTCCAGATGGCAGTGGATCGGTACGTCTTGCCCGACGATATAGAGCCGGCCTCTGTTGTTGATACTTTGATTCAGGCTCGGAAGAAATCTTCGTCTACTATTTACTACAGGGTCTGGCATGCTTATATTGCTTGGTGTGAGTCTAAGTCTCTATCTTGTCGTGACTTTTCCATTCCCAGGATGCTGGAGTTTTTACAGCATGGTCTGGATTCGGGCCTTCAACTTAGTACCCTCAAAGGACAGGTTTCGGCTCTGGCAATTCTTTTCCAAAGATCTTTTGCCAATCATAGGCTTGTCAAGACTTTTTCCCAGGGAGTTACTCATGTGCGTCCGCCGCGTAAGCCTCTGCTACCGGTTTGGGATTTAAACTTGGTGCTTTCTGCTCTACAGGGTCCTCCCTTCGAGCCTCTGTGCAAGGCCGCTCTGCCCATTCTGACTCTTAAGGTAGCCTTTTTGGTCGCTATTACTTTGGTGCATCGAGTTTCTGAGCTGGCGGCGCTTTCCATGAAACCTCCTTATTTTGAGCGTCATCAGGATAAGGTGGTGTTCCGTCTTAACCCGGAATTTTTGCCCAAGGTTGTATCTGCCTTTCATCTCAATGAGGACATTGTCTTACCTTCCTATTGTCCTGCCCCTGCTAATTCCAAGGAACGGAACCTTCATTCTCTGGATGTGGTCAGGGCGCTCAAGTATTATTTGGTCGCCACTGAGCCCTTTCGGAAGTCTTATTCTCGTTTTGTTCTTCCTTCCGGACTTATGAAGGGCTTGCCTCCAGCCAAATCCACTATCAGCAAGTGGATTAGACAGGCGGTGGTGCGAGCTTATTCTGCCAAAGGGAAGGAACCTTCCTTCCGTGTTACTGCCTCTTGGGCTTTTCAGCACCAGGCTTCTGTTGAACAGGTTTGTAAGGCCGCTACTTGGTCTTCTGTTCATACTTTTTCTAAGTTTTATAAGGTTGATGTTAGGGCTTCAGCTGATGCTGTTTTTGGTCGCAAGGTGCTTCAGGCGGTAGTGGTTTGAACTGCCTGCTGTTACTCATTGGGGATCCCACCCTACTTTTAAGGACACTGCTATTGGATGTCCTAGATGTAATGATTACAATGAAACAGGCCGTGCTGTACACTAGGAAAAATACAATTCTGTGATTACTCACCTGTAGAATTGATTTTACTGTGTACAGCATGGCCTGTTTCATCCCTCCCTTGTTATCGTTGTCTTTGGTTTCCTCTTTATGGTGATTTTTTTATTATTTTATTATTTTTATTAAGTTATTTTTATGGGCTGTGTATTTTGTTCTCATGGTTTATCTCCCGGCTTCTGGCATTACTGCTTTTCAACACTGGGGGTCTATGGGCGATTCCTGGCCTTTTTATTGGGCAGGGAGGAGCCACAAGTCTTCTGCAGTCAACTGCGCCACCTTGTGGCGGAATACCCAGATGTAATGATTAAAATGAAACAGGCCGTGCTGTACACAGTAAAATCAATTCTACAGGTGAGTAATCACAGAATTGTATTTTTCCTAAAATATCAATATGCAAACAAGAAAAAACAAGCTAAATCTGAAAGTCCAAGGTTCCCCCAGCATAACAATACCCAACATGCATAGGTACTTTAACCCTTTTAACTGCCAGCCTACTTGAGATTTTGTCACCCACTGTTGACAGGTCATTTTGTTTTACTGTGATTTAATTTTTGCAGGAATTTCCAGGAAAATTACATTTTTCCTTTGAGCCAGAGTTTAGGCTTTAGCATGAAATGTCTTGTTTGTAATTTTTCCACTGTTTTTTAAATATTTTTGAGTAAAACAAAAAATGGTCTCATTTATTTTAAATAAAACATGTATTTTATTGAAGAAAACCGTATTGTTTGTGAAAGACCCATTTCTCATGGTTCAGTGGTACCACATATGTATCAGTACTCACTGTTCCTGCCCAGGAGACCCCCCCCCCAATTAAAAAGAGCACTTTATAACATTTGCAAATAATATACAACTACTATCCAAACTATTACATTTAAAAAAAATGGCATGGGTTCCCCTACCCCCATTTTTGGGGAATTTTAAAATCTCCCGCTCCCTGGCGTGAGGACCCCCCTACCCTGCATAACCAGCCTGGGGACCAGCTATGGAGGATTGTAGAACAGGGCCGGGGGTTAATGGGAAGTCACCCACTAGCTGCAGGTGACTTGCCACCCCCTAAGCCTTGTGGTATAGGGGTATAGATCCCTTACTACTTCACAAAGGGTTAAATGTAAAAAATTCACACACAGGCAGAAAATATATACCTCCCATCCATCCCGGAGCACTGTGTCCCTAGCTGATCATTTTGGCTTCTGCTTTCCTGCTGCTGAAAGCCTTTTATACCTCCTGGGTGACAGGTAAAGGGTTAATTCTTGTAGGACTTTTAAGGATTAAAAACCCTTAAAAATAAAAAAAATGGCGTATCTCCTCAAATCGCCCCAAAATTCACCTTCCTGGTTCCCACATGGGCCGCTCCAGCAATCAGTAGCACACGTTTTATTCAGATTTTTGCCTGGAGCTAGCACCGCTGTTTACATTCCCTCCCTTGCACTGCTGTTCGCGTCTGCACTGCCCATTTAGAAAGGCCTGGCAGGTGCAAGCCCATAGATAGTGCTATGGCTGGGATGTGGCCACAGAGTTGAGATGCAGCATGAGTATGTTGGAGAAGTGAGTAAATCAGGTGATCTGGGGGGTTTCCAATTTGGGATGCCGAGATATAATGAAATATAACAACCCCATAAGATTTATGTAGACTCGAGGGGGGTGTCACACCTCTTTAAATGTTTTATTTTTCATTTCTTTCTTTAAATTTTTTTACAACACTAAAATCATAAAAAAGCAAACAAAGGCTGTGAATCGACCTTAATGTGTTAACACACTTACTCATCGAAAAATGCTTATTATGTCCGTATTTTCTGTCCTGTTTTCGAGATTCTGGTGTGTTATTTGGGATGCATTTGTTTTTGAGTAAGTGTGTTTTGGCCTTTTCGCGCAGAAGTCTACTGCGTGTTTTCCCCGTGTTGTTTTCTAATTTTAGCTTATGATATGTGATTATTATGGGCTTGTGCATGATTCACAGCCCTGATTAGCCTTGATTTGCCCTTCCGTATGTGCCAATAAAACAGACTTTTTTGAACTCAAAATATGGGCTCATTGTCATTGTGTAGTGGCATGGTGCGAGGGGACGTTTGGTGACGGAGCCCTTCCCTGAAATCCTGTGGACAGACCACTTTTTTTGCGTAGTCCTAGAGGAATGAAATTGAAAGGAGGGCAAACTTTGGAGACCTCTGCATTTTTATCCTGTACTGCAGGCAATGGAGGAGAGACACATGGGACAAGCATCAGGAGAGCTGCTTTGCTGCCTTAATTTTTCCCTTGGGTTCACATTCCATTTAATGTTCTAGCCCTATCTGTAGCTCTAGCTCTATCTATCGATTTTGGAACAGTTACTATGGGGGTTATTCATGAGGGGATAGCGCCCGGTAAGTGCCTTGTAGCGGCAGGCAGCGTCTGCTGAATGCTGGGCGCTGTAGGCAAAACCAAATTTATGAAAGCGAATCTGGTGAGCCACTCTAACAGCACAATGTAGCATCACATGTATTAATACAGGTGGCTCAGCGTATAGCGCCAGCGCTCTAACTTCCAGAGTGCCTGGTATAACCGATGGTGCCAGCGCGTCTCTCCTTTAATCAGCTTTTCCAACTCTGTATATTAATGTATATTAATGTGTAGCTGAAAAAGCTGAATGGAATCCCAGCCACACACATGATTGATGCATGGAATCACTCGCATCTTGCAGCTGTGTGTGGCCACGCACAGCTATTCATTTGTGGTGGGCATGGCAGTGCACAACAGAAATAGGATGCAAGTTATGCCAAGGTGGGCTGCATTGAAGAGGTAAGCTTATCGGGGGAATGTAGGTGATTTCACAGAGTTAGCCATCCTAGTTTGGGAAGCCCAGGGGGGAGGTGAGTGAATCAGCCGTCCCTGGAGTCTCATAGACTGTTTTGGTCCGTTTTAACACATCTTAATAAGTACAATTTACGCTTGTCCCACAACTTTGCAAAATTTGGAGAACAGGTAAAAGGCCAACTTGCAGGTATAGGAATCCTCAGGTATTTAAAGTGGACCAAAACCCAGGATTTTGACAATCCTGGGTTTTGGTCCTTTCCCTGTTGGCACCCCGATCTCTGCTCCCCTCTAGCAGTGCACAAATGCCCGCGCCAGGCATTTGTGCATGGCTGGCACGGGCACACTCCCAGTTAGAGAGAGGTGGAGGATGTGACCCTCAGAGCCGCTGCTCTTAGACGTGCCGTGGGACTGGGATACGGTGAGTTGCTGTGATCTTGGGGGGGGTTCACACAGCGGGGCACCTCGATCGGGGTGCCCCCAAGGAAAGGACCAAAACCCACGATAGTCAAAACTTTTGCCGCATATTCCTTCTCACTCAATTGGAGTCCAAAGATCTTGGGATTCAGCTTAACATGGAGAAGGAAAGGCACAAGAAAATGAGCAAAAATTCAGGTGTGATAACAGATACCCTTGGCAGGTACCATTTCGAAAACTAGAGGATTCAGACTTTGGTGTCGATTCACAGCCTCTTTTTATTGAACTTTCACATGAAAAAGCATGTGTATGTGTATTTTTGCCATTTGTGAGTTTCTCGTTAGCTTTTTCTATCATATTAGTGTTTTCATTGTGTGTGAAAGTCTTTTTCGTTAGTGTAATAGCATTGTATTTTTTTCACATTCATGTGTAAAAGTCGAGATGAGTGAGGGCTTCCACGTGATTCAGAGCCCAGATTTAGCGTGTGAGAGAGGGCTTTACAATGGGAAATTTCCGACAACACTTTCGGGCACTATTTGTTGGTGAGATTATGGGGTTTATTCACCAATGGCTAGCTGCAGGTAGTGCCTCGTAGCGACAGGTAGAGGACGGTGAAAGCCGTGCGCTGTACGCAATACCACATTTATCAAAGCGATTCCGTTTAGCGACTATAACAGCACCATGTAGCATCCGATTCATCATCACAGACGGCTCAGGGTATACCGCCGGCGTTCTGCCTTCCAGAGCGCCTGGTATTACCTGCTGCTACCTGTCGCTCTCCCATACATTTCAATGGACAATACTTTAAACAAGCTTTTGTTTTTATTTTTTTTTATCAAATCCTTCTCCTGGCCTATTAAATGTCATATTTGAAAACTTTTTTGATTTTTTGTATTTTTATTCAGAATTGTCATTATAGGTCTGGTATTAAAGTGTTAATGTCACAATGTAATAACAATCTAATTCCATGTTTTCGCTTTGTTACTAGTGGATATGTGTTCAAAAACGGACTTTAATCACACATCTTTTGGCGCTCTGGGCTACAGCGACCCAATTTTGAGCACCAGCGCTGCGTGAGGCTATTTTTTTGATGAATATGGTTTGAGTCGCTCACACTGACCAGTCGCTACCGTTCGCTCCCATATAGTGCTGTACTGGTGTAATAGCGACTCACACATCAAATTCATCAATGCCGGCCATGTTACTACAGCGACTGAGGCGCTCTGTAATAGCGACTCACGGCCGATCAGAGTGACCACTAGCGCTGCTGTACAGACGCTCATCTGCCGGTACCTGGCGTTAGTAATGAGTCAGCCTGCCCATTTTCGTGGTGTGTGAGAAAACAGAATGGCGTTCTTAAGGCACTGGGAGGTTGTCACCTTCTTTTAAACACCCACCAAAATAAACATTTTTAATTAATTTTGATTAAAATTTTACCTATTTTTTAGGTTTTCTTTTTTTTACTTTTATCATTTTTTTTTAAATGTTATAAAACATTGACCATGCCCCAATAAAATATATTATGATTAAAATGTTAAAAATACATTATGAATATTTTTTAATAATACAATATGAAATAAAAATGACACAATAAAAAAATAAGAGGCTGATTTTAGACAAGCGCCACATTTTACCATTTGAGTGTCAGTGGGATTTATTCATGAAGCTCTAGCGCCAGGTAGTGCTTCGTAGCGGCAGGCAGCGTCTGGTGAATGCTGGGCGCTGTACGCAATACCACATTTATGAAGGCGATTCTGGTGAGCGACTCGAACAGCGCCATGTAGCGTACGATTCATCATACAGGCGGCTCAGCTTATAACACTGATGCTCTAGCTTCCAGAGCGCCAGGTAAGACCTGTCACTACCGTTCGCTCTCCCATACATTTCAATGGACGTTCCTTCTGATCCTTTTACTGGTCCCATTTTTTTTTTACTCTGAAATAATTACTTGATCTCAATTTTTTGGGAATATTTTACAATTTTATGCAGAATTGTTCTTACAGGTCTGGCACTAAAGTGTTCCAACATGTCATGTCATTCCATGTATATTCTAAGCATACAGCACGTCCTGCTCCATCTATAATACTTACACATGGGTAATCCTCCGCCAGAGGGCGCTGTTCACTGCAGACATGCAAAACAGGCTCCTCCCGGCCCTTCATATAACCAGGGACCTCCCACAAATCCCCAGATTTCTCTGCAGTGCTGAACTGCGAAGACATGAAGATATCACGCTCTCGCAGGTGAGCTTTTACAGCCCGTGGGCCTGTGGGACTATTTCCACCCGTCCTCTTTAAGAAGAATATGCCTCCCAGCCTGGGCTGCGTTGGTCGGGTGAAGGTAGGCAGCACCTTGTGTGCTTGACGGAGCCATGCTCCACCGCAATCCCCCACCATAGGGTAGGCGGTTAGGCCGATGGTGAGCCTCTAGTGGATGCTCCTCCCGCACTGTTGCCCATGCCCCTCACAGAGTTAGTCCCTGGACGCTGGTCCGCTTCTCCCTCGCTTCCTCCCGTAGCTCGGGGGAAAAGAAAGGGGGGGGTATGTGTGGCAGTCCTAGTGCAATATAACTAGCGCTTTCTATCCACTACTGTCTTTCTTTTCGTTGGTTAGAGCTTCGCGCTCTTTGGGGGAGGAGGGGACTCTGCATGATGCGCTCCGCGTCACAGCCTGGTCAGGCCCTCCACTCGAGGTTCGCTTGGCGCCATTTTGACAATCTTCGTGCGCTGTGTGCGATCCGCCTCCTCCCTTGGTCATGTAAGTGCCCTCCAGGGCGGCATTGTTCTATGCGTTTATTCGGCTGCGCATGGCACTAACACCACCCCTCTTGTCCCATTATGTCTTTCAGACGCCAGGACTTCGGTGGCTTCTCCCAGCATCACATATATTACAGCGGGTCCACATAACAAATTCTCCCACTTCCTAGCAGGTCTTGGGGCATCCAGGGTTGCCTATTGCGTAAATCCCTGCGGGCATACTGTTCAGATAATCACCATATGGAGGCATCTCAGAATTATGTACCCGGGGTCCCTCTGGGACATGACCGGCTGTGTGCGTTGTGTGATCAGCCCCATGCTGATGCAGACAGAGCACGGGTCTGCGGACCGTGTGCTGAACAGGCACTGACCCTGCAATCAGGTTTGCCAGTGGCTGCACCTCCCTTCAATACACCCGTCTCCCCGGACCTAAACCTCACTCCTGATGAGTCTCACTCGAGCGGGGATGACCTGCAAGCCGTGTCGCGCGTGCTGCCTAAGGCGGAGCAGGTGCTGTCTGGATTGGCGAAGCGTATGGGCCCTGGAAAGAAGCGGTCCCTGACGCCTCCTGGCTCTCCGGTTCCTAACGATACCGATGACTCTGCTGATATGCAGGACCTTGATCCTTCTGAGGAAGGTGAGCTATTCTCAGATTCCGGCTCCTCGGATGAGATGCCCGGGAACTGTGATGATTCTGGGCCCGGTTCTTGGGGCCTGATGAAATTCTTATTAAGATCTTTGAGGTTTTGTCAATCTCCCCTCCCAGAGAGGCTCCCAAGCCTAAGAAGGAGAGTTTCCACACTGCGCCGCCGCGCTTGGAGTTCCTGGAACAGGATCATTTCCAGAATCTTATATTCCAGGAATGGGAATCGCCTTGTAAGCTTAAAGGGGTCCCAGGGGTCTGGGATTGGAAGTACCCTTTCCCTCCTGATGTGGTTAATTTTTGGTCAGCACATCTTGTGGTGGATGCACCAATTATAGTGGTTACTAATCCCCCCTTCATGACGGCTCCTTATTACCGTACCCTTCGGGATGCTGCGCATTGACAGACTGGCTTCCCACGCCTTTTCGTGTGCAGGGACGGCTCTGCGCCCGGTCTGTGCCACGACCATCACTGCGGTGGCCGCCAGGACTCTTGTCAGAAAAGTACTTGACCACCGGCATGAGGACCTCCCCTGGGGGGTGTTTAATGCGCTATCAGACTGTGATGTGTTTGTTAAGTTCATCCTCTCAGCGCTGGATGACACCATTAAGATGTGTGCTAGAACCTCTGCCCTTGTGGTAGCTATTCGCCGCCTGGTCTGGCTGCGACAGTGGGGTGCTGACGATGCTACAAAAAAGACTCTCACTGGCCTTCCCTTCAGAGGACGGCGACTATTTGGGGCCCGTTTGGACCTTTTTGGGAAAAAGGGTAAGGCACCCCTGCGCAGAAGGCCGCTCCGGCCTCCCCGGGGCAGGGCCACCCCTCCACCTCCCTACGTAAGTGTCAAACGCGAACCTGAGGTGTGCTTCCAACTCTTCGGTGTGCTTCCAACTCTTCGGTGTGGATTTCCACCATGGGGTGGGCAGGCAACGCCCTGGGCCCTCTGGCAGGACTAGGTCCAAATCTGCCAAGACCTTCCAAGCATGAAGGGACGCCCTCTGTCTCCCATCTAGGAATGCACCTTCTCCTTCTGGTGGTTCCAGGAGGGAGTTCCCCTGGACACAGGAGGGCATTTGCTGGGCGGTTCCTCTCAGTGGTTGTCAGAGTGCTTCTAGCCCCTGTTTTTCCCTCAGGAATTGGGCCTACAGAGTTTGGGCTTACTTACAGGTTGCCCTTAACAGTATGGGGCTATGGCCTCTATATTAACCTTCCTCCTTCCCTCAACAGTATGAGGCAGCCTGGGCCACGCTGGCCTATGGTAGGCCTAGCAATTCTACTCTCACAGGTAGTCCCTATATGACATCTCTGTCTTGGGACACATGCGCCCTGTGCAAGGAGTTCTAGATCTTCTTTGTTCCCCCTGTGTCTGCTGGACACCAAGACCGTTACTAGGCGGTGTGGCAGGACCAACCCTGTGGCTTGAGGCATTGTTGGTGGCCTCTCTTTCGCTCCTAGGCTACTCGCCATGGCGCGAATGGGGGTGATGTCTCGGACATGCCTGGGGGGGGGGGGGGGCATCCGCATTAGGACCTACCGGGTCGCCTTTCCTTACTCCCCAGTCTCTACGTCAGGCCAAGTGGATTGGTCGGCCGGCGGGGTCCCCTGGGAGTTACTGGATGGGTGCTCAGTCACCTCGATTCCTCTTGGTCCCTTATCTGCTATCTCCATTCCTTGGATTCGGTTCAGGCTTGAGCCTTCTTCCTTGGCAACAAGTGGACTCCTGGCTACGGGGGCTCTATCCCCCTTGCTGACTTCTTACTGTCACCAGGCAGGATTGCAGCTGGTGGGCCCGTTGGTGGCGTATCAGATGATGTCTCTTATATACCGAGCCCTTGGGCTCTTTGGCACAGTAGGTTATCCTACATGGGGTTCCAGCACCCCTGGGGCTTGGTCTGTGCTCATCCCCCCTTGGTAAGGTGGTTCCTCTTGAGCTGATCATATTCAAGGGCCCTGTCAGGGGGCACCCCCTTCTTTGCTTGCATCTTCCTGTGAATGGTCACCTTGGGTACCAAGTCTCGCAGGTAGACGGGGGGAGGGACTTTCTTCCAAAGCCCCCTGTGGTTCCTAGGTAGGGTCCCTTAGCGGGTCCATCTTACCTACTGGTGGTTGCAACAGTGTGCCTTCCGTTAACTCTATACGGCTGGACTTCTCCTCTTTTAGGACCTGTCTATTTGGGGACTCTTGGTCCGTTGGAAGACAATGGTCTGTTTTATTATTAGTCTGGAAGCAGGTTGGGCGGGGGTCTACGCCCCCTGCTCCTCAGCGGTATTCGCTCCAATAGATGCCTTTCAGGGGCATGTTATGCTATCCTGGTGGCGCTCTGAGAGCCAACTAGGGTGGCTCTGTTGGGTCTCGCTTATACCACAAGGGCTCCGCCCTTGTTTTTACTGTCCCAGAATATTCTGACTCTGGTCATGGGGGCTTAGTAAAATTATGCATAGACTTTTTTAATTTTTTAATTTTATATGCCTTCTCTTCGTTCACCCTACTACGTGGGGTTCTGCGCACAGTTGTGCTGATAGAGAGACCCGTGAGATTGATGGCCTGGGAGGCCTTGTGAACTGTGGTTCGCAGATGCTTCTGCTGAGGTCTGCTGACCTGTACGCTCTCTCAGGAGTGTGGCTCTGCCCTTGTCAGGCCCCTTCTTTTGTCGTCTACAGACTCTTGTCTGGGGCTTGACAGCTGATTCATTCACCCCTTGGAGACGGGCTTGTCTTCTGGGTGACTTGGTATATGGGGGACTAGGAGCAAGCTTCCTTGGCTTCCTCTACCTCTGTCTATTGTGGTTTATGGTGTACCCATACTGATTGGCATGAGTTTTGGTCTCTTACCTGTGGGACGTTCTTGGTTCCCCGGGTCCTAGAGTCCTTACAGCATAGGTTGGGGTTGGCTCCTAGGTACTCTGAAGGTCCAGGTTCTGTCCTGGCTGTCTTCCTGTAGGAGTCTGGGTCTGTCTTCCTTGTGAGGAATTCTCTTGGGGTTTGCTCATGGGCATCTCCCAAGTAGTTTCTGTGGTTCCTGTTGGGATCCATTTTCATTCTGTTTTGCCCTGCTGATTTTTCCCTTGGGACTTATGCTGGATGCTGTCTGAGCTGCCTTGTAGTCCAAGTCGCTTCTCTGGGGGCTCCTGCCTCAGTCAGACGTGTGCCTGAGAAGGTGGATCTGATTACTTAGCCTTGGCTCGATATATATTTATATATATATATATATATTTATTTATCTATATGCACAACATACCGTGGTTTTATGATCATTGTTTAAGTCCTTCTAGTCTAACTACGGACCTTGTTCTTAATAATGCTGAAGTAAAGAGTCTACATTCCCTCAACAAGTGTTGCAATTCTTCCTGGTGGTTTCTTGTCCCTTAGGGGACTGATGCCCTTGCGGTCTGCGGGCGCCTCCTTATGTATGCGCCTGATATCGCTTGCTTCCAGGGCCACTGCGCCCTTTGGATTGATCTTACTTGGATGCCTTCCTGGTCCTGAGTAAAGGTTTCGGCTTCTCGCTAATGAAGGGGTCAGTATTCCCGCCTGTCTGACGGGAGACCAGTTCTCATTCCCCTTAGGGAGAGTTCTAAGTTTTCCACGAGGCTTCTGTTGCCTGTGGGCTGGTTGGGCAGTTGCACTGGCCTATTCCTTTATGGGGGAAGAAATTCCCCTTTTTCATTTTATTCCGTTATATTGGTGTTTGGGTACCATTGGCCCTTCAGCACCAGGTTTTTTTCTGTTGAATAAGTTACTAGACGGTTGCTTATCTCTGTTCATACCTCTCTAAGGTTTTGTTATGAGATTGACGTTAGAGCCTCTGCTCATGTCTTACCTGGTTGCAAAGTTTTGCAGGTGACAGCGCCTTTACTGTCTGCTGTGCCTTGTTTTTGGGGATCCCACCCTACTTTATGGACACTGCTATTGGATGTCCCATGTGTAAGTATTATAGATGGAGCAGGACGTGCTGTATGCTTAGAATAATACAATTCTGTGAGATACTCACCTGTAGAATTGGTATTATATGCATACAGCATATATGCTCCACCCCACCCTGGTTGTACGTTTTTCTGGATCCCCTGTACGCTGATTGTTATCATTACCTTAGTTAATAGTTGGTGGTTGGTTTCTCCCGGCTTCTTTTCTCACTGCTTTTCAATACTGGGGATTTGTGGGAGGTCCCTGGGTATATGAAGGGCCGGGAGGAGCCTGTTTTTGCATGTCTGCAGTGAACAGCGCCCTCTGGCGGAGGATTACCCATGTGTAAGTATTATAGATGGAGCAGGACGTGCTGTATGCATATAATACCAATTCTACAGGTGAGTATCTCACAGAATTGTTTTTTTTGTTACTGGTTGATATGTGTCCAAAAACTCACTTTAATCACACGGCGTCTGGCGCTCTATGCTATAGCGAACCAATTTTGAGCACCAACACTGTGTGAATCTGATTTTTTGTTGAATATGGTGTGGAGCGCCGAGTGACAGACGCTCTGAGCAATCGCTACCTCTCGCACTGTACTGATGTGTTGTAGGTTTGGCCGCTATTGTTTGGAACACCGCCTTGCGTACGCTGTAGCAAATACGGAAACAGTATTAATGCTTTACAGTTAGGAGCCTATTATTAGTAACTGAAATACATTATGTGAAAGTTAAATATAAGCAAATGTCCAATAATTGTAAAATGTTTATTATTATTATTATATTACAGCATAATGTTAGTTATGGTGTTGGTGCGTTCTATAGCGTAAATATCATGTATTGGGCTTTTCATAGTGTTCGTACCTTGCGACAGGGTTAAAGGTTTTGCTTTCGGTTTCGTTTTGTGCACTTCCAGTTTGCCTATGCGCAGCAATGGCCCCCAGAAGACCAGCCAGGCGACTCCCAAGCTCCTCTTCCACCTCATCCTCGGATGCCCCCCGAGGAAGAGGCAGCGTGTTGACCCTTGGGTGAATGGGCAGATAGTTAAGGTAAGTGTTTTTATGACATGTATACCCGTGCATTATGTACTCTATTGTGGCTTTCTTTCCATGTGGTATTATTTGCTGCTGATTTAAATGTTTTATGCTTAATTTTGATATTTTAATTATTGTAATGTTTATTTTTGTTATATATTTCACAATATGTTTTTTTTTTAATTTTTTTTAATCAATTTTATTTTTTTTTCATTTTTTTAAAAGGGAACTCAACCCATGAGCCAATATCTTTGTATAATTTTTGAATCTTAATAAATATTAAAATTATTACCCATGACCAATAACATTTCTTTTTTTAAGTATTTTTACATGTAACAACAGTTTAAAGGACGCCAACAAATATTTTTTTTGGTGCCATATATTTTTACTTAATATTTATATTATGTTAATGTAATGTTAAAGGATATTGTTCTAATTTTTTTTTTAATTTTATTTTTTCTCTACATCTAGGACTTCTGTGTTAAGGAGTGCCCTGAGTGCCAAAAGCAGCTTTGTGGATGAGTTGCAGGCCACCATATCCCGGTGCTTCAAAACACAACTGGAGAAAAAAGCCATAATCCAAAGGGTTTTAAGCGTCAGAACAATGAGGGCGTTTATAGGCTCTTTAATGCCTATGCTTCTGGTAAGTTTAACACACATACACATACACTTTTCTTACATATTTACACATTAAGCTGCTGATTTCTAACAATTTCTCCTTTGTTTTATTTTCCCTCTCCACAGATAAGCGTCTTTCCCTGGGTAAGCACGGGAAGGGTTTCCTCCTCCGCAAACGAGTGGTTGGGTCGATCCCAAATTGAGGACCCAGGGGAGGAAGGTGATGACGCACCAGTGGAGTGTGCTGCTGGGGTGAGGACAGTGTGGAGCCTCAGCTCCTCCGATTTGGAGTCCAAACAAGCTGGGGGCCACTTTCAAGTGGGGAGTCCCAATGGGGAGCAGGGAAGGGACTCCACCACACTCCCTGAGGGATCAGGGAGTGAGAGGGAGGAGGGTGGCCCCTCGGGTTTGGGCTCTGTTGGGCTGTTTTGAGGAGTGGAGGCTCCCCGCCTTCATCTCAGAGCCCTCCCTGGGATACAAGCAACACGTCATCCCCTGGTGAGTGTACTTCTTAGTTTTGCTTTGTAGTTCAATTGTTTCATTGTTGTGTCTAAACTTTATTCTCAGTGTGCCACACACCCCGCTTCCCCTTTAATTCTTACGATCGGGTTACTCCACCAGTAGGTGGCGACGTTGCAGGGAGAAGTCTTGAAAATGAGCCCAGTTTTTTTCTCTCTGCATGAAGCGACAAGACAGAAGAAAGAAGCCTCCTGCTTGCAGGTAGCCGGGGTCAGACCCGGCATCCCCTTTTGGTCTATTTCTGCCCAGTTCTATTGTGTTGTTTATGCCTAGTTAAACTGAAGCCTCCCAGCCTAGGCTGCTTGCTGGGCAAAGGTGGATGGCACTTTAGGTGCCTAGGAGCTTATCTCCTCCGCTCGACCCCACTTGTGGGGCAATGCGGCTATCCGGCATGGTGATCCGGATTTGGAATTCCCCTGTCCCGATGTTCCCTTTAGGTCACCTTCTCCCGCTCGGTGCCTTCTCCCTTCGCTAAATGGGGGGGGGGGGTGCGTGTTGCATGAGGTGCTTTACTTAGTGTTATGTGTGGAAATGCTTTGGCAGGGCAGCGCTGCGGTGGCGGCGCGTGGCTTGGGCTGCTGGGGCCTTTGTTTGTGTTGCACTCTCAAATTTCCCCCCTTTATTCTAAGCAGACAGCACGTCCTGCTCCAGACATAGTCCTTACATGTGGGTATACCTCCGCCTTCAGCGCCGTGCACTGCAGAACATGAAGAAAACAAGCTCCTCCCGGCCCTACATATACCGAGGGACCTCCCACAAATCCCCAGAATTCTCTGCAGTGCTGGAACTGCGAAGACATGAAGTATCGCGCTCTCGCAGGCGAGCGAGGCTTTACAGCCCGAGGCCCTGCGGGACTATTTCCACACGTCCTCTCTGTGAAGAATATGCCTCCCAGCCTGGGCTGCGTTGGTCGGGTGCAGGTAGGCAGCACCTCGTGTGCTTAACGGAGCCATGCTCCACCGCAATCCCCCACCATAGGGTAGGCGGTTTAGGTTGATGGTGAGCCTCTAGTGGATGCCCCTCCCGCATTATTGCCCCGTACCCCGGGTAGTGCTGGACCCTGTGTAAGGGTCGCCATCCTCCCTCATTTCCCCAACTAGTTAGTGGGAAAAGAAAGGGGGGGGGTATGTGTGTGGTGGTCGTCCCTGTGTAACAGTATATCACGCTTATGGCCTTATTTCTGCCCTTCATTAACATTGAAATGTCAGAGCCGCGCTGCTTGCTCTTTATTTGGTTTTCGGCTACCGCCGTATGTCTTATGCACAGTTGCTGCGTTGTCTAGATGCTGTGGCGCCTTTTCCTTACTAGACGTAGCGTTTTTTCTACAAATCCTTAAGCGTGTGATTGTATCCTTGCTTTGCCGTTACTTCAGAGCTTTGCGCTCTTCGGAGTGGGCGGGGACTTGAATTGGCGCGCTCCGCGTCACGGCTGAGCATCGAGCCCACCCTTCGAGGTTCACTGGGCGCCATTTTGCTGATCTTCGCGCACGTGGTGGCGGTTTCCCTCCTCCCTTGGTCTGTAAGTACCCTTGCGGGTGACTCTTTTTATATGTTTTTCCAGCTGCGCATGGCTCTGACACCCATTCTTCTCCTTATGTCTTTCAGACGCTTAGATTCCGGTGGCATCCCCTGGCCTGATATATATCTTAAACGGGTTCGCTTTTATATTCTCCCACATTCCTAGCGGGTCTTGGGGCATCCAGGGTCGCTTATAGCATAAATCCCTGCTGCATATTGCTTTGATAATCACCATATGGAGGCATCTCAGAATTATGTGTCCGGGGTCCCGCAGGGACAAGACGGGCTGTGTACTGCGTGGGGACCACCCCACGCTGACGCTGACAGAGCACGGGTCTGCGGACCGTGTGCTGAACAAGCACTGGCCCTGCAATCAGGTTTACCAGTGGCTGCACCTTGCTTCAATACACCTGTCTCTCCTTGTTTAAATCTCACTCCTGATGAGTCGCACTTGAGCGGGGATGACCAGCAGGTAGTGCCGCGCGGGCTACCTACGGCTGAGCAGGTGATGCCTGGTTGGCGGAGCGCTTGGCCGCTGGAAAGAAGCGGTCCCTGACGCTTCCTGGTTCTATGTTTCCCAATGAAACTGAAGAGTCTGCTGCTATGCAGGTCCTTGATCCTTCTGATGAAGGTGGACTGTTCTCAGGTACCGGTTCCTCAGACGAGATACCTTGGACCCGTGATAATTCTGGCCCTGGTTCCTGGGGCCGGTGTGACACTGATTAATTACTTATAAAGATCTTTGGAGTACTGTCCATCTCTCCTCCGGGAGAGTCTCCCAAGCCCAAGAGGGAGAGTTTCCACACGGCGACGCCGCGCTTGGAATTTCTGGAGCAGGATCATTCCAGGCTCTTATATCTAAGGAATGGGAATCACCTTGATAACTTACAGGAGTTCCGGGGGTCTGGGATTGGAAGTACCCTTTTCCCACTGATGTGGTTGGCTGCTAGTCAGTCCCTCCCGAGGTGGATGCACCTATTATTGGGGTTGCTAACCCTCCCTTAATGCCTCTACTCATCGTACCCTTCGGGATGCTGAGGACCGGCGCATTGACAGTCTGGCTTCCCACGCCTTTTCGTGTGCAGGGACGGCTCTGCGCCCGGTCTGTGCCGTGGCCGTCACTGCGGTGACCGCCAGGACCCTTCTTAGGAAGATACTTGACCACCAACCGGAGGGTCTCCCTTGGGAGGTCTTTAAGGCACTGTCTGATTGTGAAGTTTTTGTGTGTTTATTCTCTCAGCGATGGATGACACTGTTAAAATGTGTGCTAGAACCTCGGTTCTTGTGGTGGCTATTCGCCGCCTGCTTTGCTGCGACAGTAGGGGGCTGACAATGATACTAAAAAGGCTCTTACTGGCCTTCCCTTTAGAGACGACGCTTATTGGGGCCCGGTTGGACCTTTTGGAAAAAAGGAGTAAGGCACCCTCGAGCAGAAGGCCGTCTCGGCCTCCCAGGGGCGGGGACTCCCCTCCCCTTCCTTATGTTAGTGTCAAGCGCGAACCAGAAGTGTGCTTCCAACTTTTTTGGAGTGGAGACCCGCCCCAGGGGGGGCAGGCAACGCCCTGGGTCCTCCGGCTGTGCGAAGTCCAAATCTGCCGAAACCGTACAAGCGTGAAGGGACGCCCTCGCCTTGTTGGGCGAGTGGACTGCCGCAGCACTGGGCTCCTATCGTAAGGCGCCATGCTTCTTTCAGGTTGTTACAGGAGGTAGTCCCCCCGGATGCAGAATGGAGTCTTCTGGGCGGTCCTTTTTCTAAGGTTATCAGGGTTCTTCTAGTCCCTGTTTTCCCTTCGGGAGTTGAGGCAGGCCGAGTTTGGCGTGTAGGGTCTGGGCTCTCTTGCAGGCTGGCCCTTGACCTGTGATGGCATCCACATTACCCTTCTCCTCCGGGATGAAGCAGTCTGACCCAAGTTGGCATTCTGGGGCCTAGCATTTATACCTTCACAGGCAGTTTCTGCATGGTATCTACCTGTTGGGCCGCAGGCGCTCTGGTCCAGTAGACCTCTTGATGCATGTGAGGATTTATAATCCCTTTTTAGTCTCCTGTGCCTTCAGGACACCTAGGCCACTTCCAGCCAGTGTTGAAGGTCCAACTCTGCGCATTGGGGTATTGTTTTTGGTTCCTCTCCTGCTCCCAGATGACTCACCAAGGCGAGTATGGGAGCGGTGTCTTGGACGTGCCCGTGTGGCGTCCGCGCTAAGTTCTACTTTATTGTCCTTCTTTGCTTCCTATTTTTTGCATCAGGCCATGTTGGCTATTGACCTGTGGCTCCTTTCGGAGTCCTGTGGATTGGTTCTCAGGCACATCACTTACTTAGTGTCCCCCGGTTCGGTATCCCCCTACGGGGTGGCATTTAGATTGGTTCATGTTAGAACCTTCCTTCTGCTAAATGTGGACTTGTTATGGAAAGGGCTTTGCCCTCTTTGATGTCACACTTCCTTTACCTTGCAGCTGGGGGGGCCTGTTGGTGGCGGCCCAGATGCTGTCCCTTATTCTCAGGAGCCCTTGGGCCCTGCGACACCTTAGGTTACTTATCCTGGACAGGGTTCCAGCACTCCTGGAACTAGGTCAGTACGCTCCCCCTTGTTACGGGGGTTCCTTTTGAGGTTGTAAATTCAAGGAAGATGTCTGGGACCATTCCTTCCTTCTCTCTTCTCCCTGTAGATGGTCATCATGGGTACCAAGTCTTGCAGGTGGACTGGGGGGTCTTATTTCTTCTGAAATCCCCCGTGGTTCCTAAAGGGGTCCCCTTAGGGGATCCATCTTCATACGTTTTTTTTTTTTTTTTTGGTTGACACATTGAGCCTTTGGTGGGCTCTAATTTGCTGGACTTCATTGGTATTAGTTTGGCTGGCTGCCCTAACGTGGCAGGAGGTTCTACTCTAGTATCTCACTGTGTCCCTACTGGTGTGGCCCTGTGGAGCCCCTTTGCTATTACAGGGACTCTGTCCTCGGTTATTGTCCCAGGACTCTCTGGCCTTGGTCATGAGGGCATAGTATTGCTTCTGTCAGGACATTATATTCTATATGTCTTAACTTCTTTCACCCTGCCAGGCGGGGTTCTGCATAAGATTGCAGTAGAAAGGGAGAACCGTTATGCTGGGGGCCCTGGGTGGCCCAGCGGGGCGTGGTTCTCAGATTTCCTGCTGAAGACAGTCGTACTGTATGCCCTCTCAAGAGGGCTGTTCTGCCTATTCAGGCTCCCTACTACGTCGCCCTTACTTACAGGCCTTTTAGGCGATTGGTCGGTTGGCTTTTCACCCTATTGGAGATGGGTATCTGTGGGTGACTTTTCTCTATTGGAGGGCTAGGCCTAGCTCCCTCCTCTTCTTCTCCCTTTTCTGCCGGCTATGTTGGAGTATGCTGTTCTAGTCTGCTTTGCTTGGACTAGTTCTCTTTCCTGCGGGATGTTCCCTATCCCTGGGTCCTAGAATTATTATAGCACGGTTGAAGTTGGCTCCCCAACTCAGTGCTCTGAAGGTTTCAGGCCTCGCCCTGTTTACCTACTGCAGAAGTCTAGTTCAATCTTCTGTGTTGCGCATTCCTCAGGGGTTGCTCAGCTGCATTCCCCAGGGAATTCTATGCTCCCTTTTTGGGGGGTTACTTATCCGGATGCCCTGCTAGGGTTCCCTTGGGTCTTATTCAGGTTCTTGTCTGAACTGTTCCTTCCCTCATATCACTCTTCTGGGGCGGTTGCTTCAGTCAGAAATGTGCCATAAAGGATGGCTCTGTTAGCGGTCCTAGTCATATATATATATATATATATATATATATATATATATATATATATGTTATATATCTGTACACCATGGGTGAGGGTGTTCCGCCTTACGCCGAATTGGGTCCAGGCGGTGTTCTTATTCTCCTTTAGTCCAGACCCTACGGTCTCTGGGCTATTGTCTGGCTTACTCTGAGCAAAAGGGATCTGTATTCCTCATCAGGTGTTGGAGATTCCTGGTCTTCTCTCGTCCCTGGTAGGGATTATGCCCCTTGGGGCTTATAGGTTTCTCCATCCTTATGTACCGGATCTGATTTCTAACACGACGTGTAGGTGCCCTTTGGATTGGTCCTGCTCGGTTGGTTTTGTCCTTCTGAGCCTAAAGTAAACGCCTCGGCTCTTGCTGAGCCTTGTTAGCGTTGTTTTTCAGTATTCCTGCTGGTCTCGCCTGAGACCTGGGTTCATATTCCCAGATGGGGAGAGCTCTAAGGTTGCCATGGCTGCCCTTTTTTTCCAGTAGCATGGTTAGGCTGTTACTCTGGCCTACTCGTTAGGGGAAGATTCTTCTTCTCTCTTGGTTTTTGCTCTCTTACTACTCGTGCTTGGCTTGGGCTTTTCAGCACTAGGTTCTGTTGAGCAAGCTGGCTAGTGCGCTGCTTGTGTTCAGTTCTGCCTTTACAAGAATTCAAAGGCTGTGGTTAGAGCATTGCTCTCGTTGCTCTTGGTAGCATAGTTTAAGTGACAGCACTTTTATGGTTGTCTGTGCCTTTTTTCACGGGGATCCCACCAAACTTATGGACACTGCTATTGGATGTCCCACATGTAAGGACTATGTCTGGAGCAGGACGTGCTGTCTGCTTAGAATAATACAACTCTGTGAAGTACTCACCTGTAGAGTTGGTATTATATGCAGACAGCACGTCCTGCTCCACCCCACCCTGATTCACCTTGTTCTGGATCCCCTGTGTGGTGATTATTATCTTGGATATTGTTGCCAGTCTCTGGGTGGTTGTTTTCCTCCTGGCTTCTTCTCTCACTGCTTGTCAATGCTGGGGATTTGTGGGAGGTCCCTCGGTATATGTAGGGCCGGGAGGAGCTTGTTTTTTTCATGTTCTGCAGTGCACGGCGCTGAAGGCGAAGGTATACCCACATGTAAGGACTATGTCTGGAGCAGGACGTGCTGTCTGCATATAATACCAACTCTACAGGCGAGTACTTCACAGAGTTGTATTTTTGCTGTGTCCGGGCCCGCCCTTCACTTCCCCTGTCTCATTAGAGACAGGTGTGCTGAAGCCGGTGGGGGAAGAGGTCCAGTGTGGCTTGAGCTGTAGAGGTAAACGGTCCCCAGCATCGCACACGTGGGCCCGTCCTTGTACTTTGTTATTGCCTGCCATGTATAGCGTTTTTTCCTGGGGCACTTCTGCTTATGTATGGGTCAAATGCTTGTATTTGGGTATGTGTGTGTGTATGTGTGGTTATATATATATATATATATTTATGTGTATGTGTGTGTATATATATATATATGTGCATATATTTATGCAGGTATATACTCTTATTTTTTATTGATGCACTCTCTGGCTTTGCCTTGAAATAGCATGTGTCATGTATATTTTATTCATGATGTTTAAACTATTCATATATGTTTGCCTTGTTGGTTATGTATGAATGTGGTGCATACTGGTTGGGGGACTGACTGTGGTCTCTTTTCCCCCACAGATACTGGGATCCCCTCACTGCAGTGGCTCTCCCGGTCTGCTATACCTGGCTATTCTTAGTCTCTAAATTGGGATTTTCCTAGGCTTAAAAAAAAAAAAAAATCCTCCCACTTCCGGGACTTTAATTACAAAGGGGCATCCCGGGTTGCTTAATGCGTAAAACCCTGGGTTGTTGCGAATGCCACAAATTCACCATATGGAGGCTTCCAACGTTACCGGAAATGGCTCTTCGGGGCTATGCAGGCTGTGCGGGGGTTGTGGGGCTCCGCTCCCAGGCGATGATGTCATATTATGTGTTCCATGTGCAAGGCAGAACATTGCGTGCCAGTCCGTTGCTCCGGCTTCTGGCTCCTCGCAACTTCCGTCATCTCCTATCCCCCCCAACCTAGTCCGGACCCCGTGTGACATTGTAAAAAATGGGGATTCGCATTCCGGGGTGCATGCACGGTTAGCCAACCTCGAGAAAAGAATTTCCGCTTCAGTGGCTCAGAAGGCTACGGCAAAGCGGAAGCACCTTTCTCCGGCAGTGCCTGCTTCGGAGGGTGAGGTACCTGAATTTTTGGATTGGTCCGATTGTCCCCCTGTTGAGGAGGGGGAACTCCTTGAGGAGTCGGATGAGCCTGTAGACCAGCTATTGTTTGACACTGCTGGCGATCAGGCTGTGGGGGTGTCCATTGACACTCCTTCCATTTTGGCTCAAATGTTTAAAGTTTTGGCCTTGGATCCGCCTGCGGTGGTCCCTCTGCCAAAGGGTGAGTTGTTTGACGTACCCCAGCCGCGTTTGGTGTTTCCCAGGCAACAGCACTTTGAGAGGGTTGTCCTTAAGGAATGGGAACAACCCGCGCGCCTGGTTGAAACTCCTCCTAATTGGGATAAGCGTTATCCCTTTTCGGAGGACTTGGTGAAGCTTTGGTCAGTGCCCCCCGACGTCAATACCCCGGTGTTAGGGTTGACTGGCTCGGCTGCGTTGCACTTTTCTGGCACCACTACCATTAAGGATGGTGAGGATCGTCGGGTTGATCAATTGGCTCGCCATGGTTTTATCAGTGCCGGGTCGACTCTACGGCTGATTTGTGCTTCGGCGCTTCTTCTGCTGGCAGTTAGATCCATTATTAGGGATCTGCTCGCAGATCTTGATCCCGCTTGCGGACCTTAACTCTAAAAGGGCGCTTACAGCGCTACCTTTCTTAGGTTTACGCCTTTTTGGCGAGAAATTGGATGCTGTTACCAAGGATGGTAAGTTGCCTCAATTCAAGAAGCCTCGTCGCTCCTTTCGAGGTGCGAGTTCCTTTAGTCCCTCCTTTCGAGGAGCCAGAGCGGGCAGAGGGGCTTCCGTTACCGGGGGTGTAGGTTGGTCCCGGGGAAGAGGTCATGGCCGTCCCGGTCAGTCCTGGGGCGCCAAGCCCAAACCTACTGCTAAGCCCGCTCAGCAATGAGGGGCTGCCCTCACCCGTGCGGGTGGGGGGACGATTGCGACACTTCTCCCTGGTTTAAGGCCGCGAGATTCCGGACACATGGCTCTGGAAGGGGGTGTCGCGTCTCGCCCTCCTTCACGTTTTTTCCTGGAAATGGCGGGCATCCGGCCGGTGCCACACTTAGAGGTGGGCCTCGGTTTTTGCTCCATTCTCTTCGCAGCCCCGTCCTGCATCTGAAGTTTTTCAACCTTCCCAGGTCCTCCCTTGCTCCGGCCAGGGTGGTGTCCTTTCTGGGAATGCGGTCGGATTCCGGTCAACACAGGGTGTTTCTCACTCCAAAATTTGTCTGATTCAGCAGTTGGCCTGGGTCCTTCTTTCCAACCCTCGACCGTCTGTTCTAGAGCTGAGAGGCTTCCGTCTGGTTCTTGCTCTTTTGTCTCATCAGGGTCTGGGCCTTCTGGTTCAGCTTCGCTCGGACAATCAAACAGCGGTTGCTTACATCAGTCATCAGGGAGGGACTTGCAGTCTGGGTGCCCTCAGAGTGGTGTCCCTGATCCTGACCTGGGCGAAGGCACATGTTACTTGTCTCTCGGCAGTCTGCAGTCCGCTCCGGTGGGGGACACTGGAGGTGGTCCTGTTTCCCTTTCGTCACAATTGCAGGCTCCCGATCTTTGTGTCGCTCTCCTAGGATCCTCTGGCTCTGCCGGCGGAAGCCATATCCCTGAGCTGGGCTTTTCTGTACCTGTTTCCTCCGATACCCATGCTAGGCTGAGTGGTACGGAAGCTGGTTCTGGAAAGGGTGTCCGCCATTCTCGTGGCCCCAAGATGGCCAAGACGAGTATGGTGCGCAGACATCGTTTGGCTGACAGTGAATCAGCTCATTCTGCCTCTTCGGCCCGATCTGCTCACTCAGGGTCGGCTGTCTTACCCCAGTTTACCAACGCTGGTTTTGATGGCTTGGCCGCTGAGACCTCCATCTTGAAGGAGGAGGGTCTTTCTGACTCGGTTATTAAGACTCTGATCGGTGCCCGAAAGAGGTCTTCTTCTATCACCTACTATAGGACTTGGAAAGCCTATATCGCTTGGTGTGAGGTTAGGTCCTTGCCTTGTAGGGTCTTTTTGGTCTCCAGGATTCTGGAGTTTTTACAATCAGGGCTGGACTCCGGTCTTCAGCTGAGTACTTTGAAAGGGCAGGTTTCTGCCTTGTCTATCTTTTTTCAGAAGCGTTTTGCGCTTCTTCCTTTAGTTAAAACTTTTTTCCAGGGGGTTACGCATGTGCGGCCTCCCAGGAAACCAGCACTCCCTGTTTGGGACTTGAATTTGGTTCTTTCTGCTCTTCAGGCTCCTCCCTTTGAGCCTTTGCAAGATATTGCTTTGTCTACCCTGACTCAGAAGATTGTCTTCTTGGTAGCTATCACTTCGGTTCGGCGTGTCTCGGAGTTGGCGGCCTTGTCTATTCAGGCGCCCTACTTTGAGAGGCATCAGGACAAAGTGGTCTTTCGGTTCAAACCAGACTTTCTTCCTAAGGTTGTTTTGGCTTTTCATTTGAATCAGGATATTGTTCTTCCCTCCCTGTGTCCTAAGCCTAAGAATGACAAGGAGAGGGTTTTGCATTGTTTGGATGTAGTACGCTGTGTTAAGTACTTCTCCTTTTCGTAAAACGAATGCCTTTTTTGTTGTGCCCTGTGGGCCTAGGAAGGGTTTGGCGCCGGCCAAATCTTCCATTAGCAAATGGATACGTCAGGCCATTATTGCGGCCTATTCTGCTAAGGGGAAAGTTCCCCCTTTTCGTATCACTGCTCATTCTACTCGCGCCGGTGGAGCGTCTTGGGCTTTTCAGCACCAAGCTTCTGTTGAACAAGTTTGTAAGGCCGCTACTTGGTCTTCTGTTCATACTTTTTCTAAGTTTTACAAGGTTGATGTGCGGGCCTCAGCGGATGCTGTGTTTGGCCGCAAAGTTCTGCAGACTGCAGTTATTTAAGTTATGCTTCACTTTGCCTTCGGATACCCATCCCTTGTGGACACTGCTTTTGGATGTCCCGATCGTAAGAATTAAAGGGGAAGCGGGGTGTGTGGCACACTGAGAACAATACCATTTTGTGAGTACTCACCTGAAAAATGGATATTGTCAGTGTGCCACACACCCCGCTTCACCCGCCCTTTTTGGTATCCTGGATCCTTTATATGGTGAAGCTTTTCTTTATTTTGAGGTTACCGTTGGATTTCCTGGTACCTTGTCTTTCTGCTTTTTAAATCACTGGTGTTAAGTGGGAGGTCCCAGGTATATATAGGCCGGAAGGGGCTCGTTTTCAAGACTTCTCCCTGCAACATTGCCACCTGCTGGTGGAGTAAACCGATCGTAAGAATTAAAGGGGAAGCAGGGTGTGTGGCACACTGACAATATCCATTTTTCAGGTGAGTATTCACAAAATGGTATTTTCTTTCAATTTAAAATTGTTTTTCAGGGCATCATAGAGCCGACACCTACTCCACAGATGCTGCAGTTTCGGCACTCGGGCATAGTCGAGGTAAGAATTACATTAATTTAGTTGTGGAGTGAACTATTCCCTACAGATACATTTGAGGAGTATTTTCACTATATCCAGTCCAGGTCGTCCCAGAAGTAATGACAGTTGGGTAATCCACCGCTAGGTGGCGTCTGACTGCAGGATCAAAAGCTGTCACTCCTCCCGGCCCCCTATAAAAACAGGTGTCTCTCTATGATTCCCCAGTGTTCTTCCTGCAGTCTGCTGCATAAGGATCGTATGGATACTCTCTCCTGGAATACTGCAGCTGAGCGGGGCCTCCTAGCCCGTCGGCCGCTGCATCCTTATTACCACCATTCTCGTTGGACCCACTACTGCCTCCCAGCTTCGGCTGACGGGGACGATGAAGGTAGGGTGAACGCCAGGGTCAGGCATTGGCAGAGCTAGGCTCTGGGCCGCAGACCCTGACTAAAGGGTAGCCGGTCATAGGCTGATGGTGAGCCTATAGGGGGGGAGAGGAACCACCTTATGCCCACGGGGTTCATGACCTCCCTGCCCCACAAGCTTTATTGTTGTATTGTGCCGGTGTTTACTTGACTGGACTGCCGTCCCTTGCGTGTTGGTGTTTTTTACAGATTTTTTACCTCACATACCCACCCTCCTGTGTTTTTTACTGACTTTTTACCTCACATATTTACCCTTCTGTGTTTTTTACTGAATTTTTACCTCACATATTTACCCTCCTGTGTTTTTTACTGACTTTTTACCTCACATACTTACCTCTCCTCGCTCCCTCGTCGCTCCGCTCTCTCCCCTCTCCTTTATGCTGCCGCGCTGTGAGAGGGGGGAAGGACGTCGGTGCTGCACGGGCGGAGTATGTCTGGGGCTGTGGGCTCCGGCGCCGAGTGCGCGCATGCTGCCGGCCGGGCTGCGCGAGGGCGCCGGGCTGGTGATGCTGCTGGGCTCTTCCGCGGGCCGCCTGATGTTCCTGGGCCCTCCGCCATATTGGGGGCGGGCACGATTTTTGCGCCGTTGGGGGGGCCGCATGATGACGCTTTTGCGTCAGGGCCGTGCGGCACGCCCCTCGAGGAATGTGTGCTGCTGGCTGATCCGCGCCATCTTCTCCTCCTGCACGCTGCTGTCATCTCTGCCTGCCTTCTGAGCAGTGTTGTGAGTCCCTCTTGATATTGCCTCTCGATATGTCTCTTATGCGCTGGGCATGTGCTGTGGGATGCTTATACTTTTCTCACATGTGTCTTCCGGGTGGGCCCCTTGATATTAAGGGTTGTGGTTCCTCTCGGCCTCCGCCCCCCCGCCCCCCTCCCCTCTCTCTCCAAGCCCTCTCCCTGTAAAGAGGGAATCACTGAAGAGGGATCATTTCTTGCGGGCTGGCCAGGTTGGGTTGTTAGTGCCTTGTACCCGTTAACATAACTCAAGTCACCATAATGGAGGCTTCTGGGGATAGTGAGCTTGGGACCCCATCTGGGCGGGTGAAGCTCTGCCCCAGGTGCGGTGCTAGCCCTCTGGACGGATTCAGCACGGTTTGTGTCACTTGCGCCAGAAGTGTTATCTCAGAGCATGATCGGGCAGGCGTATCTGCTCCTAGCCTGTTATTGCCTGCGGCCTCTCCAGACCCCCCGCGCTTGTTCTCAGCCCCCAGTGACGGGGAAGCCCCATTCTGATTGGCTTATCAGGTGGCCAGCCTTGAGAGACAGATCTCTCGCTCGGCTCCTAAAAAGGCGACAAGTAATAGGCGGCATATTGAGCCGGTCTATTCTGATAATGATGGAGATGATGATGATTGGAGGTGTTGTCCTTGATAGTGGACCCGGTTCTTCCTCGGATGAGGATACATGGCTGCCTGATGATAGGGAGCGGTTGCTGACTGCGATCTTTGAGACGCTGCACATTGTCCCTCCTAGAGTGGCTAAGAGGAAGCAGGGTGGATTGTTTTGGCCTGAGAGACAGAGATGAGTCTTTCCTGAGCAGGCCCTTTATTCTAAGTATACAGCACGTCCTGTTCCAGAATATACCTTACTCTTGGGTAATACATCCACAAGATGGCGCTGGACTGCAGAAAACAGCTTGTGGCTCCTCCCGGCCCTATATAAGTCAGGGACCTCCCACAAATTCCCCAGTTCTTTTCTGCAGTCTGGGCTGCGAAGATAGAAGATAGCTCTCTATGTGGCGCAGGTGAGCCGGGCTTATATGCCTGCGGCCCTGCAGGACTATTCCCACCATATTGCTGCCTCCGAGCCTCGGCTGACAAGGTTCGGGTGAAGGTAGGTCAGTAAGCACCAGTTGGGTGCTGGGGAGCTATGCGCCTACCGCAGTCCCTGCTCTGACAGGGTAGGCGGTTTAGGCTGATGGTGAGCCTTTTGGAATGCCCCCCCCCTGCTCCATGGTTTTCTGCCAGGCTCAACCTGTGCAGTTAACCCTTATTCCCATAGGTGTTCCCCTCCACCCTCACACCTCCCATTGTCTTCTGGGCGCCGTCGTCTCCCTGGAAATCCTTTCTATTCCTGCCTCTCCGGGGGGGTGACTAGTGGTATAAACCTGTATTTTATGTATTAACTTGTACTGTGTTACTGTCGCCTTGTACGCTGCTGCCGATCGCTTGTACAGCGCTCCGCGGGCGGCGGCGTCATTTACCTCAGAGCTGCTGGGCTGCTATTGGCCGGCCGGATCACGTGGGTGCGTTTCGCGCTCTTGTGGGGGGGGTGGGCTCTGTGGATGACGATTTTCACATCACGTCTCCACGGCCCGCCCCTCGAGGTCTGCAGACGCCATTTTGCCTGTCCTTAGCTGCGTGTGCTGCTGGCTCCCTGCGGTCCACGAGAGCGGTTCTCAGGATAATTCTGCTGTATTCTTATGGGAATGTTTTGTTATGTCTTTCAGGTGGCCATTACTGGCCTGTTGTGCCATTCAATCACCATATGGAGGCTTCTGGGGATAATGGGCCTGGGTTTCCTTCGGGACAAGCCCGGCTATGTGTTGTGTGCGAGGTATCCCCCATAAGTGATGATGTCAGGGTTTGAGTACCCTGTGCCCAACAGGTACTTGCGATGCAGTCTGGGCTGTCTGTTACTGGGCCTGGTGGTGCGCCCCCTCTGGCCTCACCTACCCCCCCACGCTTACATCTGACCCCCACCGAGGGGCATACTAGCGAGGAGTCTCAACCTAATTTAGCTGCACGGGTGGTCAGCATTGAAAAACATCTTGCTGGGTCTGCCCCGCGTAAGGCTTCTGCCAAGAAGCGCCATTTATCACCCACGGGTTCCCTCTTCCCTGTAGAAGATGAGGGCACTTACTCACTCTCAGGTCCCTACCCCCTTGAGGAGGAGGAATTATTTTCTGATTCTGAATCCTCTGAGGAACAACTTAAAATTTACAGTGGTACTGGGACTCCCTTTGGGGAAGACCCGTGGTCCCCTGATGACCCTGACAGATTGCTGAGTCACATTTTTGAAGTGCTTTGTATTTCTCCCCCGGCAGTGGCTCCGCAGCAGCAGGGTGAGCTTTTTCATACGGTTAAGCCACGCTGGGAGTTTCCTGAGCAGTCTCACTTTAATAATCTAGTGCTCAAGGAATGGGAATGGCCTAGCAAGCTGCCAGGGATGCCTAAGAGTTGGGACAAGAGGTATCCCTTTCCTGCTGATGTTCTTAAGCGTTGGTTATGTCCTTCCGAGGTGGATGAGCCTTCTCGGGTTGTCCAATACATCTGTCATGCATTCTCCTCATACTACTACCCTGCGGGATGGTGAAGACCGGCGCTTGGACCAACTGGCCTGTCATGCCTTTGCCTGTGTAGGGGCGGCGCTGTGCCCGGTTTGTGCCTGTGCTATCACGGCTATTGCCATTAAAGGGTGCTTAAGTGTCTCTTGGATAGGACATCTGAGGATGCGGGTAGAGAAGAGTATAGATCTCTTCTGCTTTGTGAGGAATTTATTGCATATATTCTTTCTGCCATGGATGATGCCATTAGAATGTGTGGTAGGACTTCTGCCCTGTTGGTGGCTATACGACGCTCTGTCTGGCTACGTCAGTGGGTAGCTGATAATGCTGCTAAGAAGGCTCTCACTGGTTTCCCTTTCAAGGGCCTGCGCCTCTTTGGTGAACGCTTGGATTTGTTTGCCAGGGGCGGTAGGTTACCTCAACATAGGAGGCCGTCCCGATCCTTTCGAGGGAAGGGTGCCTTTCTCCCATCCTTCCGTGGTTCCAGAACTGGCCGAGGAGTCTCCTTTACCGGGGCCCGCAGAGATCACTGGGGAAGGGGCTTAGGACGTGGCCGTCCTGGTCTCTCCTGGGGTCCCAAGCCAAAATCCTCACCCAAGCCCCCTCAGGCATGAAGGGGTGCCCTCACCCATCCGGGTGGGGGGACTGCTTCGGCTCTTTGCTCACGTCTGGAGGCTTCACGTTTCAGACCGGTGGATTCAGGAGGTAGTGTCCTCCGCCACAAAGATTCATCAAATCCCGGATTGCTCAAAACCCCCTGTCAGCTCAGGGTCTGTGCCTTGCTGTCCAAAACCTTCTGGAGTTGGGGGTCATCTGCCAGGTGCCTTTGAGGGAAAGGGGCAGAGGCTACTATTTCAATCTGTTCAATCTATTTCAAACTGTTCCCAAAAAAGACGGGTCCATCAGACCCATCCTGGAATTTAAGGGCCTCAACAAATTTGTCAGGTTCAAACACTTTCACATGGAGACTCTGCGCTCAGCTGTCAATTCACTACGACCAGGCGACTTCATGACCTCTGTAGACATCAAGGACGCTTACCTTCATGTACCAATCTTTCCAGGTTATCAGAGATTCCTCAGGTTCGCTCTGGAGGATCAGCACTACCAATTTGTGGCCTTGCCTTTGGGTATCACCTCGGCTCCCAGGGTATTCACCAAGGTGCTGGCGGGCGTAATGGCTCTGCTGAGATCTCAGGGCCTTCGCATCCTTCCTTACTTGGATGACATTCTCATCACGTCTCAGTCCTTCCAGCAGGCCGATCTGGATATCCAGCTGGTGGTGTCCACACTAGAGTCCTTCGGCTGGGTGATCAACGACCCCAAGTCTTTCCTGTCACCGTCAATGGTGCGGTCCTTTCTGGGCATGAATCTGGATACATCTCAAGTAAAGATTTTTCTCCCTCAGCAGAAGGTGGAGAGTCTTCAAGCCCAAACCAGGCTTCTTATGTCTTGCCCTCATCCCTCCATCCGGCAGGGAATGCAGCTGGTGGGCCTGATGGTGTCTTGCTTCGAGGCGGTTCGATACGCTCAGTTTCACATGAGACCTCTTCAACTTCACCTCTTGTCGGTATGCGATCGGGACCCTCGGTCCCCGGATCAGGTGTTGGTTCTGTCCCCTCTGGCCAGACAGTTTCTCTTGTGGTGGCCGGACTCAAGAAACCTGTTGGTGGGCAGATCCTTTCTGGCCCCGTGCTGGGAGACAGTCACCACAGATGCCAGTCTGACAGGTTGGGGGGGCTTCTGGAAATCCCTGAAATTCCAGGGTCAGTGGGGCCCTCAGGAGGCCCACACCCCTATCAACATTCTGGAACTGAGGGTGATAAGGTTGGTTCTCGCCCAACTGACTCCACACCTTCTGGGACGGGCGGTTCAGGTCCGCTCGGAAAACCAGGCGGCAATTGCCTACATCAATCATCAGGGAGGGAGCCGGAGCAAGAGGGCCCTCAAGGAAGTGTCCCTGATACTGTCTTGGGCGGAGGAGAATGTTCCCTGCATCTCAGCTGTGTACATCCCAGGGGTGGAAAATCTGGAGGCAGACTCCCTCAGCAGGGGGACTTCTCGTCTGGGAGAATGGTCCCTCAGCAGCAGGGTGTTTCACTCCCTGTGCCACCGCTGGGGTCAGCCAGATGTGGATCTGTTTGCGTCTCGTCACAATCACAAGCTTCCAGTCTTTGTCTCTCTGTCACAGGATCCTCTGGCCTTGGCCATGGATGCACTAGCAGTGTCTTGGAAGAGCTTTCAGCTCCTCTATGTGTTCCCTCCTTTTCCTCTGCTGGGCAGGGTACTGCGTAAGATTGCCCAGGAAGGGGTGCCAACCATTCTGGTGGCCCCCTGTTGGCCAAGAAGGGTGTGGTTCGCAGACGTCGTGCAGTTGGCAGTAGATCAGTATGCCCTGCCCAAGGATCCAGACCTGTTCACTCAGGGACAGCTACGCCATCCCAATTTACAGACGCTGGCTTTAATGGCCTGGCTGCTGAAACCTCCATCTTGATGGAAAAGGGGCTGCCTGCCTCTGTTGTTAATACCATGATTCGGGTTAGGAAGAAGTCCTCGTCATCCATCTACTATAGGGTATGGCATGCTTACATTGACTGGTGCGAGTTTAAGTCGCTTCCCTGTCGGGTGTTTTCTATCCCTAGAATTCTGGAATTTCTGCCACATGGTTTGGATTTGGGTCTTCAAATTAGTACCCTTAAAGGTCATGTTTCTGCTTTGGCCATTTTCTTCCAAAGATCCTTTGCTCACCATCGACCATCAAGACTTTCTTCCAGGGGGTTACTCACGTGCGTCCTCCACATAAGCCTATGTTACCAGTCTGGGATTTGAACTTGGTCTTATCTGCCTTGCAGGGGTCTCCCTTTGAGCCTTTGCGTGAGGCCCCTTTGTCCATTTTGACACTTAAGGTAGTCTTTTTGGTGGCTATCACTTCTGTTAGGCGTGTTTCTGAGTTGGCGGCGCTTTCCATCAAACCCCCTTACTTTGAGAGACACCAGGACAAGGTGGTGTTTCGTTTTAAGCCAGATTTTCTGCCTAAGGTTGTGTCTGCTTTTCATCTCAATCAGGACATTGTTTTGCCTTCTCTATGCCCTAATCCTAGTAACCCTAAGGAGCGGGTTTTACACTCTCTGGATGGGGTCAGGACTATTTGGTGGCTACTGAATCCTTCAGAAAGACTGATGCTCTTTTTGTGCTCCCGTCTGAACCTAAGAAGGGTCCACTATCAGCAAGTGGATCCGTCAGGCTGTGGTACAGGTCTATTCTGCTAAGGGGAAGGAGCCTCCCTTCCGCCTTACTGCTCATTCTACTCGTGCTATTGCTGCCTCTTGGGCTTTTCAGCACCAAGCTTCTGTTGAAAAAGTTTGCAAGGCCGCTACTTGGTCTTCTGTTCATACTTTTTCTAAGTTTTACAAGGTTGATGTTAGGGCCTCAGCTGATGCTGCTTTTGGTCTCCAAAGTTCTGCAGGCGGCAGTGGTTTAAACTGCCCGCTGTTACTTTTTGGGGATCCCACCCTACCTTACGGACACTGCTATTGGATGTCCCAAAAGTAAGGAATATTCTGGAACAGGACGTGCTGTATACTTAGAATAATACAATTCTGTGTTTACTCACCTGTAGAATTGGTATTATATGTATACAGCACGTCCTGTTCCATCCCACCCTTGTTATCATTATTCTCAGTTACCTCTGTATGGTGATTGTTCATTTTTGAATTCTTGTTATTGTTCTCCCGGCTTCTTGTTAACTGCTTGTCAATACTGGGGAATTTGTGGGAGGTCCCTGACTTATATTGGGCCGGGAGGAGCCACAAGCTGTTTTCTGCAGTCCAGCGCCATCTTGTGGATGTATTACCCAAGAGTAATACTTAGAATAATACAATTCTGTGATTACTCACCTGTAGAATTGGTATTATATGTATACAGCACGTCCTGTTCCATCCCACCCTTGTTATTATTATTCCCAGTTACCTCTGTATGATGATTGTTCATATGTTCATTTTTGAATTCTTGTTATTATTGTTCTCCCGGCTTCTTGTTAACTGCTTGTCAATACTGGGGAATTTGTGGGAGGTCCCTGACTTATATAGGACCGGGAGGAGCCACAAGCTGTTTTCTGCAGTCCAGCGCCATCTTGTGGATGTATTACCCAAGAGTAAGGAATATTCTGGAACAGGACGTGCTGTATACATATAATACCAATTCTACAGGTGAGTAATCACAGAATTGTATTTTTTCTAACATGATTTTCAAGGAATGGGAAAGGCCTAACAAGTTACCGTCGTTGCCCAAGGGCCTGGACGGGCGGTATCCCTTTCCCGAGGAGCTGGTCCGGCTATGGTCCTGTCCTCCCGAGGTGGATGTCCCCGTGTCGGGTCTGCCTTCACCCGATACTGCTTCCCTACGTGATCCAGCTGACAGGCGCATGGATCAGTTGGTCTGTCATGCCTTCACCTTGCCGGTGCTTGGTTCCGCCCTGTGTGTGCCGCGGCTATTGTCTCCCTGGCCATTAGGAAGAAGGTGAGACGCCTTGTGGATATTGCCAAGTCTCGCAAGCGGGCTATGGAGTACAAGGACCTCAAGGCTTGCGTGGAGTTTATTGCCTTTGTTGTCTCTGCCATGGAAGATAGTGTCCGGCTTGGTGCCAGGGTCTTGGCCCTGCTAGTCGCGCTTCGCCGTTCACTCTGGTTGCGACAGTAGTCGGCTGATGCCGCGGCCATGACAGCACTCACTAGTATCCCCTTTGTGGGTCACAGGAGGTTTGGGGAGCGTCTGGACCTCCTGGTCAAGAACGGAAGACTCCCTCAGCGACGAAAGTCTGCGCGGCCCTTTCGGGGTTAATCTGCCTATCGCTCCTTCGAGGAGGAATAGGCTCTTCATTTCAGGTGCTCGCAGAGATTTCTGGGGACGAGGTAGGTCCCGCGGCCGACCCAATCCCTCCTCAGGATCCAGGCCCAAGCCCCCCCATCCGGGTGGGGGAACGGCTTCTGCTTTTTGCTCATGTCTAGAGACAGCGCGTCTCGGATCGGTGGATTCAGGAGGTGGTTTCCTCCGGTTACAAAATAGAGCTGGCAGTCTGGCCGCCCTCAAGATTTCTTCAGTCACGGATTTCCCAGAACCCATTGGTGGCACAAGGCCTGCGCATGGCCGTCCGACACCTTCTGCTGTCAGGTGTGATTTGTCCTGTGCCTTGGCAGGAACGGGGTCAGGGCTTTTACTCCAATCTGTTTACAGTGCCCAAAAAGGACGGAACGCTGAGACCCACTCTGGACCTGAAAGGTCTCAACAGGTTTGTCAGAGTCAGACATTTCCACATGGAAACCTTACGGTCCGCAGTGAGCTCGCTTCGACCTGGCGACTTCTTGACCACAGTGGACATCAAGGATGTTTATCTGCACATTCCTATATTCCAGGGGCATCAGAAGTTCCTGAGGTTTGCGCTGGAGGATCAGCACTACCAGTTTGTGGCGTTGCCATTCGGGATATCCTCAGCCCCCCGTGTGTTCACCAAGGTGCTGGCGGGCGTCATGGCTATCCCGAGTATCCAGGGCATTCGCGTGCTGCCTTATCTGGACGATTTACTGATTGCAGCTCAGTCTCTTGTTCAGGCCGAGAGCGACACCCGGACGGTGTTGTCCACTCTCGAGGATTTCAGTTGGGTAGTCAATTATCCCAAGCCTTCAATCATTCCCTCGATGGTGAGGTATTTTCTGGGCATGACGTTGGACAGCAACCATCTGTCCGTCTGGGGATGAAACTGTGGGCCTGATGGTGTCATGCTTTGAGGCAGTGCCCTTTGCTCAGTTCCACATGAGACATCTTCAGTTGAATCTGTTGACCGGTTGGGATTGGATGCAGGAGTCACTGGAACAGGAGTTTTCACTGTCTCCCCCTGCCAGGCAGTCCCTTTTGTGGTGGCTGGACTCCAGAAATCTGCTGGTAGGCAAGTCATTTCTCACTCCACGGTGGGAGATTGTCACCACGGACGCCAGCCTGGCTGCGGAGGCTTTTGGCTGACTCCGAAAATCCAGGGGCAGTGGGGGCCACAGGAGGCCCACTTACTTTTTAATATCTTGGAGTTGAGGGCGATCCGGTTGGTGCTTCTTCACTTGACTCCCCATCTAAGGGGTCGTGCGATTCAGGTTCGCTCGGCCAATCAGACGGCGGTCGCCTACGTAAATTACGGAGGCGGAACTCGGAGCAAGCGAGCCCTCAAGGAGATGACCCAGATTCTGACTTGGGCAGAGGAGAATGTTCCCTGCATCTCGGCGGTTTACATTCCTGGGATAGAGACCCAGGAGGCAGACTCCCTGAGCAGGAGTGCCTCACGCCTGGGGGAATGGTCTCTCAGCAACAAGATTTTTCACGCTCTGTGTCTCCGCTGGGGTCAGCCGGGCGTAGACCTATTTGCATCCAGACACAATTACAAGCTCCCGAGATTCGCCTTCCTGTCTAGAGATCTTTGCCACAGACGCTCTGACTATTCATTGGACGGAGTTCAGGCTCCTTTATGCGTTCCCTCTGTTTCCACTCATGCGCCGAGTGCTGCGCAAGATTGCCCAGGAGGGGGTACCAATCATCCTGGTGGCTCCTCGCTGGCTGAGGCGGAGTTGGTTCGCGGACATAATTCAGATGTCAGTCATTCGCTAGGTCTTGCCTGACGATTCAGGGCTTCTCACGCAGGGGTCGCTGCGGCACCCCAATTTACAGACACTGGCTTGACTGCCTGGATATTGAAAACTCAATCCTAACAGACAAGGGGCTGTCAGCCACGGCTGTTCAGGCCATGATTCAGACACGGAAGAAGTTTCTTCCATGATATACTACTGAGTTTGGCATGCCTACATTGTTTGGTGTGAATCCAAGAGCCTTTCTTGTCGCACTTTCCCTATCTCTAGGATTTTGGATTTTTTTACAACACAGCTTAGACTTGGGTCTCCAGCTGAGCACCCTCAAGGGCCAGGTCTCGGACTTAGCCATTTTCTTCCAGAGATCCATTGTCAATCATAGACTGATCAAGACCTTTTTCCAAGGGGTTACCCATGTATGCCCACCGCATAAGCCTGTATTACCAGTGTGGGACTTGAATCTGGTGCTTTCTGCTCTCCAGGGTCCCCCCTTTGTGTGTCAGAGCTGGCCGCGATTTGTGTGAAGCCTCCTTACTTTGGACGGCATAGGGATAAGGTGGTGTTTCGCTTAAACCTGATTTTTTGCTTAAGGTTGTGTCTCCTTTTCACCTTAATGAGGAAATTGTCTTGCCTTCCTTGTGTCCAGCTCCGACTAACTCTAAGGAAAGGACCCTCCCTGGATGTGATCAGAGCCATTAAGTACTACCTGGTTGCGACTGAGTCCTTCAGGAAGTCGGATTGTCTTTTTGTCCTCTCCGAGGGGTCTAGGAAGGGCTTGCCTCCGGCCAAGTCCACTCTCAGTAAGTGGATCAGACAAGCGGTGGTGCAAGCATATTCTGCCAAGGGGAAGGAACCCCCTTTTTCGTGTTACAGCTCATTCTACTAGAGCTATTGGTGGTTCCTGGGCTTTTCAGCACCAGGCCTCTGTTGAACAAGTTTGTAAGGCCGCCACTTGGTCTTCATTCATACAGTTCATTATAAGGTTGATGTTAGGGCATCAGCTGATGCTGTCTATGGCTGAAAAGTGCTTCATGCGGTAGTGAAATGAACTACATGCTGTTTCGCACTGGGGATTCCGCCCTAATGGACACTGCCTTTGGATGTCCCAATTGTCATTACTTCTGGGACGACCTAGACTGGATATAGTGAAAAATACAATTCTTTGAAACTCACCTGTAGAATTGTTTTTGAATATATCCAGTCCAGGTCGTCCCACCCCTCCCTTATTCATTATATCTGGATTGCCAGTTATGGTGATTGCCTTTTTGTATTGGACCGTTGTCCTTAGTTTTGATGGAGAGAGTACATGCTGAAGCTATGTGAAATAACATGGTTTCTTGGCCTCCCGGCCTGTCTCTTTTCTTACTGTTGTTTAACCACTGGGGAATCATAGAGAGCCGCCTGTTTTTATAGGGTGCCGGGAGGAGCGACAGCTTTTGATCCTGCAGTCAGGTGCCACCTAGCGGTGGATTACCCAACTGTCGTTACTTCTGGGATGACCTGGACTGGATATATCCAAAAACAATTCTACAGGTGAGTTTCACAGAATTGTTTTTTTTTTAACTTCAAAATACAATGTTCTTATGATTGTTTCTGTTGTGTTTTTTCTCTATACAGATGTTTCTACGCAGGCGGACCCTGTCTTAATTCTCCCCACCCCATCTCCAGGACCCTCCAGCAGCATGGGCCCAAGCCACAGCTTTTACGGGCAGTAATGTAATTTTTGACACTGCTGGGTTTCAATTCCTGCTACTATTGTAACACCCCATTCACTAATTATTAGATCCAATAAATATTTATATTTAAAATGTCAATGTATGTAGATCATATTGCCTCAGGTGTAATTGACCACTACATCAAAGCGGACCTTCACCCTGAATAAGAGTCTATCTTATATGTTTCCCCCACCCTGTACATACAGATTGCTCACATTAAAAATCATCCTACCTGCATCTACTGCATGTTATGAGCCTTTAAACATCCAAGATGGCGGCTCATGGAACATCAGGCAGCCTGCAAACAGGAAGTGCCTTCTGACTGTGCTGCTCTGCATTCTGGGATTGCTGACCTTTTCCTGACGCCAGCTCTGCTCTGTCTGAGCAAAGCACAGCTATAACCCACCCCCTGTACTTTATCGCACTCTCCTCTCTTCAGTAAGTGTGATGCTTCCTAAAGTCCTGAACAGAGTTGCAGCCCAGTGGGGGAAAGAATAATAAGTAAGTGACTAAAAACTTAAAATATATTAATTTTAGATGCTGGTTAATCGTTTTTTAAGGGTTTGGGCTTTTCAATAAATCATGGTGAAGGTCCGGTTTAAGTACATTCTTCCGATGGTCAAGTAGGCATTATTTGGTTAGGTTATGTCCTTTGTGATGTTAGACTAGGTGGTTATGTAGAATGGCTATACAGGTTCTTTAATTTTGCCATCTAGTATTCAGAAAGGTTGGCCTGTTGTGTATGTTTAAAAATATTGGTAATTAATTCTTGTTAAACTAACATTTTTTTCTAAGATCATAGGTATATACTGTATTTTTGGAATTGTGGTACCTAATTGTGTAATTTCTTTCCCACAGCTTGCACAGAGGAGCATCACAGACAGTGGCAATATGTCATGGAGTCACGAAGATTTTCTGCTGGAGATGCAGAATAAAAGCCAGGGTGGGGGTAATTAAGTTTGCCGCCGTGCGGCTGATTTTTGCTGTTGGCCATGCTGGCCCTATTTTTAATAAAAAATATTTATTTGAACATTTGGTTTTTATTTAGAATAGTATTGTCTGACTCCACACACACAAAAAAACACATCTGAAATTTTATTTGAAAAAAAAAAATTAAAAAAAAAATAAATACAAAAAAAAGAAAACAAAAAAAATTAAAAAAAAAATTAAAATTATAAAAAAAGTGCAAAAAAATAAGTACAAAAAAAAACAAAAGAAAGAAAACAAAAAAAGTACAAAAAGAAAAAACAAAATATTGCAAACAATATAACATTGAAAAAATCACATTCTAAACAATGGTGGTTAGAGCAGCATTGTAACGCTTAGGCGCTGCATTGAATGAGAGTGCCTGTACAGTGCCTTTACAGCGACTCATACATCACATTTACCATTAGTAAACTGATTCCTACAGCGTGCCCTCAGCGAATGAGACGCTCTGTTACAGCGCCCGATAGCCGATCACGGCGTATACTAGCAGTCGCTCTTAGCACCTCATCTGCCGATAGCTGGCTCTAGTAATGAATCAGCCTGCCCGTCGTGGCGCATAGAATGGCCGCTAGTGAACGCTGCAAGCGCGGTGTCTGAAGCTATAACCTATAACAGCGGTGGACCGGGGCCCGAATGCAGACCTCGGGGCCAGATTTTTGGACCCCTTCCATGACAGCCTTGCACTCAGTTGCTTATGTGTTGCCATGCTCAGAGCTGCCCCTTGATAAGCGAAGTAGTGCTTAGTCTCCCTGGCACCTAGCATTGTCATATGAAGTACTGCACTGCACTCTGACTATCCACACCCTGTGACAGCCCCCCATCAGGACCTTCACCTCTCATGGGATGCCTGTTAATAGACCTATACAAAAAGTGGTTGAGTACCCCTGACCTATAACATGCTGTAGTATCCACTTTTACATTGATAGATGTGATATATTTGAGGGCACTGTAGAAGCGCTCTCCCTCAATCTATGCTGCGTCTGAGAATTCCAATGCTGCTATTAACCCCCATTGTTTCTAAAAGTGTAGCAGTGTATTTTTCACCTACATTAAACAAGTAGCTTAGATGACACCTGAGTTATAATTTCTGTTAATGTTTTCTTTTAATGTGGTCATGTTAAAATTTAGCAATTATTTGTAATTTTTTTTTTTTTTTTTTTTACACCTCAACAAATCCAGATCAAGTTTATTTTGCCTGTAAGGGAGACAAAAGTGTTCTATGTTCATTTTTAAACTTGTATACATTTTCCTAATTAATTGATTTAGAGTTAGCTAAAACTGGTTCTGATCTTAATTTTAATTTTTCTATTGATAGTGTCATGTTTTATACAACTCTTAAAGTCTTCTTGAATCAAATTGTCCCCATTTGTTTATTTACATTTTTGGTCACACTGCTTAGGTGACTTACCTGGAAGAAGGAATGTTTTTTTTCTGGAGAGCAGAGGGAAACTTAGGCCTGGTGAAACAGGTCAGGGAGTTTTTTTAATATTTATTTTGGTTTTTGTTAATAATTTTTAATTTAGTTATTTTTTATATTTTTGTATCTTTTTTTTACCTAGGTGCAAGAAAAAATACCTAATCCTGTGTTACAGAAGTGTTTGTTTGCAGGCCAGGAGAGGTCACACAATGATTTGAGAAAAAAAAATATTTTAATTGCCCAATACGCTATTTAAACAGCAACAAATAAAACCCAATTAAAATGTATGGTAGAGCGACACTGAGTGAAAGGTAATATGTGGCGCTCCTGAACCTAGAGCGCCGGCGCTATACATTGAGCCACCTCTAGTACACTCACCAGATTTGTTTTCTTAAATGTGGTTTTATATACAGCGTCCAGCGTTCACCAGACGCTGCGTGCCGCTAGGTAACATTACCTGGCAATTTTTACATTATATCCATGTAATTTTTACATTATATCCATGTGGGCATCCCAAATATTCAACTACGAAGAAGTAGAGAAGAATGCATGGCAAGCATTAAAGTGGTTAAGGTATGCTATATGAATTTAAAAGAAAAATGCATTAAAATGGTTAAGGTATGCTTTATGAATAATTTAAAAACGGCATTAAAGTGTTTAAGGTATGCTTTAGGAATAATTTAAAAATGCATTAAAGTGGTTAAGGTATGCTTTATGAATTAAAAATAAGAATGCATTACAGTGGTTAAGGTATGCTTTAGGAAGAAGAAGAATGCTTGGTATGCATGGCATACTAAGTAGTAACAGAAGAGAGTTGGCACAGCAATAAGTAAGTAATGGGCTAGCAGGGCCAGGGGATGGGAAACAGTTGAAAAAATAGGCTTGCATATGTGTAGAATCCACCAAAAAAGCCAGTGTATGTGTATACATTTCACAAAAACAAAAAGTTAACGGAATTTAGGGACTAAATGAAGGTAAAAATGTGAATTTTCCAATGAAAACTAGAAGGATATCACCTGACATTTACACATTTCGTGGCAAAAGACGTTCACAAACGCTCTAATAACGCTGCGAGTGAGAATTTCACATCAACGTATACGAGAGCATCGTCTGTAAAATTAGCTTTAAGAGAGACCCCGTGTTCTCGATAGCTTTGACATCTACGGGAACAATACGAGATGCTCCCGATGGAGGATCTGAATCATGTAAATGCTCCGATACTGAAGAAAGCCATATGTAATGTTCACACGGAGAGATAAAAACGGGAAGGAATATAGAAGGCTGTGAATCGACCCTATTGTTAGCTCTTAACCTTGCAGATGGGCAAGAGTAGATGGCTTTCCTGCCCGAATCCCATGTTTTCTCCCAAGAGAAAATTTAGAAAATCTACAGCTAAGCCGACCTGACGAACACCTTTTTTGTATCCGGCGACAGAAAAGGTGTTCCAATCCCTCTCTTTCTCACCCAGTGCTGAGAAATTAAATCTCACCTCACTCTGTGTCTTTAAAGTACTGGTTTTGAGTCTTGGTTGGATTCTTAGTGATCTCATGTCCCTGGAGGATTATAATCCTTTTCCACAGGAACTTGTGAAGAAGTAGTCGGTCCTGCAGCAGTCCACCTTATTTCCTGACTAAAAATACTGTATTAAGAAGAACAAAACCCAATATATTGTTTTGTTTTTTGCTCCTGCCCAAATCGGGATGCCCCACTGTGATTATCCCTCTCAGATCGCCTGGAAACTCACCTTTACTTCCCATTGTGCATGCACAGACGCCCAGACAGTCACCAGCCCGCTTCCTTTCAGCTTTTGCTTTGCATTCTATGCTTAAATTATTTTTTCCTTGGTGTAATTCAGCACCATATTTAGCTTTGCAATTTTTTTAAATATTTGCACAGCTAATTATGGTGCTGACTTGCACCAAAGAAAAAAAGGAAAGAAAATGTGAGAAATTCTGACAGTGTTGAATCAACCCTATAAATGTATAGTGGGATTCATGCATCTCCAATCGGGATGCCCCTCAAAGAGGGAGACTACCTACCCTGGAGTCGTATAGACCAGTGGTTGTTTTTCTTTAAAGCGGACCTTCACTCTAAATAAGAGTCTATCTTATATGTTTCCCACACCCTGTACATACAGATTGCTCACATTAAAAATCATCCTACCTGCATCTACTGCATTTTATAAGCCTTTAAACATCCAAGATGGCGGCTTATGGAAGCTGCCATTTTTGCAGGCAGCCTGCAAACAGGAAGTGCCTGCAAACAGGAAGTGACTGTGCTGCTCTGCATTCTGGGACTGCTGACCTTTCCCTGACCCCAGCTCTGCTCTGTCTGAGCAAAGCACAGCTATAACCCGCCCCCCTGTACCTTATCCCACTCTCCTCAGTAAGTGTGATGCTTCTGAGTCAAGATGGCGGCGCCCGTATCCTAAATTCCCGAACAGAGTTGCAGCCCAGTGGGGGAAAGTATAATAAATTAGTGACTAAACATGTAAAATATATTAATTTTAGATGCTGAGGAATTGTTTTTTAAGAGTTTGGGCTTTTCATTAAATCATGGTGAAGGTCCGGTTTAAGGATCCAATTAACAAATGCTTGGACCTGGTTTTTACAATAGGTTCAGTGCTGCACTCTTTTGGGTAGGTAAAGCTGATTCAAAGCTGTTTCATCAACTGCATCACATACTGAACAACAAAGGATCACAAGAGCCCACTTTTGGAGTTGGTGTAACCTCATACCAAGCAGGGATGCTCCATTTCGTCTACTTAATGAAACATTTTGACCAGTTTATAAAGTGAATGTACAGTTTATACTGTTCGCACACTGGATTGCTTATCCTCTGCTGTCAAGTCTTCAGTATCACAACTTTTTTAGCTGCTCCAGACTAGTCAAGGAGAACATGTCTTGATATTGCTTGGTCTGCCACATCAACCAGGCCTACATTTTTCCCTTTCCATTCCTTCATGGCAATCTTCCAAATCTGGTTACACTCCCGCCACTCTCCCTCTGTGCTTCTTTCAGCCTGAATGAGCCTGGCAAGCTACAGGGGTGGCTGCAAGCCATTCTCTGGCTGCAATTCAGAATCCTTTCCAAGTCAGAATCTAACCTGAAGGAAACCTGCACCGGATTCTGCTTGCCTAAATAGCCCAGCATCAACTAAAATGATTACCTTTTATCTCATCACACTACTTCCTCTTACCCTCAGAATCCTAGGCACACAGTATCCCCCTGCTCCTGGTAAGTCCCTATATATCTCCCCCCTCTCTGCTCTCAACCTCCTACCTCTCCGCTCACAAATTCCTTTCTCTGGCAAAATCACTCACCACCTCTATATCCAAACACAAGCCACATTATTCCACCCTCAAAAGTCACAACCATCTTTTCTCTCTCCTTTTACTCTTACTTGCCGCTGGTTACATCAGCCCTAATCCGGGCCCACTCTCTCTACCCCTCTCCTCCAGAATGATTCCTTTTTCATCAAAGCCAAAAACCTGCAACCATGTTAAACCTGGATACACACACAACCTATCTGGTGTAGCACATTGTTTGGATAGTTTTCTATATTTTTTTATTTGTGAGCAAGCAGATACTTTGTATATCATGTGGGTTATTTTGAGGTAAATAATGTATACTGGCCAGTGTGGGTGTATTTTTAAAGTGTTTGTATTGTCGATTTTAAATGTCTATGTCTAATGCCTTTTGAATAAATTTTGTTTGGACTTTATTGGTTGTGCTCCCTTATTGGTGATTGCTGGGGGAGTGTATACCCCAGAATCTACCTTTATTGTACAGTGCGTAATAAACTCGCCTATATTCATGACCTGTTTTCTCTCTCTTTTACCTTCATGGAATTCACAGAAACATGACTCACTCCATCAGACACAGCTTCACCCGCTGCCCTTTCACACGGGGGACTACATCTCAGCCACACCCCCAGATCCAACAACAAACAGGGCAGGGGTGTGGGCATCTTTCTATCCAAACTCTGCTCCTTTAACCCACTCCCTGCCCTGCCATCTCTGTCCTTCTCATCTTTTGAAATTCACTGTGTCCGTTTATGGACATCGATCGCATGCATGCCGTTGAGCTGTTCGAGCTCACCCGCCTTAACCGCGTTTCCCTCCATAATTTGTATAGTGAGTTGCGGCTATGGTTAGCCCGCACCACAAGGAAGGGGCATGCAGTTGCCGGTATGACCAAGATGCTTGGCTGCCTGCAATTTTTGGTGAACGGCTCATTCCAGAGGCTGGGTGCCCTCTCCTTGGGGATGTCACACTAACCAAGTTTTTGGATGGCATGACTACCCTGTGTCAAAAATGCATCTATTTTCCCGACAACATAGTAGCCTGGAATGCGGTTGAGGCTTTTTTAATATAGCCGACATGCCCAACGTCATGGGTGCGATCGATTGTACCCATGTTGCATTAGTTCCTCCAGGCGATGAGGAATATCTTTTTAGGTTTGTGGTTTAGGTCGACATTATGAGTTGGATTAACTAATTGTTTTTCTGTATCTTCAATTTTATATCTAAAGCAATCATTTTCATGCATACCTTAACTAATTATTTCCATGTGTATCTGAAATAAATTAGTTCATGCATACCTTAACTAATTATTTCCATGTATGTCTGAAATAAATTAGTTCATGCATACCGTAATTAGTCCCTATCATGTATACCAGATTACAATCAGACTGTCCTATTTTATTAGTTTTTTTTATAATTTGTTTGGGGTTGTTCAATTTACACTTTAAAAATAAGGATACCTTATTTTGTGTTGTGTCTTTAGTTAAATGTGGGGATTGTTTTAGGGTACTAATGACCTGTATTTCTGCTCTTACAGGAACAGGAAGCTGGGCCATTCCATAAATGTACAAGCTGTGGTGACCTGGACCTTCGCTTCCTTAGTGTGATGGCTGGCTTTCCCGGATCCACCCACGACGCATATATCCTGAGAAATTCGAGCCTATATGGTCGTTTTCAATCAGGAGAATTGTCTGGTGGCTGTCTACTGGGTAAGTTTTGTGAAAGAATTGCATGAGGCTTTCAATGTATGACTATTTTTTTTGGCCCATAACAACCTTTTTGATGTTATTTTTTTTCTCTGATGACATGATATACAATGTAGCTAACAAGTGGACCCTAATTTTATTTTTTGTGTGTTTTCAGGGGATTTGGGATACCCACTACTGCCATGGCTGATGACGCCCGTCCTGCGCCCTCAGACCCAGGAGGGCTATAACAGGGCCCATCACAAGACCAGGGCTGTGGTGGAGAGGGCCTTCGGCCTGCTGAAAACCAGGTTTAGATGCCTGGACCATACCGGGGGTGCCCTGCAGTATGACCCCAACAAGGTGATTAAGATCATAATGGCTTGCTGCGTCCTACATAACTTTACGTTAATGCAGCAGGTCCCCCGGTATGTAGAAGAGTCACCCTCTCCAGCCACCACGGACATTCCGGAGGAATTATATGAGGGCACCCAGAGTGCTTCTGGCCAAGCCGTCCGGGATCATTTGATTTCTTCTTTTTATGAGTAATTTTTTTTTGGCTTTTTTGATTTTGTTCTGCAAATTTTTTTTTTTTTCTTCCCAAAGGTTGGGTTTTTTATTCTAAGTATGCAGCACATCCTGCTCCAGATAATGATTCATAACAGATGGGATTACCTCGGCCAGAGGGCGCTTGACTGCAGAGATGGCAAAAAGAGGCCCCTCCCGGTCCATATATACCCGGGACCTCCCACAAATTCCCCAGTTCCTTCTCTGCAGTCGGCTGCGAAGGTCAGAAGATGGCTTCTCTTCTCGCAGGTGAGCCAGGCTTAGCAGCCCTTGGCCCTGTAGGACTATTTCCACCCGTTCCACCTTTTGCTTATGCCTCCCAGCTTTGGCTGCGCTGGTCTGGTGATGGTAGGCAGCACCTACCTCTGGTGCTCTGTTACGGAGCTTGGCTCCGGCCGCAATCCCCCACCAAAGGGTAGGCGGTGCAGGTTATGGTGAACCTGAGTTGGGATGCCCCGTCCGCTTTTTGCCCTCCCATGCCCTGGTCTTTGGTGGGACCCATTAAGGGTCATCCACTCTCTCCCCTCTCTCTCCTTGTTCCGTCGGGAGGGGGGGTGTGCATGTGAGTTTATCTACTTTTTGTGGTGTTTCACTTCTTCCTTTCAGGGCTCCGCGCCCTGTCTTCATTTTGAATTTGCCGCCGCTGACACGTGCGCCCTGTGGCGTCCGCGGTCAGCGGCGGCATCATTATCAATTTTCCCTGCTTTCCTATTGGCTGCTGCTGCAGACCAATTGCTGGCCCCCTAACGTGGTCTGTGAGTGCCCTTGCGGGCTTTATTTTTTGTTATTCCTTCATCACTGTTGTGTGCTTATGGGTGTATTGAATGGATTGTCTAATCTAATAAATAATTTATTTTAATATACCTTTAGTGTGCGGCTGTATTATATTAGTGGGAGCATTTGTTGTCTGTGCTGGCAGTCCACTTTACTTTTCTGTATGGCACGCCCGATCTGGGCAGCAGATGCTCCCCTAGCCAGCACCTAACACATTTATATATGTGCTGTGCGTGACCCCCCTTCTGTTTTGTTTGCTTATGGGTGCTCCCTTATTATGTCTTTCAGACGGGAAAACACTATATTAAAGAGGTTTCTCCCGGTCCTGGCCCCTCTATTAGCTTTCTATAACTTTATTAGAGGCCTAAATTGTTAAATCCTCCCTCTTCCCTGCGGACATTTGGGGCATCCTGGGTTGCTTGTACGGCGTAATTCCTATTGGCCAGTTGTGCCACCTTAATCACCATATGGAGGCTTCACAGGATATTGTACTCCGGGTCCCCTCGGGACAAGCCCGGCTGTGTGTAGTGTGTGGGGCATCCCCTGTGAGTGATGATGTGCAGGTCTGTGTACCCTGCGCCCAGCAGGCGCTTGCGCTGCATTCTGGGCTACCTGTGACTGGGCCTCACCCACTCCCCCTCGCCTGATTATGACTCCTAGTGAGCTAAATACTAGTGGGGAGTCTCAACCTGATGTGTCTTCCTGGTTGGCTAACATTGAGAGGCTGATTGCTAGCTTTGCGGCCCGTAAGGCCCCAGCTAAAAGGCAGCATGTGGCGCCGGGTGCATCTGCCTTTCCTATGGAGACGGAGAACTTTCTTGATTTGTCTGACTATACCCCACTTGAGGAGGGGGAATTGTTCTCTGACTCAGAGTTATCTGATGATCAGCATTTCAGTGGTGCTGACTATGGCACTGACCATTGGGATGCTGATGATACCAATAGAATGTTAACTCAGATGTTTGATGTGCTTTCTATCTCTCTTCCTGCTGTTGCAGGGGGAACTTTTCAGTACTGCTAAACCGGGTCTGGAATTTCCAGAACAGGCCCATTTCAATAATCTTGTCCTCAAAGAATGGGAGCGTCCCGGCCGGCTCCCGGGAATCCCCAAGGGCTGGGATAAAAGGTACCCTTCCCGCTTAAGGATAGTGAGGACCGGCGCATTGATCAGCTGGCTTCCCATGCCTTTGCCTGTGTGGGGTCTGCCTTGTGCCCTGTCTGTGCTTCTGCTATTACTGCTGTTGCTATCAGATCTCTCCTCAAGGGTCTGTTGGAAGGCGCTCCTGATGATACTGCTAGTGCCAAGCTCAGGGTCTTGTCACAGTGTGAAATGTTCATTGCATATGTCCTCTCTGCTTTAGATGACACCATTCGGATGTGTAGTAGAACCTCTGCATTGGTGGTTGCTATATGCCGCTCTGTTTGGCTGCGCCAGTGGGCTAAGAAGGCCCTCACGGGGCCCTTAAGGGGCTGTGCTTATTTGGTGATCGCTTGGACCTGTTTGCCAAGGGGGGTAAGTTGCCTCAACGTAAGAAGCAGTTGCGGCCCTTTTGGGGTTCGGGGGCCTTTGTTCCCTCCTACCGAGGGTCCAGGCCCGGGAGACAGGTCTTCTTTGCTGGCCCTAGGGGAGACTTCTGGGGCAGGGGCAGAGGTCGTGCCCTCTCCGGATCTTCCTGGGGGTCCAAGCCCAAATCTGTTGCCAAGCCTCCTCAGCCATGAAGGGGCGCCCTCACCCATCCGGGTGGGGGGATGGCTGCGGCTCTTCGCTCGTGTCTGGAGACAACAGGTCTCAGACAGGTGGATTCTGGAGGTTGTGTCCTCCGGCTACAAGCTAGAGATCGCTGCATGGCCGCCTCCAAGATTTCTCTATTCTCGGATTCCTCTAGACCCCTTGGCAGCTCATGGACTTTTTCTGGCGGTGCAAAATCTACTGGGCTTGGGGGTCATCTGTCAGGTCCCTCCTGTGGAAAGAGGTCGGGGTTTTTATTCCAATCTGTTCACAATTCCCAAAAGGGTCAGTCAGACCCATTCTGGACTTAAAGCTGCTCATCAAGTTCATCAGGACCAGGCACTTTCGCATGGAGACCCTGCGCTCCGTGATCAGTTGGTTGCGCCCGGGATACTTCATGACCTCCATAGACATCAAGGATGCTTACCTTCATGTTACAGTCTTCCCAGGGCATCAGAGATTCCTCAGGTTCGCCCTGGCGGACCAGCACTACCAATTTGTGGCACTGCCCTTCGGTCTCACTTCAGCCCCCAGGGTCTTCACCAAGGTGCTGACGGGTGTCATGGCTCTCCTCAGGGCTCAGGGCATTCGCATTCTTCCCTATCTGTACGACCTTCTCATCACTTCTCAGTCCTTCCAGCAGGCGGTATTGGATACCCAGCAGGTGGTGATGGTTCTGGAGTCATGCGGCTGGGTGATCAATCACCCCAAATCTTACCTATCCCCATCTCAGGTGACTTCCTTCCTGGGCATGAATTTGGATACTGTTCAGGCCAGAATCTTTCTTCCTCAACAGAAGGTGGACTCTCTGCAAACTCTGGTTCACTCCCTGCTGTCATGCCCTCATCCCTCCATCTGGCAGGGGATGCAGCTAGTGGGGCAGATGGTGTCCTGCTTCAAGGCAGTTTCCATATGCACAGTTTCACATGAGACCTCTTCAACTCCATCTCCTCTCAGTCTGGGACGAGTCCCCTGTCTCTGGATCAGGCTTTCGTTTTGTCCCCTCTGATCCGGCGGTCCTTCTTGTGGTGGCTGGACTCGAGGAACCTGTTGGGGGGCAGATCCTTTCTGGCCCCCTGTTGGGAGACGATCACCACGGATGCTAGTCTGTCAGGTTGGGGGGGCTTCTGGAGAACCCTACAATTCCAGGGGCTGTGGGGCCCTCAGGAGGCCCATGCCCCCATCAACGACCTGGAACTGAGGGCGGTTCGGTTGGTACTGGCCCAGTTGACTCCTCACCTTCAGGGCCGGCCGGTCCAAGTTCGCTCAGACAACCAGACGGCGGTTGCCTACATCAATCATCAGGGAGGGACTTGGAGCAAGAGTGCCCTCAAGGAGGTGTCCATGATTCTGTCCTGGGCGGAGGACAATGTTCTTTGCATCTCAGCAGTGTACATTCCAGGGATGGAGAATTTGGAGGTGGACTCCCTGAGCAGGGGTACCTCTCGCCTGGGGGAATGGTCTCTCAGTAGCGAGGTCTTCCTGTCCTTATGTCACCGTTGGGGGATACCGGATGTGGATTTGTTTGCGTCCCGCCACAATCACAAGCTTCCAGTCTTTGTCTCTCTGTCCCAGGATCCCCTGGCCCTTGCGTTGGATGCTCTGACTCTATCCTGGCAGGGGTTCCGTCTCCTGTATCTTTTTCCTCCATTCCCCTTGCTGGGCAGGGTTCTGCGCAAGCTGTCTCAGGAAAGGGTGCCAGCAATCCTGGTGGCCCCCCGGTGGCCAAGACAGGTGTGGTTCGCAGATATCGTTCAACTGGCAGTAGATCAGTACGCTCTGTCCCTGGTCCCGGACCTTCTCACTCAAGGGCAGTTTTGCCATCCCAATTTACAAAAGCTGGCTTTGACTGCCTGGCTGCTGAACCCTCCATCTTAAGGGATGAGGGGCTTTCTGAGTCTGTGGTTAACACTCTAATCAAGGCTAGGAAGAAATCCTCTTCTACCATCTACTATAGGATATGGCGGGCCTACATTGACTGGTGTGAGTCTAGGGTCCTTCCTTGTCGGGTGTTTTCCATTCCTAGGATTCTGGAGTTCCTCCAGCATGGTTTGGATCTGGGACTTCAGCTCAGCACGCTCAAGGGTCACGTTTCTGCCTTGGCTGTTTTCTTTCAGAGATCTTTCCCTCAACATCCTCTGGTCAAGACTTTCTTCCAGGGGGTTGCTCATGTGCGTCCCCCTCACAAACCTCTGTTGCCAGTTTGGGACTTGAATTTGGTTTTGTCTGCCCTTCAGGGCCCTCCTTTTGAGCCTGTGCATGAGGCTGCTCTGTCTATTCTTACTCTTAAAGTTGCCTTTCTGGTGGCCATCACCTCGGTCAGGCATGTTTCGGAGTTGGCGGCCCTTTCTATTCAGGCCCCCTACTTTGAGAGACACCGGGACAAGGTGGTTTTCAGATTTAAACCTGATTTCTTGCCTAAGGTTCTCTCTGCCTTCCATCTCAATCAGGACATTGTGCTTCCTTCTTTGTGCCCTAATCCTGGTAATTCCAAGGAGAGGGCCTTGCATTCCCTGGATGTGGTCAGGAATTTGAAGTTCTGCTTGGTGGCTACTGCGCCTTTTAGAAAGACTGATGCCTTGTTTGTGGTCCCTTCGGGTCCCAAGAAGGGTCTGGCCCCTGCTAAGTCTACTATTAGCAAATGGATTCGTCAGGCTATTTTTAGGGCCTATTCTGCTAAAGGGAAGGATCCTCCTATCCGTGTTACTGCTCATTGTACACGTGCTGTTGGAGCCTCCTTGGCCTTCCAGCACCAGGCTTCTGTTGAACAAGTTTGTAAGGCTGCTACTTGGTCTTCTGTTCATACATTTTCCAAGTTTTACAAGGTTGATGTTCGGGCCTCAGCGGATGCTGTTTTTCCCAAGGTTCTGCAGGCGGCAGTGGTGTGAACTGCGCGTTGTTGCTTTTGGGATCCCAACCTGTTTAAGGACACTGCTATTGGATGTCCCATCTGTTATGAATCATTATCTGGAGCAGGACGTGCTGCATACTTAGAATAATACAATTATGTGATTACTCACCTTGTAGAATTGGTATTATAAGTATGCAGCACCTCCTGCTCCACCCCACCCTGTTGCATTATCTTGGATCCTCTGTATGGTGATTGTTATCCTTATTAACGTTGTTTATTATCATTGGCTTCTCCTGGTTCTCCTTACTGCTTTTCTATACTGGGGAATTTGTGGAAGGTCCCGGGTATATAAGGACTGGGAGGGGCCTCTTTTTGCCATCTCTGCAGTCAAGCGCCCTCTGGCGGAGGTAATCCCATCTGTTATGAATCATTATCTGGAGCAGGACGTGCTGCATACTTATAATACCAATTCTACAAGGTGAGTAATCACAGAATTGTATTTTTTCCCAGAGGTTGGGTTTTTTTTTGTTTTTTTTTTTCCCCAAAGGTTGGGTTTTTTTTTTCTTTCCGCCAACTTGGGTTTTTTAAAAAAATTAAAAACCAAGAGAATACAATCTATGTGCTTGTCATTAGATCTAGTATAGATTTGTTACTAAACCAAGATATGACATGTATACTTTAATTTGCTTATCAGTACATCCTAATTAAGCCAAAAAAACTATAGTACAGAATTGACTGAAATGCATTTTAATCTGCAAATATTTGATGTCACAATAAACAGAATTTGTTAATAAAAAAATTATGACATGGGTATTAGAACACAGCACAGAACATACTCGGGAACAAAATTCATGCGACAATATAGAAATTAGGTGTTGAAGGCTAATCGCTGACTACGCGGACATCCAGTAGGCCAATGAAGGATCCATAGGGCCCCTCTAAATTTCAAACAGCCCAGTACAACAACATTCTGACCCCTAAGGAGCACTATTATTAAGGGCAAGGGGACCATGATGGCAGGAATCCCTAGGCCAAAAACCACACCCTCTCCAGCTCGTGCCCTATTTCTGCATTACAATGTAGGCAGCACTAAGTCACCTTGCAGCTCAACGGCTGCAAGTTAAAGGGCCAGCCAGCCTATGACACCCAGCCCCCAAGCAACTCCAACACAAAACTTTAAGAGCCAAAGTTGGAGCTATTAATAGGGTGTTAGTCAACCAAGAATGTAAACAAATATTCCACCCACCCACGATGATATTGGCAGGATCTCATTAGACATAAACCTGCTGCGTGTGAGCGGATGCTTTACTGAGCCAATAAATATAGCATGGGCAAGTGGGGTTTCTGAGTGCTATCATGAGCTTTATGGGCGAAATTCTACAACCACCAGGCTAGGCACAAACGGCCAAATATGGTTGTAGATCACCAGACAGGTCAATAGTGTGGGAATGTTGAGGAAATATGTAGAATGAAATACAAGGAAAAATTTAAATCTGCTGGATCGACATTTTAAGGCTTTTGTTGTGCTTGGAGGATGGCCAACATCTGTGCTTGGGTGGCATTCATCATCTGCCACTGCTCAAGCATAGCCTCCCTATGCCTGCTGGTCTGCCTGTTGATAGTCCTAATTTCCTCAATTAGGGTGGTGAAGTTGTTATTGAAGTTTACTAAATGTGCTGCCAGCTCCTCTCTTAATCTTAGGTTCACTGCCCGAAAGTTGCGGCTGTCATTCCGCCAAGCTGTCTCCAGGATCTGCACACGCCTCGTCTGGCTGACCATGGCGACGTGCCTGAGGGCGTCCTCCAGTTCCCCGGGTTTGGGTGCGTGCAGATGCTGGAGGTCTAGGCCTAGCAATCAGAGCCGATGTAGTAGGCAAATCCTCTGCAGCAGAGCTAGCACATGGGACAGTTGGTTGTGTCACTTGGTGCTGGCCATGCTGGTCTGCCGGCAGAGGGCGTGTTTGACTCTGCTGCAGAGGATTTGTGGGCGGCTGCTGCTGGGGCAGTGCCACATGATGTGGCTGGGTAGGCATTAGTGGGGCCATGGTAATGAACTCCTCCTCCTCCAGATGGTGTATTGCATCCATTAGGGGTGGTGTCTGTAGGTATATAGAAAATAAACTGTGTAAGATGGCCAAATATGTTTGCCGAAGTAGTCCTCTTAATTCACATGCATCAACAGTTCTTGCACATTGCACTTACCAGATCCAGCTGGTCCTGTGTTGAATATGTTTGGACTGGCTGCTGGGATGTGGTGGCAGTGGGCAAACAGGTTGAGGGTTGCGCAGTCGCTTGAGTATTCTGAGGAGCTGGAATGTAACAGTTAAGGCAAGTTAACACATAAACATAACTTGGGTAAACATAGAAGTAGCTAGGCTTTAATGCACCCGGAGCTAAGTTTCACAATGGCCTCCACCACCGGTTTAACATACACCCTTTTGCACAATCCTGAACTGCTGTAGCCTGTGAGCGTGGCCCCCCGTCCCACCTAGCTACGGCTCTGTGTGTGTCGTGGATTTGTTTCTACAAATCTCTAAGACAAATGTAAATAAACAATCCTTAAAATACATACCTTCTTGCATATCATAGTTGTCAGTGTCTAGGGCCCCGGATAAGCCCTGTAGTGCCGAGGGGTGTATAAGTTCAAAGACAAGCTCCTCAGCTCCTGTGTACTGCAGTTTAGTAGGGTATCCTCCTCCTGTTTGCAACCTTAAATTAAAATTTACACAATTAATTACAAGGTTGGCCACAACAACAAGCCCCCCAACTCCCACACCCATATGTATCTTTAATGTGGCGACTGGATGTTCTGGTCGAATGCGAGTGGCCAGTGGTTTTGTGGGACTTAGTTGCAGGCGTCGAGTAGGTTTTTTCATGCCGTTCGGCACGACGCTCATGGCGGTCATGGGACTTGGGGGTCCTGCGACTACCTTTCTTTGCAGGCATAGCAATATCTGTAAAGACACTCAGCTGTTTCTCCAAGTACTCTTTAAATACTTATGACTGTGTATGACGCTTACGCGTAAGCTTGTGTACGGACGTGCGCATCCCGGAAACCGCTGGGGCGCAACATATCTGCTGATCCAGGCTATCAAAATGACACCCACGCTCTTCACCTGCGAGCAACAGGATACCATAATGGATTCAGGACGTGGATTTGCAGGTGAAATGCATGCATATGCGATTAGCCAGCACAGGCCCAAACAGTGGGGGCACAATTTGAATTTATACGGCGTCCCAACCAAAAGTTAGTGAGCACATGTGCGCAAACACAGAATGGCAGCTAGAAGGATAGGTGTAGGCTAGAAATGTAATGTGGACTGCAAGTTAGCAACCAGTTCTAACTGTGATTGTGATTTGTATGATGTTTTCATTAATCAAATGTGTTTCACTTTTATCTTTCAGATGATGATGGAGGCCAGGTACGACTACCTGGCGAATGACTTCCAGAAGAGGACGTTGGCCCTGGAGATCGTAGCCGAAATTGCAGCCGACAGCGGCACCACCTTCACCTTTACCCAGATCATCCAACACTGGTCGGACCTAAAGAGAAGGAAGAGGCCCCGGGTGAGGCGATTCTTTGCCCAACATTTCCAAAGTAAGTACATGACTCTTACTTGTAAGATATCCAAAAGCCCTTATTTAGGCCTTTGTTCATGAATGCTATTCTCTTCTAGTGAGTGAATGGGATTTCAGAATTAAACCCACCCGGAGGCGAGTAGTCCGGCCAGTGCGGGATGGATCTGGGCCTAGGGGGGTGGTGCGTCTCCAGGGCCAAGGTCCTCCCCCTCCTCTGTAGGTGGCTCCGAGCAGCCACTAGACCTGTCTACAGAGGAGGGGCAACAGCGCATTGCCAGGGAGTCGTACCAGATGCCGGAGCACACACAGGTACATCCACTGTCAACACACACTCATTCCCTGCTTCTATTCTTTTAGATGACAATGTAGCGGGTGGAGAGCGAGCTTTGGAGAGACCACAAGAATCCGCCCCTGAGGTGCATGGCGAAGGTGTCTGTTGTCACACACACATTATGAAACAAATGTTGCCTTGACCTAATCTGACATTATAAGTAAACATATTTTTCCTTCCTCAACAGCCTCAGATCCTGGTCAGTGGCAGGCTCCAGAGAGAATGCTGGTCCCCCAAGCACAGGTCGCCCACCAGCCTGGTATGTTTGAAGACTACTTATTGACTGACCTATAACATAGCTTCATTCAAAGGTCTTTAACAACTTTAGCCTAATACCTTAGCATAATGATCTATGGCCTGATCCCTAGCCTAATACCTCAGCATAATGAACTATGGCCTGATCCCTAGCCTAATACCTTAGCATAATGAACTATGGCCTGATCCCTAGCCTAGTACCTTAGCATAATGATCTATGGCCTGATCCCTAGCCTAATACCTTAGCATAATGAACTATGGCCTGATCCCTAGCCTAATACCTTAGCATAATGACCTATGCCCTCATGCCTTTGCTGGGACATTAATAATATTTAATTCCACAGCTAGCAAACATGTATTTGCCCAAAAATAATTAGTGCTTCCTTTACACAGGAACACCACAGGAGAGACTACAACAGCTGACCGCGGCGGTGTATCGGCTGGTGGGCGACATCCAGGAGCTTGCTGCTTCAATGGGGACCAGTGAAGACTAAATTCCTGGGGCTGGCTTCATGTGTTTATATAGTATTTTCTGAAAGTTTTACAAATGTTTTATGTTTTATAAAAAAAAAATAAAAATAAAATAAAAGCACCCAAAAATGTTTTTAAAATAACAAAGGTGCACTTTAGCAAAAAAAAAAAAAAAAATTATAGTTAAAAAATATATTTATTGGCAAAATAAATGTATTTAAACTTAACCATGATTTGTGTTTTTTTTAGGTTAAGCTATACACTTTTAGCCATGAACACAGCCAAAAAATAACATACACAAGAAGAAATCAATAAGGAATAAAAAACTAATACGAGAATGAAGAACATTAGGTAAGCATGAATGCCCTGAGAACATCTAAAGTGGAACCGCGAGTGAGTTGAGGGAAGCATGAAGGATGGGACCACAAGTGAGTTGTGGTAAGCATGAAGGACGGGACAGCGAGTGAGTTGAGGTAAGCATGAAGGACGGGACCGCGAGTGAGTTGAGGTAAGCATGAAGAACGGGACTGCGAGTGAGTTGAGGTAAGCATGAAGAACGGGACCACGAGTGAGTTGAGGTAAGCATGAAGAACGGGACCGCGAGTGAGTTGAGGTAAGCATGAAGAACGGAACCGCGAGTGAGTTGAGGGAAGTATGAAGGACGGGACCGCGAGTGAGTTGAGGTAAGCATGAAGAACAGGACCGCAAGTGAGTTGAGGTAAGCATGAAGGACGGGACCGCAAGTGAGTTGAGGTAAGCATGAAGAACGGGGCGCGAGTGAGTTGAGGTAAGCATGGAAGCATAAGTGAGTGAGAGAATAGTTGAGACGGGGACATGAATGAGGAAAATAGGTGCGCGCATGCATACAAGCAAACAAAAACAGCAGATTTCCCAAAAAATGCCGTTTGGACGTATACTGGGAGGAAGATGCATGCAGGATCTAACGGGACACGGAAAATCTTCGTGGGAACCTACGCTCAAAAATGCTGAAAACTGGTAGTATACTACGTTTACGGAGTAACGTATACGTTACCCTCGTCCTGTCGAGGACGCAATGAGAGGCTGAAAATGCCATCCTCGTTGGCTTACGCTGCTATGAACAGTAAACGGAAGGCTTCCGATGGAGGCTCTGAATCATGCATAAGCTCATACGCATACGGGGAAAAAAGTGTATAATACACAGAATGGGCCATATACGACGGTTTTGAGGAGGCTCTGAATCAGGCCTAATATGTCCACTCAGAACTGGCACAATACTTATCTACCAACAACTTGATGGCTTACAATCAGAATTCCGCTGTAACCACTCCACTGAAACTACCCTCACCAAAGTCACTAATGATCTGCTCACTGCCAAAAGCAAAGGTCACTACTTCATCCTCATCCTTCTTGACCTCTCCTCAGCCTTTGACACTGTTTACCACTCCCTGCTTCTTGATATTCTCTCCTCTCTTGGGGTTCAAGGTCTTGCACTCTCTTGCCTCACCTCCTACCTCTCTGACAGATCATGCAGTGTATCCTATTGTACTTTTCTCAGTCTATACCTATGGCCTTGGCAAATGTATAATTTCACTAGGCTTTCAATACCACTTCTATGTGGATGACACCCAAATATATCTCTCAGGCCCCAGTCTCTCCTCTCTTCAATCTCGCCTCCCTAACTGCCTTGCAGCTATTTCTTCATTCATGTCATCTCGTTACCTCAAGCTAAACATGGATAAGACAGAACTGGTCATTTTCCCACCATCTAACTCCCCTCCCCTCTCTAACACGTCTATTTCTGTTAAAAACTACACAATAGCAGCAACTCCCTAAGCTCGGTGCCTGGGAGTCATTCTGGACTCTGCACTCTCATTTAAACCACATGTTCACTCCCTAGCCACCTCCTGTCACCTCCAACTTAAAAACATCTCACGCATCCGTCCCTTCCTCTCACCTGACACCACTAAAATGTTAGTGCATGCCCTGGTCATATCCCGACTGGATTACTGCAACATCCTTCTTTGTGGCTTACCAACTAACAGACTGGCACGCCTCCAATCTATCCTGAACTCTGCTGCTCACCTCATTCATCTCTCCTCTCGCTCCTCCAGTTCTGCACCTCTCTGCCAGTCCCACAGCGAATCCTGTTCAAAACTTTTAACTCTCGCATACAAAGCTCTCTCCAACCAGGCCCCTCCTTACATCTCATCTCTAATCGGCCAATATCAACCTAGACGCAGTCTTTGCTCTTCTGCCAACCTTCTCCTGTTCTCCACCCTGGTCACCTCCTCTCACGCCCACCTCCAGGACTTCTCACGTGCAACTCCCCCACCCAATCCGTCACTACACAACTCTCAAAACCTTCAAAGTTGCCCTTAAAACTCACTTATTCAGACAAGCATATAATCTGGCTTAACCAATTTTCTAAAGGGCACATGCCACAAAGCGTAATACTGACTGTTTGTGAACCTTCACCCTCATCTTCACCCCTCTTCCTTTAGACTGTAATTTTGCAAGGACAGGGCTCTCTCCCCTATTGTATCTTGTATTCAGAATATCTATTGTTAACTCTGTAACACTGCATTTGAATGTCAATCAGAAACTGTCAATCCAAAATGTTGTTGAAGCTCATACCTAAATATTTTGGAAAATAAAAGTGAAATTTAGGATTTCTTAGGGGAATATCTACGCGTATTTATTAGAATAATATTTGATAACTTTTTATGCAGCAACAACCACATCCTCTCAGACATTGTTCAGAGAGGTGTACTGTTATCATTGACTGTAAGTCTCCTGTTTAAGAAGGGGCCACAAGTTCTCAATAGGGGTTAGGTCAGGTGAGAAAGGGGACCATTTGATTATTCTTTCATGCTTATGGCCTTTATTGGCTAACTATGCAGTGGAGTACTAAGATGAATGTGATGGAGCATTGTCTTGTATTAAAACAGAACAAAACCCAGAATTTTGAATTTCGGTAATTGGTTTTGTTTAATCTCCCAGGGGCATCCTGATTCCTGAAAACCCCCAGATTGCCCAGTAAAACTTCCCTCTTCTTTGGGCCTGCGGAGCATGCATGGGCTCTTGTCCAATCAGAGCCATTTGCCATGCATATGTAATGCTAGGCAAATGGCTGTGTTTGCATGCAGAGCTTGGCAATCGGGAGAGCATCCCCAGCTGCACGCTGCACTCAGCCTAGATGAATGGCTGGGGTAGGGGCACGCTCACAGCCCATGATATGGGGATGTGGCCGCCAATATTTACATCGACAAGGGAGCAGGGCGCCGGGTGCCTTTACGCAATACCACATTTATCAAACCGATTCCGGTGAGCAACTCTACAGCGCCATGTAGCGTCCGATTCATCATCACAGATGGCTCAGCGTATACCGCCGGCACTCTGCCTTACAGATCACCTGGCATTACCTGTCGCTCTCCCATACATTTCAATGGACGTTCCTTCACTTTAAACAGGGTTTTTTTTTTTTTTTTATCAAATCACTGTGTGACCTTTCCTGGCATATTAAATCGGTCCTTCACTCTGAATTAGAGTCTATCTTATATATTTCCCATACCCTGCACATACAGATTGCTCACATTAAAAATCACCCTACCTGCATCTACTGCATGTTATGAGCCTTTAAACATCCAAGATGGCGGCTCATGGAACATCAGGCAGCCTGCAAACAGGAAGTGCCTTCTGACTGTGCTGCTCTGCATTCTGGGATTGCTGACCTTTTCCTGACCCCAGCTCTGCTCTGTCTGAGCAAAGCACAGCTATAACCCACCTCCCTGTACTTTTTCCCACTCTCCTCTCCTCAGTATGTGTGATGCTTCTGATTCAAGATGGCGGTGCATGTATCCTAGAGTCCTGAACAGAGTTGCAGCCCAGTGGGGGAAAGAATAATAAGTAAGTGACTAAAAACTTAAAATATATTAACTTTTGATGCTGGGGAATCGTTTTTTAAGGGTTTGGGCTTTTCAATAAATCATGGTGAAGGTCTGGTTTAAATGTCATTTTTTAAAACGTTTTTGTTTTTTTATATTTTTATGCAGAATTGTCATTACAGGTCTGGTATTAAAGTGTTAATGTCACAATGTAATTCCATATCTTTTCGCTTTGTTACCAGTGGATATGTGTTCAAAAACGGACTTTAATCACACAGCTTCCGGCGCTCTGGACTACAGCGACACAATTTTGAGAGCTGGCACTGTGTGAGACTGATTTGTGGATAAATATGGTTTGAGTTGCTCACACTGACCAGTCGCTACCGTTCGCTCCCATATAGCTCTGTACTGGTGTTATAGCGACTCACATCAAATTCATCAATGCAGGCCACGTTACTACAGCGACTGAGGCGCTCTGTAATAGCTACTCACGGCTGATCAGAACGACCACTAGCGGTCACTCTTAGCGCCGCTGTAAAGACGCTCATCTGCCGTTACTTGGCACTAGTAATGAATCAGCCTGCCAGTGTATAATCCAGGGCCTTTGTTTTTTTTATGGTGAGCAAACTAAAATATTTTGTCCTGCTTTAGACGATAGCTAATATGGCACAAGTTTCTGTTACAAGTGCAGTAAGTGAAGTGAAGTGAAAATATGTCATGTTACAATGAAACACCTACATTTTCTTTGAGACCCCATACTAACTGCTCTGTCCTCCTTCCAGGATGAATTTCACCCATTTATTGAGGCCCTTCTTCCTCATGTACGGGCATTTTCCTACACCTGGTTCAACCTTCAGGCTCGAAAAAGAAAATATTTCAAAAAACATGAAAAAAAAATGACTAAAGAAGAAGAGAGGGGTGTGAAAGATGAGCTGCTAAATGAAAAGGCTGAAGTGAAGCAAAAATGGGCATCACGCCTTTTAGCAAAGCTTCGCAAGGATATCAGGCCAGAGTTTCGTGAGGATTTTGTATTGTCAATAACAGGCAAAAAGGCTGCCACTTGTGTGCTCTCCAACCCAGACCAGAAAGGAAAAATGCGTAGAATCGACTGCCTCCGACAGGCAGACAAGGTGTGGAGGTTGGATCTTGTTATGGTGATCCTTTTTAAGGGCATTCCATTGGAGAGTACAGATGGGGAGAGACTGGTAAAGGCTTCACACTGTACTAATCCACAGTTATGCGTGCAACCACATCATATTAGTGTCTCTGTGAAGGAGTTGGACCTTTACTTGGCCTACTTTGTCAGAGAAAGAGGTAAGATTTGACATTTAACACATTTCTGATCTTCTATTTATGATGTATTAATTGTCTGCGAAGTCCTTGTTGTCATCTTGTATACTTAAAGGGATACTGAAGGCAAAGGAAATTGTTACACCATTGCTCCAGCTACGTTTGCCACTGTCCTAAACTGTTTTCCGTTTTTTAAATGGCTGAGATATCAAGGCTTACATTTTAACCTTATAATCTATCTTTTGAAATATTTGGGCGTGGTCCTTGGCTCTGTGATGCTGCATGACAATCAGTATTTTGGGCGGGGTCTGTAACAGGCATTCTCATCACCCTGTTTTCCCTCTCTCCTAGTGTCCACAATCTGATGATGCAGAGCCTTAGACCACCAGCTTAGCCCTATTATTGGTGGTCTGTGGCAATGATAAAGGAATTCAGGGGTTGTGTCAATACTCTTTGCCTGGTTTCTACTTTCAGGAGCAGCTGTGTTCTGACAGGAAGGGAGAGCTCAGCCATGATGAGGTGAGCTGCCCGAATGACAGTTTATGCACTTTGCCTACAGAGTCCCTATAAGATCTTGTAGGATCAAAAAAAGTTTGTGTCCTGTTGTATCCGTTGGCTGTCATATCTTTGATATTTGATAAAAGATGTATCAAGTAAAAGTACATATTCCAAGTATGTCTCACACCCTGCTTCGGAAGTATTAATTACACGTGGGTTATGGTCCAATAGAGGGTGAACTTCTGCAGAGATGACTAGAAAAAAGAAGCCCCTCCCGGTCCATAAATACCTGGGACCTCCCACACATTCCCCATTCTTCGTCTCTGCAGGACGGCGAGCAAGTCAGAAGATGGCTGTCTCCTTCCTTTGCAGGTAAGCCGGGCTTACACCCGGCCAATTTATCCCTATTTCTGCCCGGACATTGTTTTAATAGATTACTATGCCTCCCAGCCTCGGCTGTAGGTCCGGACGAGGGTAGGTTACACCTTAGTGGTGTACTAAATAGGAGCCATGCTCCTCCGTGAGACCACCAAATAGGGGTAGGCGGATACCAGGTTCGGGATCCTGTTTTGGGATGCCCTGTCTTGGCAGTGCAAAACCTTCGGGACATGGAGGTAGTCTGCCCGGTGCCCTCCACAGAGAGAGGCCGGGGCTATTACTCCAACCTTTTTACAGTCCCCAAAAAGGATGGCTCCATAAAACCCATTCTGGATCTAAAGATTCTCAACAGGTTCATCAGAACCAAGAAATTTCTCATGGAGACTCAGCGCTCGGCCATCAACTCCCTTCGTCCAGGGGACTTTATGACGTCCATAGACATCAAGGATGCACCTTCATGTGCCGATCTTCCCGGGACACCAACGGTTTCTCAGATTTGTGGTGGGAGATCAGCACTATCAGTTTGTGGCTCTTCCTTTTGGGCTGACCTCGGCACCAAGGGTGTTCACCAAGGTGTTGGCGGGTATAATGGCCCTTCTCAGAGCCCAGGGCATTCGCATTGTGCCGTATCTGGATGACCTTCTCATCACGGCATCCTCTCTCGGTCAAGCGGAGCTGGACACCAGGTTGGTGGTGTCAACGCTGGAGAGGTTCGGTTGAGTGATCAACTATCCCAAGTCTTCTCTCTCCCCGTCAAGGGAGGTTTCCTTTCTGGGCATGAATCTGGATACCATTCAGACCAGGGTGTTCCTGCCTCCGTCATTTGCGATGTCTCCCCTGGTCCGGCAGTCTCTTCAGTGGTGGCTGGAACCGAGGAATTTGCTGAGGGGCAGATCTTTTCTGTCGGGCTGGGGGGGTTTCTGGAAGGAACATCAGTTCCAGGGGCTGTGGGGTCCTCAGGAGGCGCACATCCCCATCAACGTTCTGGAGCTGAGGGCAAATCGGTTGGTGCTGTCAAATTGCGACTCCCCGCTAATGACAACATCACTTGGGGTCACGCCTGGGACCCGGACTGCCGCGTAATGGCATGCTGAGCACATGGAAAGCAAATAAGCACCTGACGCATCATCTCCAAGGCTTACCAGTTCAGGTTCGATAAGACAATCGGACTGCAGTTGCTTACATCAATCACCAAGGAGGGACTCGCAGCAGGAGTGCCCTCAGGGAAGTGTCTCTGATTCTTGCATGGGCCGAGAGTAATGTTCCATGCATCTCGGCAGTGTACATTCCAGGGGTAGAGAACCTGGAAGCGAACTTTCTGAGCAGGGGGTCCTCTCGCCGAGGGGAATGGTCCCTCAACTAAGAGGTATTTCTATCCATTTGTCACAAGTGGGGGTTCCCGGAGGTGGATCTCTTTGCCTCCCGTCACAACCACAAGCTCCCTGCTTTTGTGTCTCTGTCCCAGGATCCTCTGGCTCTGGCAGTGGATGCCATGTCCCTTGCCTGGCGGGATCTGGGTCTCCTGTATCTGTTTCCCCCCTTCTCCATGGTAGGCAGGGTGGTGCGCAGGCTGGTTCAAGAGGGGGTGCAGGCAATCTTGGTGGCCCCAAGGTGGCCAAGACAGGTGTGGTTCGCAGATGTAGTCCGGCTGGCGGTCGATCAATTCAGGCTGCCTCTGCTTCCGGATCTGATCACACAAGGTCAGCTTTGTTACCCCATCTTAAAGGAAAAGGGTTTGTCTGAAGCCGTTGTCCAGACTCTTGTCAGGGCTAGGAAGAAATCTTCCTCTAATATCTACTACAGGACCTGGCGGGCCTACATTGATTGGTGTGAGGCTAGGGCCTTTCCTTGTCGGGTGTTTTCCATTCCTCGGATTTTGGAGTTTCTTCAGCATGGTCTGGACATGGGTTTTCAGCTTAGCACTCTTAAGGGGCATGTGTCCGCTCTGGCGGTTTTCTTTCAGAGATCTTTCGCTTTTCATCCTTTATCAATGGTTAAGACCTTTTTTCAAGGGGGTCACTCATGTGCGCCCTCCTCGCAAACCCATGTTACCTGTTTGGGATTTAGATTTGGTGTTGTCTGCCCTTCAGGGTCCTCCTTTTGAACCAGTGAAGGATTCTGCACTATCCATTTTCACCTTAAAAGTTGCCTTTTTGGTGGCTATCACCTCTGTTCAACGTGTTTCTGAGTTGGCGGCTCTGTCCATTCAGGCCCCTTACTTTGGGAGACATCAGGTTTTCCGCTTTAAACCAGACTTCTTGCCAAAGGTTGTCTCTGCCTTTCATCTCAATCAGGACATTAGGGTTGATTCAGAGCCCCTTTCTCGCTAATTTCTTGCTTTAAAATTTCCATTCTTGTTAATTTTTTCCCCTTGTCTGATTCTGCAGAGCCTTTTTTTCTGCGAGACTTTTTGTGTGAACTGTTTTCATTTTTACATGATTTTTCGTTTGGTAGCAACACCTCCAAAAAAACGATGAGAAAGGGGCTCTGAATCAACCCTATTGTGCTTCCTTCATTGTGTCCTAAACCTAGCAATGACAAGGAGAGGGCCTTGCACTCTCTGGACGTCGTTAGATGTATAAAGTACTATCTGGTGGCTACTTCACCATTCCGGAAGACGGACGCATTTTTTGTGGTGCCCTCTGGGCCCAAGAAGGGTTTGGCGCCCGTCAAGTCTACCATTAGTAAATGGATTCGTCAGGCCATTATTAGGGCCTATTCTGCTAAGGGGAGGGATCCCCCTTTCCAGATCACTGCTCATTCTACTCGTGATGTTGGGGCTTCCTGGGCGTTTCAGTACCAGGCCTCTGTTGAACAAGTTTGTAAGGCTGCTACTTGGTCTTCTGTTCATACTTTTTCCAAGTTTTTTAAGGTTGATGTGCGGGCCTCAGCGGATGCTGTTTTTGGCCGCAATGTTCTGCAAGCTTCAGTGGTTTAATTTATGCACTATTGCCTGTTGGGATCCCCACCCTTTTTTGGACACTGCTATTGGATGTCCCATGTGTAATTAATACTTCCGAAGCAGGGTGTGAGACATACTTGGAATAATACCATTTTGTGATTACTCACCTGTAAAATGGGTATTATAAGTATGTCTCACACCCTGCTTCGTCCCACCCTGAGTTGTATCTTGGATCCTCTATATGGTGAAACTTTTTTCTCATAAGATTTTATTGGCTTTTCCTGGTCCCCTTACTGCTTTCTTATACTGGGGAATGTGTGGTAGGCCCCAGGTATTTATGGACCGGGAGGGGCTTCTTTTTTCTAGTCATCTCTGCAGAAGTTCGCCCTCTACTGGACCATAACCCACGTGTAATTAATACTTCCCAAGCAGGGTGTGAGACATACTTATAATACCCATTTTACAGGTGAGTAATCACAAAATGGTACTATTCAGTTGCCCAAGTGTTTATTCTGGACCTGATATTGTGTGCTTCCTGGTCAGGGTCAGATAAGTGATCATTGTAGAAGAATGGATGCTTTACATTTACTTTTCTGCTAACCTAATTTTGCAACCTATGTAATTTAGTCAAGGGGCCTGCTAGAATGACTCCCACTGTAGGTGGAAAATAGTGTGTGGGGGTTTTACAATCATTGGTCCACTAAACCACTAATATGTGATATCATTTAATTAGACAAATAAGGGATAGTGAAAGTGCAGAAATAAGGTGATATCTTTTGTTGACTAATGGTGAGCTTTGAGAGTACTTACTTTGTCCTCTTCGTTAGACATGATACTACATACGAGGAACAGAAGAAAATCATTAATATAATCTAAAGGCATTTTAAAGTGGCCCTCGTGGCTGGAACCTGGAATCTAAAAGATGCCCCCGGGGCATCCTACACCCGATTCCCCCGCTGTGTGAAACCCCCTCGGGCACCACATCCCCAGCTTCTCTTTGGCCATGCGCTCTCCCATGCCCAGCCTTTCTGAATGAACATACTTGAACAGCGTGCCGGGGTTGTCACTGCGGCCAATCGAGCCAAGTGGCTCACTCCAAAAGTGCCGTCTATGTGCTGTTCTATTGTTAGTTTTAAGCACTATTATCTCTGTAGATAGCATTACATTGAAAAGGCTGGATTTAACCTGTGAACTACGCATGTGCATTCCTATCATGAATTTATAAGGTGAAGATTATTTTACAAAATATCCTTATGCAGAAACATGTAGAGTGAACCGTGTATATTGGATTATTCTTTGAAAAAGTGTCATGTTATTTTAATGAAAAAACAGTTTTTAAATATTGAAATAAATAAAATGTTTTACCTTAAAGCTGTACTAAAGTGATGCATGTGAATGTGTTGAATTAGGGAAAGGGTAAGGCAGGCATGGGAAGGGGGCCCGTTTCCTCCTGGCTTGTATTTGTTGTTTTACTTTAAAGCCCAACCAGATGTAATCTCATAAGGATAGCATACAGCTTTTTTGGCTGTTCTAATGTTTTAACAACTAAGGATCTATTCTGTGTTGCAGCCCGGCCGTCGTAGACTGCTGCACAGAGCGCCAAGAGCAGTGTTCCCTGTAAGCTGCATGCGTGAGTGACCGCTCGCTGAATAGAGTGACACCCCCTCCCCCGCGCAGCTTAGCACTTCAGCAGCACAGCCCTCCCCTTTCTCCCCTCAGTGTTCCTGGGGCAGGCAATATTTGTCAGTTTCATCTACAGACTGAATCGTCTCTTTTATGACCAGCAAAGGGAGGGGGAGAGGGGCTGGTGAGGGGGCTGTGTCACGCACTTTGCCTGCTTGTCTCTCCTATTAACCGTGTGACTGCTGGGAGACCATTAGTGCTGGGTGCCTGCATGTGACTTCTGTGGAGGGGGGGGCTGACAATACTGGGCAGTGGTGTAGCTAATGGTGGATGGTGGATTACATTAAATGGGGACCCTTATGGCTCATACCATAAACTTTTATTCTTAGTTTACAGTACATCCTGCTCCAGATAAGAATCATTACACTTGGGTATTACTCCGCCAGATGGCGCTGGACTGCAGAGACTGCGTAATTGGCTCCTCCTGGCCCCTCAAATACCTGGGGCCTCCCACAAATCCCCAGAATTTCTCTGCAGTCTGAACTGCAAAGGACAAGAAGATGGCTCTCTCTTCTCGCAGGTGAGCGGGGCTATTAGCCTGTGGCCCTGTAGGACTATTCCCACCCGTTCCATTTTTAATGTGCCTCCCAGCCTTGGCTGCGCTTGTCCGGGTGATGGTAGGCAGCACTGCTGTCGCGCTGCTCCACCGCAATCCCCCACCAAAGGGTAGGCGGTATAGGCATATGGTGAGCCTATGTGGGATGCCCCTCCCACCCTCTTGCCCCTGTCTTTAGGTGGGCCCTATTTTAAGTTGCCGCTGCCCTCCCTCGCTCTCCCTTGTAGCCCTCGAGGGGGGGGGGAGTTGTGCATATGCCTTGGTGCTTCACTGTATTATGTGCTTCTGGTTGGTGTCAGTCTCCACGCTGACTTGGTTGCACTGGTTGCGTTTTTTGAATATGTCGCCGCACGCGCTTCCACTGTGTTCCGCGGTTGGCGGCGGCATTACCTCAGACGCTGGTGCGCTGTTATTGGCTGCTTGTCACGTGTGCTGCTTCGCGCTCTTCGGGGGGGCGGGGCCCGCGGGCGCCGCGTTCCGCGTCACTATCTCCACGGCCCGCCCCTCGAGGTATACCCGGCAACATTTTTTCTCTGGATTCGGCTGCTGCGTGGCTGGCATCTACCTACCGCGGTCTGTGAGTGCCCTTGCGGGTGGCTTTATTTACCCTATGCCATTATACATGTCACTTATGGGGTTCTCTTCGCTTATGTCTTTCAGACGGGTCGAACTCTATTGATTTCTCCTGGCCCTACTCCCTCTATTTAGTTATTAAACTTGTGAGGCCTAGTGTGTAAATTACTCCCACTTTCCTAGCGAGCTATTGGGGCATCCCAGGTTGCTTTTTTAGCGTGAATCCCTATCGGCCTATTGTGCCGCTATAATCACCATATGGAGGCGTCTCAGGATAATGTGCTTGGGGTTCCTTCGGGACAAGCCCGGCTGTGTGTAGCTTGTGGGGTGTCCCCTACTAGTGCTGACAATGTGCGGGTCTGTATACCTTGTGCCCAGCAGGTGCTTGCGCTGCAGCCTGGTTTACCAGTAGCTGGGCCTGCGCCTCGTATGGCGTCACCGACTCCCCCAAGCTTAAATTTGACTCCCATTGAGTTGCATACCAGTGGGGATTTTCAGCCTGATGTGTCTTCCAGAATGGCTAGTGTTAAGAAGTTGCTTGCTAATACCCTGGCGCGTAAGGCCTCTGCTACGAAGCGGCACTTGACGCCTGATGTCACTCTTTTCCCTATGGAGGGTATGGTTATACCCCTTTGGAAGAAGGGGAGTTATTCTCTGACTCTGAGTCATCTGATGAGAGGCCCAGGGGTCATGATGATTCTGGCTCTGACCCCTGGGCCCCAGATGATACTGATAGGCTGTTGGCTCAGATTTTTGAGGTACTGTCTATCTCTCCCCCGCTTGCGGCCCCCAGGCAGTAGGGGGAATTGTTTCATACTGCTAAGCCACGTTTAGAGTTTCCTGAGCAAGCCCATTTTAATAATCTTGTGCTCAAGGAATGGGAGCGCCCCAGCAGGCTTCCCGGAGTCCCTAAGAGTTGGGATAAGAGGTATCCCTTTCCTGCTGATGTGGTGAAGCGTTGGTCATCCCCTCCAGAGGTGGATGCCCCGGTCCTAGGGTTATCTAACAGCTCTGTCATGCATTCCCCTGACTCTACTACGCTGCGGGATGGTGAGGACCGGCGTATTGATCAGCCGGCGTCCCATACCTTTGCCTGTGTGGGGACGGCGCTGCGCCCGGTCTGTGCCTCTGCCATTTCGCTTTGGCTGTGCCAGTGGGCTGCTGACAACACTGCCAAGAAAGCTCTCCCTGGTTTTCCCTTCAAAGGACTACGCCTGTTTGGGGACCGCCTGGACCTGTTTGCTAAGGGAGGCAGGTTACCCCAGCGCAGGTGGCAGTCTCGGCCCTTTCGGGGACAGGGCTCCTTTTCTTTCCCCTACCGTCGAGCCAGACAGGGGAGGGGGGTCTCCCTTACCGGGGCCCGAGGAGATTTCTGGGGCTCTGGCCGCCCTGGCTCATCCTGGGGCTCCAAGCCTTCAAGCCTCCAAGTCTTCTCCCAAGCCCCCTCAGGCATGAAGGGGCGCCCTCACCCATCCGGGTGGGGGGACGGCTTCAGCATTTTGCTCACGTCTGGATGCTTCATGTCTCAGACCGGTGGATTCAGGAGGTAGTGTCCTCCGGTTACAAGATAGAGTTTGCTGCCTGGCCACCCCCAAGATTCATCAGATCCCAGATCTCTCAGAACCCTTTGTCAGCTCAGGCTCTAGTTCTGGCGGTGCAAAGCCTTCTGGAGCTGGGGGTCATCTGTCAGGTCCCCTTACGAGAAAGGGGCAAGGGTTTCTATTCCAACCTTTTCACTGTGCCCAAAAGAGATGGGTCAGTCAGGCCCATCCTGGACTTGAAGATCCTCAACAAATTTCGCATGGAAACCTTTGCGCTCGGCCATCAGTTCCCTGCGTCCAGGGGACTTCATGACCTCTGTGGACATCAAGGATGCTTACCTTAATATTTCTGTTTTTCCAGGTCATGAAAGATTCCTCAGGTTCGCTCTGGAGGATCAGCACTACCAATTTGTGGCATTGCCCTTCGGTCTCACTTCAGCTCCCAGAGTGTTCACCAAGGTGCTGGCAGGAGTGATGTCTCTGCTCAGGTCTCAGGGCATTCGAGTCCTGCCCTATTTAGACTACATTCTCATCACTTCCCAGTCCCTCCAACAGGCAGAGCTGGATACTCAGCTAGTAGTGTCCACTCTGGAGTCATTTGACTGGGTGATCAACCATCCCAAGTCTTCCCTGTCTCCCTCCTTGGTGACACCCTTCCTGGGAATGAATCTGGATACAATTCAGGCAAGGATTTTTCTTCCTCAGCAGAAGCTGGACAGTCTGCTAGCGCTGGTTCAGTTCCTGCTATCTTGCCCTCATCCCTCCATCAGGCAGGGAATGCAGCTGGTGGGCCTGATGGTGTCGTGCTTCGAGGCGGTCCCTTATGCCCAGTTTCACATGAGGCCTCTGCAACTCCACCTCTTGTCAGTATGGGACAAGGATCCTGCGTCCCTGGACCAGGTCCTTGTTCTGTCCCCCCTAGTCAGGTGGTCCCTCTCGTGGTGGCTGGACTCCAGGAACCTGTTGGTGGGCAGATCCTTACTGGCCCCCTGCTGGGAGACGGTCACCACGGATGCCAGTCTGACAGGTTGGGGGGGCTTCTGGAAGGCCCTGCAGTTCCAAGGGCGGTGGGGCCCTCAGGAGGCCCACACACCTATCAACATTCTGGAACTGAGGGCGATCAGGTTGGTTCTGGCTCACTTGACCCAACACCTTCGGGGCCGGCCTGTTCTGGTACGCTCGGACAACCAGACGGCGGTTGCCTACATCAATCATCAGGGAGGGACCCGGAGCAAGGGGGCCCTCCCTCAAGTGTCTCTGATCCTGACCTGGGCGGAGGACAAAGTTCCCTGCATATCAGCTGTGTACATTCCGCAGGCAGACTCTCTGAGCAGGGGGACCTCTCGCCTGGGAGAATGGTCCCTCTGCGACAGGGTGTCACTGTTGGGGCCAACCAGATGTGGATCTGTTTGCGTCCCGTCACAATCACAAGCTCCCGGCCTTTGTCTCCCTGTCCCAGGATCCTCTGGCCTTGGCCACAGATGCTCTAGCAATGTCATGGCTGGACTTGGACAGCTCCTGTGTGTCTTTCCCCCATTCCCCCTGTTGGGCAGGGTTCTGCGCAAGATAGCTCAGGAGGGGGTGCCAGCAATCCTGGTGGCCCCCAGGTGGCCAAGAAGAGTGTGGTTCGCAGACGTGGTGCAGCTGGCAGTAGATCAGTACGCTCTGCCCAGGGTTCCAGACCTGCTCACTCAGGGTCATTTACGCCATCCCAATTTACAAACTCTGGCTTTGACGGCCTGGCTGCTGAAACCTCCATCTTGATGGAAAAGGGGCTATTTGTCTCTGTTGTTGATACCATGATAAAGGCTAGGAAGAAGTCTTCCTCTTCTATTTACTATAGGGTTTGGCGTGCCTACATTGACTGGTGTGAGTCTAGGTCTCTCCCCTGTCGCATGTTCTCTATTCCCAGGATCCTGGAGTTCCTGCAGCATGGGTTGGAGCTGGGACTTCAACTCAGTACTCTAAAGGGCCATGTCTCTGCCCTGGCTGTTTTCTTCCAGAGGTCCTTTGCCCAGCATTCTCTGATCAGGACTTTTTTCCAGGGGGTTTCTCTTGTGCATCCCCCATGTAAGCCTATGTTGCCTGTTTGGGATTTGAACTTGGTCTTGAATGCCTTGCAGGGTGCTCCTTTTGAACCTGTGCAGGAGGCTGCCCTGGCCATTCTTACTCTCAAGGTTGTCTTTTTGGTGGCTATCACTTCTGTTAGGCGTGTTTCTGAGTTGGCGGAGCTTTCCATCCAGCCCACCTACTTTGAGAGACACCGGGACAAGGTGGTTTTTCGCTTCAAGCCAGATTTTCTGCCTAAGGTCGTGTCTGCCTTTCATCTGAATCAGGACATTGTTCTTCCTTCCTTGTGCCCTAATCCTAGTAACGCTAAGGAGGGGGTTTTGCATTCCTTGGATGTGGTTAGGTGTCTGAAGTACTATCTGGTGGCTACTGCACCTTTCAGAAAAACTGGTGGTTCCTTCTGGTCCTAGGAAGGGTTTGGCACCTTCCAAATCTACTATCAGCAAATGGATCCGTCAAGGTTCTGCAGGCGGCAGTGGTCTGACCTGGCTGTTGTTACCTTTGGGGATCCCACCCTACTTTTTGGACACTGCTATTGGATGTCCCAAGTGTAATGATTCTTATCTGGAGCAGGACGTACTGTATACTAAGAATAATACAATTCTGTGATTAGTCACCTGTAGAATTGTTATTATGAGTATACAGTACGTCCTGCTCCACCCCACCCTTGGTTTTGCATTATACTAGGATCCCCTGTATGGTGATTGTTATCATTGTTATAGTTACTAGTTGGTTCTGTTATCATTCTCCCTGCTTCTCGTTAACTGCTTTTCAATGCTGGGGATTTGTGGGAGGTCCCGGGTATTTGAGGGTCCGGGAGGAGCCAATTTCGCGGTCTCTGCAGTCCAGCGCCATCTGGCGGAGTAATACCCAAGTGTAATGATTCTTATCTGGAGCAGGACGTACTGTATACTCATAATAACAATTCTACAGGTGAGTAATCACAGAATTGTATTTTTTCCGTTTTTTTAACTCAATTGGATGAAGCTACACAGCTATAGACTAAAACAGAAGAGACTAATGCTGATTCCCTTATCTAAATGATGCAGAGTGAGCACTAGTATAAAAAATAAGGTGGAGGAGCAACAATAATGGAGCCCCCTTAACCTTCTGGGCCCCAGTGCAGTTGCACTCCCTCAGGTCTTCTTGAGGACTGTGTGTTTCCTTCGTGGGGTGCTGTGTGTGTTTTCTGGGGGGGCAGTGTGTGTTTTCTGGGGACTGGGTCTAACTGGTAACTGATGTTGTTAATGGACTGCAACTGATCTCCTCGTACAGCTCCTTGTACTGGACAGACTGTGACTGAATGTGTGACTTTCTGCGAGACTGTGACTGCAGTTTCAATAGAAACGGCAAGTTGCAAAATATTAGAATGCCTTGTAGTGGGTACTGCAACTGTGTGTGCCTTTACTTTGCACTATAGCACTGTGCTTATGTTGGGTTTTCAGATCAACCACCTCTGATGGAGCATTGCCCAGCTCCCCAAGTCCCCCGCTCCCCAAGTCCCCCGCTCAGCAGCTGTCAGAGCTTAGAGGGAACATAAGGGCAAGAAGAGCGGGCCACTGGCAGAGTTTGGAGCAGGGCATCCCAAATTTTTTTTTCTTGTGTTTTGTTCCTCCTGGTGGGGGCATTGTGATTTGGGATGCCCCACTGTGTGTGTCCCATCTAATCACCAGTAAAATTGTGTGGGTCTTATGGGTGTATTCTACGTGTTATGGGGGGGATTGTGCAAACTGCCTGTTGTCAAGGTTTTTTTTGTGTGTGGGGTCTTCACACTGCCTGCTATTAGGTTCTTGGTCGAGGGGGGTATTTCAGTACACCATTTGGTTCAAAATATTTTTTTTTCTTATTTTCCTCCTCTAAACCCTGTGTGCGTCTTGTGGCCCGGTGCATCTTATAGTGCACAAAACTATAGTATATATAGATACATATGAAATAACATACTATACCGGGCCAGTGTGACCAAAAAAGTCCCGAGCCGTTTTTCAATCCCAGTCCGCCCCTGGTTCTATGTGTATACAAGTCTTTGATTTTTCTTGGAGTGACTGCTTGGATCGCTTAAAAAAAGCAGGACAACTGAGAAGGTAAACAGGTCAGTGAAATGAAGTTATTTAAATGGGCATAAAATGCAAGTTTGTGAGGCATGAAGAGGCCACCTTTAGCTTTTGTTATCTAGAGAAGAATTTGCATCTGTAGAGACAAAGTTGGATACATTGTGTAATAAAACTTATGGAAATTTACATGTTGTAACTTATGATTTTTTTGCAATTATTCATAATCCCATCACCTACTCTCTCCCTGTGTTTTTAAATTCCCTTCTTCAGGTCTTCCACTGAGTGACCCACTCTGGAAAAATGAGTGCCCACTGTAAGGTCTGTCCTTTTGTGATTAATACTGAACTGGTAGAAGTTCATGTGCTGACAGCTTCTGCCCTGTCTCTTCCACATAGAGACCTGTGGAGAGACACTGCAAACAGGTAATTATGTACATGGCATTGGAAGATCTGCCGGAAAATGCACTCTGAAATCTGTGTACCTGCTGGGACTGTGGTATGGGTGCACTGTAAATGTGCCTGCAGTTCTTGTACAGGGTGAGGTGTAATTTACTGATGCTTCAGGACTCTTCTGATGATGATTTTGTCCAGGCATGCACTACATTCCTTCCACCTTACCTCCTTGGAAACAATATATATGAGCCATTTTAAAGCATCTCAAAATCTCTGATTATATGTAAATTCCGTATGTATCCTAAGCAAATCTGACTTTGCTTCAACTTCTGGGCTGTGGCTGTTCTGGAAAAGGTGTGTCATGGTGCAGTTTTATGAGTTTTGAGCATTCTTTGCTGTGGTCAGAGCCAGCTTCGGGACCACTGTGGCTTGCCAGTCTCACTCATGCTTAGAGCTACAAGGGACAGGGTTCCTGTTGGACAACTTTTTTGCATGCTCCTAGAGAAATGAGATTAAAAGAGTAGGCAAACTTTGGAGCTCTGCTATGGCTTCTACTTGGCACTGCGGCAATTAGAGGAGAGGCACATGGGACAGGCATCAGGTGAACTGCTTGCTGCTCTATTGTTGCTGTTGATCGTACAGTCCCTTTGAGCTTATTGTCTTTGGCTCCGCGCAGTAGGTGGGCATGGCCTGCGCCGATCATCCATGAATGAAGCAGGGTGTTTGAATGTGCCCACGAAGGAGAAGTTGTGGGGAAAGCGGGCTAGAACTATCCTAAATCCAAATAATATAACGGTAGCTGGCGAAACCTTCCTAACCACAATGTATAAATACATTCAATCTTTATTATGACACAGACAAAATATTTCAATGAATACTGTAGAACTGTTGGCGCCCTGGGGCTAGTGGCGGAGCAGGGGCTGGGATTCCCCGCGCTGCCCCATCCCCGTTGGTTAGCCGATGCCGGGATAGATGGACCCAGGATATCTGTGAGGTACCACAATAAATGTAGGCAAGGTTTCAGGTGCTTAGCTATAAGTGTTTTAAAGTACTACGCACTCTCCATTGTCAGGCAGCTTTGTACCCACGTCATGGCATATACATTTCTTGCGTTGTAATTTATATTTTTTTGTTATGTTCTACGAAGCAAAAATTAAAAATAAATAATTAAAAAAAAAATCCCAAAGCCATTAACCATGATAAAAAGCTAATTGTTCATTCCATTGTAAATGTGTACAGTGCATTCAAATACATCCTCACAAGCCAGAGTGACAATAAATAAACTAATGTTTTACAAAAGATGCCCATATACCACCTGTATATACAAAAACTCTATGCTAAAAAAAATCAGTAACCAAATTAAAATAAAGTCCAACTTAAATAATAATAAAGGAAGGTCACAGTCCAAATATGCATCAGGGTGAATACTGCAGCATGGCAATATGCTACTTCCTCAGAGGGTAAAAATGTAATGTAGATCAGTCAGGTAGTGGATCTATTTAAGAAACGCTAGCACCACGTAGTGCCATATAAACATCAGGTGAATATCAGGTCCAAAAAGGTTCAAAAGGTGTAGTTATCAATTTAAAAATCCAGAGCGCCTCTGATAGTGCCAGGTTGTGTCCCATCTATCAACGGCGCTGGTGATGGGATGAGTACCAGCACTGAGTTCCCTACAGTGCCAGATCAGACCAGGCGCTCACCCTGCACTGTGTGGCCTTATCCCATACATTTCAACAGGCTGGGATGGTTATAACTATATTCCAAGTATACAGCACGTCCTGTTCCATAATATTCCTTACACATGGGTTATACATCCACAAAATGGCGCTGGACGGCAGAAAACAACTTGTGACTCCTCCCGGCCCCATATAAGTCAGGGACCTCCCACAAATTCCCCAGTTCTTATCTGCAGTCTGGACTGCGAAGCTAGAAGATGGCTCTCTATACTGCGCAGGTGAGCGGGGCTTATCAGCCTGCGGCCCTGTAGCACTATTTCCACCCGTTCCGAACCCACTGCCTCCCAGCCTCGGCTGACTGGTTCTGGTGAAGGTAGGCAGCACCGGGGTCAGGTGCTGAGGAGCGCTGCTCTGACCACAGTCCCTGCTTTGACATGGGTAGGCGGTACAGGCTTGTGGTAGGCCTTGTGGGATGCCCCCTCCTGATCTCCGGGGTTCTCCTTAATCCCTATCCCCCTTAGGTGTCTGCCCCCTCCTCTCCATTTTATTTGCACTGGGGGGGGGGGCAGTGGCGGTATGTCACTTAATGCTTTCACTCATGCCTTGCTGTTCGCCGCCGCTGTGCGCTTGTACAGCGCTCCGCGGCCGGCGGCGACATTACCTCAGGCACTGCCGCGCCGTTATTGGACGGCGGGATCACGTGGGGTGCGATTCGCGCTCTTGGGGGGGGGGCCCGGCGGATGATGTTTTTTACGCCACTTCTCCGCGGCCCGCCCCTCGAGGTATATGGGGACGCCATTATTCTAAGTATACAGTACGTCCTGCTCCAAATATAATACTTACACTTGGGTTATCCTCTGCCAGAGGGCGCTGTGCACTGCAGACATGCAAAAACAGGCTCCTCCCGGCCCTTCATATACCCAGGGACCTCCCACAAATCCCCAGATTTCTCTGCAGTGCTGACTGCGAAGACATGAAGTATCACTCTCTCGCAGGTGAGCAGGGCTATTACAGCCTGCGGCCCTGTTGGACTATTCCCGTCCTCCTTGATGATGTGCCTCCCAGCCTGGGCTGCGCTGGTCGAGTGAAGGTAGGCAGCACCATGTGTGCTTAACGGAGCCATGCTCCACCGCAGTCCCCCACCATAGGGTAGGCGGTTTAGGCTGATGGTGAGCCTTGTAGTGGATGTCCCTCCCGCATTCTTCTTCCATGCCCCGTGTAACGGTGGGTCGCCGTCCTCCCTCGTTTTCCCCCCGTACTTCGGGGGAAAAGAAGGGGGGGGTGTGTGTAGTCCGTTGGCGGTCTCAGTGTACAGTATTGTCACGCTTATGGCCGTGCTTTTGCCCCTGATCGACAACTGGGTGTCAGAGCCGTGCTGCCTTTCTAGTTTGACCCTCTCAATTTTACTTGCAATAGTCTACCGCACGTCCTGCGTTATTATGCTACATCTTGGGCAGGAAACTGATTTTTCGTACGCCTACGGGCGTTAGAATGGTGGCGGTGTATTGAGACTTCATGAGTATCACTAGCAGATGTCCTTATCGGCACACTCTATGCTTAGCTTGCCGAGCCTTTACACGGCTGCTTCAGAGTTTCAGGCTTTTTGGGGGAGGCGGGGACCCGGCGTGGTGCGCTCCGCGTCACGCCCAGTTTAGACCCGCCCTCCGAGGTTCGGTTGGCGCCATTTTGTTTATCCCCGCGTGCATGCGTGTTGGCGGTCTCCCTCCCCTCCCCAGGTCGGTGAGTGCCCTCGCGGGCATTTTCATTATTAGGACTCTTTTTGTGGCGCATGGCCCTGACACCCCTTGTTCCCCTTATGTCTTTCAGATCTTGAAGATTCCGGTGGCTTCTCCCGGCCTAACATATATTGTATTGGGCTTACAAATTCTCCCACATTAACCTAGCGGGTCTTGGGACATCCAGGGTGGCCTATTGCGTAAATCCCTACTGGTATATTACAATCACCATATGGAGGCATCTCAGAATTATGTGACGGGGTCCCTCCGGGACAAGACTGGCTGTGTGCAGCGTGTGGACTGCCCCACACTGATGCGGACAGAGCACGGGTCTGCGGACCATGTGTTGAACAAGCACTGGCCCTGCAATCAGGGTTGCCAAGGGCTGCGCCTCGTTTCAATACACCTCTCTCCCCGTGCTTAAATCTCACTCCTGATGAGTCGCACTCGAGCGGGAATGAACAGCAAGTTGTGCCGCGCAGACTGCCTACGGCCGAGCAGGTGATTTCGAGGCTGGCAGAGCGCTTGGGCCCTGGTAAGAAGCGGTCCCTGACGCCTCCGGTTTCGCCCATTCCTTCTGAATCTGAATAGTTCACTACTGAGCAGGGTTTTGCTCTTTATGATGAAGGTCGGCTATTCTCTGACTCGGGCTCATCGGACGAGGGGCTGAGGAGTCATGATGATCCGGGCCCCAGTTCTTGGGGCCTGTATGACACCGACGAATTACTGATAAAGATCTTCGAGGTCTTGTCTGTTTCTATCCCTGGTGAGGCCTCTAGGCCTAGAAGGGAGAGTTTTCATACAGCGCCACCGCGTTTGGAATTTATGGAGCAGGATCACTTCCAGGCTCTTGTACTCAAAGAATGGCAATGCCCTAGCAAACCAGGGGTTCCAGGGGACTGGGATTGGAAATACCCTTTTCCCCCTGAGGTGGTTAACTGCTGGTCATCACCTTCCGTAGTGGATGCACCGATCATTGGGGTTCTTAACCCCCCCTTTATTGCGGCCCCTAGTTATCGTACCCTTCGGGATGCTGAGGACCGGCGCATTGATAGACTGGCTTCCCACGCCTTTTCTTGTGCAGGGACGACTCTGCGCCCGGTCTGTGCCGCGGCCATCGCTGCAGTGGCCACTAGGACCCTCATCAGAAAGCTGATTAATCATCAACCGGAGGATCTCCCCTGGGAGGTGTTTAATGCACTCTCCAGCTGTGATGTATTTGTAAGATTTATCCTTTTGGCGCTGGATGACACCATCAGCATGTGTGCTAGAACTTCCTCCCTTGCCGTAGCTATACACCGACTGGTCTGGCTGCGACAGTGGAGTGTTGATGATGCTACGAAAAAGATTCTTACTGGGTTTCCCTTTAGAGGGCGACGCCTATTCGGGGCCCGTCTGGACCTGTTTGGAAAAAAGGGCAAAACACCCCTTTACAGAAGACGGCCCCGGCCTTCTCGAGGCAGGGGCACCCCTCCACCCCCCTATGTTAGCGTCAAACCAGAACCAGTGGTGTCCTTCCAGCTTTTTGGTATAGATCCCTGCCCCAGGAGTGGCAGACAACGCCCTGGTCCCTCCGGCAGGACTAAGTCCAAGCCTGTTTCCAAAACCCCCCAAGCATGATGAGGCGAGGGGATGGCCGCAGCAACTTGCCCCTATCAGGAGGCTGCATGCCTCGTTCTGATGGAGTCAGGAGGAAGTTTCCTCTGGATGCAGGATAATGTCTGCTGGGCGGCCCCTTCCCGAGATATTCAGAATGCTTCTGGTCCCTGCCTCTCTTCTTGTGTTGGAGCAGGTCACGCGCGATCTGCGAGGTCTGGGGTCACCTGCTGGTTGCCCTTAACAGACAGAGGCAGGGGCCTCTACTCTAACCTTTCCACATTCCTCCAAACGGATGAGACACCTTCCATAGGTGAGGCAACTTACATTCACAGGCGATTTACTGCATGGTTCCTCTGAGTTGGGCCGCCAGTGCCCTGTGTCCAGGGACGTCTTGCCGTCGGTAGGGACCTAAAACGCTTATTTCATGGCCATTGTGCCTTCTGGGTTTCAAGGACCTTACAGGTTAGTTGTTGGCGCTCCAATTCTGCTGCTGTGGCCTTGTTATCTGGCCTTGGTTCTGCTCCCGGAGTGATCGCCTAGGCAATGACGGGGGGTGATATCTCTACTGAGACCTAGGGGGCGTCCGCGCGAGGAACTGCCGGGCCGTCCCTCTTTGCTTCCCAATTCCTGCGTCAGACCGAGTTGTTACTCGGTTGGTGGTGTCCTTTGGGAGTCTTTGGATGGGTGCTCAATCACCTCAATTCCTCTTTTTCCCCTAGTGGTATCTCCGTTCCTAGGGTTGGACCTGGATTCGGTTCAGACAGGAACTTGCCTCCTTGCCTATACTTGGACAATCTGGTTGCATGGGCTCGGTCCCTCTTGCTGTTCCCGTCTCTTCACCAGTTCTGGATTGTAGCTGGTGGGCCCGTTGGTGACTGTTCCAAGGTTGTCCCTTGTTCTCAGAGCCCTTGGGCTCTTCTGCTATTCTTATTGTAAATGCTGGACTGGGTTCCAGCTTCCCTGGAGATGGGTCCGTGTACCCTTCCACCTTGGCACGGTGGTTTCCCCTGAGACTGTTGTACTAGGGGTACCAGTCAGGGGGTGCCCCCTTCCATTGCGTCTTCCTGCATTTGGATATCAAATCTATCAGGTTGACGGAGGGGGGACTTTTTGCTTCTAAATCCCCCTGTGGTTCCGGGGGAGGTGGGACCTTTAGGGGCTCATCCACCTGTCTAATTTTGAAGCAGCAGGCCTTCAGGTTGGCTCTATATCGCTGGACTCCTCCCTTGCGGGATCAGGCTGTTTGGGGGCCCCTTGGTCTGTCTGACGACAGTGACCTGTTATTAATTATCTGTGTGGGCTAGGATACAGGATGATCCCCCAGGAAGGTATCTGATCCTGATCCGGGTGAAGGACAGCGTTCCCTGCATATCTAAGATATTCACTCCTTGGAGGTCCTTCTGCGATAGGATGTGCTTGTTCTTGGGTCTCCATGTGATCCGTCTAGTGTGGATCATTTCTGGGCCCGTCCCTATCTTGGGTCCTAGGCCCTTGTTTCCCTGTCTCAGATTGTTCTGACCTTGGTCTTGAGGCTTCATAACTTCATGCTGAACATTCTGTTCCGTATGTCTTACCTTTCTTCACCCTGCTTGACAGGGTTCTGTGCAAGTTGCTCTGGAAGGGGGAACCTATGATACTGACGGCCCTTGGGTGGCCTAGTGGAGTGTGGTTTGCAGATGTGGTTCTGTGGACAGCGGACCTGTACGTCCCGTCAGGAGTGCTGGCCTGTTCACTTGGGCCCCCCGTCTCTATTTCACCCCTATCTACAGACTCTGGTCTAGATGGTCTGACGGTTGGTTCATCCACCTTGATGGAAGTGGGTGTACCTTTTGAGTGTCTGTGACTTTTGGAAGACGGGGCTTTGGCTTCTTTTGCCTCTTCTTCCGTCTATTGTGGGGTATTGTTTACCCATATGGATTGGGTTGAGTTTTTGGCTCTTCCCTGTGGGCGAGCTCTGTTCCCAGGGTTTTTAAGTTATTACAGCATGGGTTGGAGTTGCCTCTCCTACTCGGTGCCCTGGTGGTTCCGGCTCTGCCCTGGCCGTCTTCTGCAGAAGTCTTCACTCTGCTCTTTGCCTGGGTTGACTTTTCTTTCAGGGATTGCTCAGTGACATCCCCCTCGTAATTCTAGGGTCCTTGTTGGGATTGATCCTATTAGGTTGCCTTGTAGGGTGTTTCCCTTCGGCTCTACTCCGGATGCTGTCTGGCTGTTCTTATCTTACAGGTTGCCTTTCTGGGACTGTTACCTCAGTCGGCTGTGTGCCTGAGCGTGTGGCTCTGTCTAGCTAGCCCTCTTTGCTTTACTGTATATTCACCAAGATGAGGCGGTGGTCTGCCTTACGCCGGTTCTTCTGCCTAAGGTGGTGTCTTAGGCTCAGGTATTAAGACATTTTCCTTCTTTGGGATTCGTTCCTTGTAATGCTGAGGCAAGGGAACCTATTTCCCTCAATAGGTGTGGAAATCTCTTCCCGGATTGTCTCTTATCCCTTAGGGGACTATTGCTCCTTGGGGTTGTGGGCACATACATCTGGATGTGCCTGATCTCGTCTGCCTCTAGGGATTAGGCGGCCTTGGGCCTGGCCTTTACTTGGATAAGATGTCCCTTCTGGTCCTGGGGAAGGCTTGGCTTCTTTCTGGGCTACTTTTAGTTTTGGCTCTTGTTAGGCTTCCACTCAAGCCTATTCCTTAAGGGGAAGAGTTCTTCTCATTATATTCTGATTACACTGGTGCCTTGGTATCTTTAGGCCTTTCAGCACCAAGTTTTGTTGAACAGGTTGCTTGAACGTTACTTGTTTTCTTGTTCGTACCCTTCAAGGGTTGTTTTAATGTTGTAGAGCCTTGCTCGTGTCGCTCTTGGTAGTGAGGTGTTGCAGGTGACAGTGCTTTCAACTGTCTGCTGTTGCCTTTTTATTGGGGATCCCACCCTGTTTTATGGACACTGCTATTGGATGTCCCAAGTGTAAGTATTATATTTGGAGCAGTATACTTAGAATAATACAATTCTGTGAGATTCTCACCTGTAGAATTGGTATTATATGTATACAGTACGTCCTGCTCCACCCCGCCCTGGTTTGCATTATTCTGGATCCCCTGTATGGTGATTTTTGTTATTGTTATCATTACCAGTGGTTTTGGTGGTTGGTTTCTCCCAGCTTCTGGTTCACTGCTTTTCAATGCTGGGGATTTGTGGGAGGTCCCTGGGTATATGAAGGGCCGGGAGGAGCCTGTTTTTGCATGTCTGCAGTGCACAGCGCCCTCTGGCAGAGGATAACCCAAGTGTAAGTATTATATTTGGAGCAGGACGTACTGTATACGGATAATACCAATTCTACAGGTGAGAATCTCACAGAATTGTATTTTTCCTTGTGCTGCGTGTCTGCTGTCTCCATACCGCGGTCCGTAAGTGCCACTGCGGGGTGGTTTTATTTGTATATTATATTGCATTTTCTTATGGGCTTCTTATGTCTTTCAGGCGGGTTAAACTTCATTGTGGTTTCTCCCGGCCCTTTTCCCTTTTGTTACGGCTATTGTTAATATATCTCCCACCTCCCTAGCGGGCTTTGGGGCGTCCCGGGTAGCTGTGATTAGCGTTAACCCTTGTGGCCTGTTGTGCCACTCAAATCACCATATGGAGGCTTCTGGGGATAATGTGCTTGGGGTTCCTTCGGGACAAGCCTGGCTATGTGTCGCGTGTGGGGTATCCCCTGTAAGTGATGATGTCAGGGTGTGTGTACCCTGCGCCCAGCAGGTGCTTGCACTGCAGTCTGGGTTGTCTGTTACTGGGCCTGGTGCTGCGCCCCCTCTGGCTTCGCCTACCCCCCCACACTTGCATCTGACCCCTAGTGAGGGGCATACTAGCGGGGAGTCTCAATCTGCTTTGGCTGCACGGGTGGCTAGCATTGAAAAACATATTGCTGGGTCTGCCTCGCGTAAGGCTTCTGCTAAGAAGCGGCATTTATGAGCTGCTGTTTCCCTCTTCCCTGTAGAGGATTAGGGACCATACTCACTCCCTGGTCCTAACCCCCTTGAGGAGGGGGAATTGTTTTCTGATTCAGAATCCTCAGAGGAACAACCTAAGATATTTGGTGGTACCGGGTCTCCCTTTGGGGAAGACCCGTGGTCCCCTGATGACACTGACAGATTGTTGAGTCACATATTTGAAGTGCTTTGTATTTCTCCTCCTGCAGTGGCTCCGCAGCAGCAGGGTGAGCTTTTTCATACGGCTAAGCCACGCTGGGAGTTCCCTGAGCAGTCTCACTTTAATAATCTAGTGTTCAAGGAATGGGAACGGCCTAGCAAGTTTCCCGGGGTGCCCAAGAGTTGGGACAAGAGGTATCCCTTTCCTGATGATGTGATTGGTCATGCCCTCCCGAGGTGGACGCACCTGTTCTAGGGTTGTCTAATACATCTGTCATGCATTTTCCTGACACTACTACTCTGTGGGATGGTGAGGAGCGGCGCTTGGACCAGCTGTCCTGTCATGCCTTTGCCTGTGTGGGGACGGCTCTGCGCCCGGTTTGTGCCTCTGCCATTACGGCTAGTGCTTAAGTGTCTCTTGGATGGGGCCTCTGAGGATGCGGGAAGAGAAGAGTATAGATCTCTCCTGCTTTGCGAGGAATTTATTGCATATATTCTTTCTGCCATTAGAATGTGTGGTAGGACTTCTGCCTTGTTGGTGGCTTTACGCCGCTCTGTCTGGCTGCGTCAGTGGGTAGCTGATAATGCTGCTAAGGAGGCTCTCACTGGGTTTCCCTTCAAGGGGCTGCGCCTCTTTGGTGAACGCTTGGACTTGTTTGCCAGGGGCGGTAGGTTACCTCAACATAGGAGACCGTCCCTGATCCTTTCGGGGGATGGCTGCCTTTCTCCCATCCTTCCGTGGTTCCAGAACTGGTCGAGGAGTCTCCTTTGCTGGGGCTCGCGGAGATCATTGGGGCAGGGGCAGAGGAAGTGGCCGCCCTGGCCTCTCCTGGGGTCTCAAACAAAAATCCTCCCCCAAGCCCCCTCAGGCATGAAGGGGCGCCCTCACCCATCCGGGTGGAGGGACGGCTTTGGCTCTTTCCTCACGTCTGGAGGCTTCGCGTCTCAGACCGGTGGATTCAGGAGGTAGTGTCCTCCGGTTACAAGATAGAGTTTGCAACCTGGCCACCCCTAATTCATCAAATCTCGGATGGCTCAAAACCCCTTGTCAGCTCAGGGCCTGTGTCTTGCTGTCCAAAACCTTCTGGAGTTGGGGGTCATTTGCCCGGTGCCTTTCAGGGAAAGGGGCAGAGGCTTCTATTCCAATCTTTTCACTGTCCCCAAAAAGGACGGATCCCTCAGACCCATCCTGGATTTAAAGCGTCTCAACAAGTTTGTCAGATTCAAACATTTTCACATGGAAACTCTGTGCTCAGCTGTCAATTCTCTGCGCCCGGGCGACTTCATGACCTCTGTAGACATCAAGGACACTTACCTTCATGTACCAATCTTTCCAGGTCATCAGAAATTCCTCAGGTTCGCTTTGGAGGATCAGCACTACCAATTCGTGGCCTTGCCTTTCGGTATCACCTCGGCTCCCAGGGTATGCACCAAGGTGCTGGCGGGCATGATGGCTCTGCTGAGCTCTCAGGGCATTCGCATCCTTCCTTATTTGGACGACATTCTCATCAGCAGGCCGAGCGGGATACCCAGATGGTGGTGTCCACACTAGAGTCCTTCGGCTGGGTGATCAACCATCCCAAGTCTTCCCTGCCCCCATCACTGGTGAGGTCCTTTCTGGGCATGACTCTGGATACATCTCAGGTCAAGATTTTTCTCCCTCAGCAGAAGGTGGAGAGTCTTCAAGCTCAGGCCCAACTTCTTCTGTCCTGCCGTCATCCATCCGGCAGGGGATGCAGCTGGTGGGCCTGATGGTGTCTTGTTTTGAGGCGGTTCCATACGCTCAGTTTCACATGAGACCTCTTCAACTTCACCTCTTGTCAGTATGGGATCGGGACCCTGAGTCCCTGGATCAGGTGTTTGTTCTGTCCCCTCTGGCCAGGCGGTCTCTCTCGTGGTGGCTGGACTCAAGGAACCTGTTGGTGGGCAGATCCTTTCTGGCCCCTTGCTGGGAGAAATTCACCACAGATGCCAGTCTGACTGTTTGGGGGGGGGCTTATGGGAATCCTTGAAATTCCAGGGTCAGTGGGGCCCTCAGGAGGCCCATACCCCTATCAACATCCTGGAACTGAGGGCCATAAGGTTGGTTCTCGCCCAATTGACTCCACACCTTCGGGGTCAGGCGGTTCAGATCCGCTCGGACAACCAGACGGCGGTTGCCTACATCAATCATCAGGGAGGGACCTGGAGCAAGAGGGCCCTCAAGGAAGTGTCCCTGATACTGTCTTGAGCGGAGGAGAATGTTCCCTGCATCTCAGCTGTGTACATCCCAGGGGTGGAAAATCTGGAGGCAGACTCCCTGAGCAGGGGGACTTCTCGTCTGGGAGAATGGTCCCTCAACAGCAGGGTGTTTCGCTCCCTGTGCCACCGCTGGGGTCAGCCAGATGTGGATCTGTTTGCATCCCGTCACAATCACAAGCTTCCAGTCTTTGTCTCTCTGTCCTAGGATCCTCTGGCCTTGGCCATGGATGTACTAGAAATGTCTTGGAAGAGCTTTCAGCTCCTCTATGTGTTCCCTCCATTTCCTCTGCTGGGCAGGGTGTTGCGCAAGACAGCCCAGGAAGGGGTGCCAACCATTCTGGTGGCCCCTTGTTGGCCAAGAAGAATGTGGTTCACAGACATTGTGCAGTTGGCAGTAGATCAGTATGCCCTGCCCAAGGTTCCAGATCTGCTCATTCAGTTGCAGCTACGCCATCCCAATTTACAAACGCTGGCTTTAATGGCCTGGCTGCTGAAACCTCCATCTTGATGGAAAAGGGGCTGCCTGCTTCTGTTGTTAATACCATGATTTGGGCTAGGAAGAAGTCCTCGTCATCTATCTACTATAGGGTATGGCATGCTTACATTCACTGGTGTGAGTCAAAGTCATTTTTATGTGGGGTGTTTTCTGTTCCCAGGATTCTGGAATTCCTGCAACATGGTTTGGATTTGGGTCTTCAACTTAGTACCCTCAAAGGTCATGTTTCAGCTTTGGCCATTTTCTTCCAAAGATCCTTTGCCAACCATCGTCTGGTTAAGACTTTCTTCCAGGGGGTTACTCACGTGCGTCCTCCACGTAAGCCTATGTTACCAGTCTGGGATTTGAACTTGGTCTTATCTGCCTTGCAGGGTTCTCCCTTTGAGCCCTTGCGTGAGGCCCCTTTGTCCATTCTGACGCTTAAGGTAGCCTTTTTGGTAGCTATCACTTCTGTTAGGCGTGTTTCTGAGCTGGCGGCGCTTTCCATCAAACCTCCTTACTTTGAGAGACACCAGGATAAGGTGGTGTTTCGTTTTAAGCCAGATTTTCTGCCTAAGGTTGTGTCTGCATTTCATCTCAATCAGGACATTGTTTTACCTTCTTTGTGCCCAAATCCTAGTAACTCTAAGGACGTGGTCAGGACTTTGAAGTTTTATCTGGTAGCTACTGAATCCTTCAGGAAGACTGATGCTCTTTTTGTTCTCCCTTCTGGACCTAGGAAGGGTTTGTCTCCGGCTAAATCCAGTATCAGCAAGTGGATCCGTCAGGCTGTGGTACAAGCCTATTTTGCTAAGGGGTAGGAACCTCCCTTCCGCCTTACTGCTCATTCTACTCGGGCTATCGGTGCCTCTTGGGCTTTTCAGCACCAAGCTTCTGTTGAACAAGTTTGCAAGGCCACTACTTTGTCTTCTGCTCATACTTTTTCCAAGTTTTACAAGGTTGATGTTAGGGCCTCAGCTGACGCTGCTTTTGGCCACAAGGTTCTGCAGGCAGCAGTGGTTTAATATGCTTGCTGTTATTTTGGGGATCCCACCCTACCTTACGGACACTGCTATTGGATGTCCCATGTGTAAGGAATATTCTGGAACAGTACGTGCTGTATACTTGGAATAATACAATTCTGTGATCACTCACCTGTAGAATTGGTATTATAAGTATACAGCACCTCCTGTTCCATCCCGCCCTTGTTTTCATTATTCTTAGTTACCTCTGTATGGTGATTATTCAAATGTTCATTTTGGAATTTTTGTTATTACTGTTTCTCCCGGCTTCTTGTGTAACTGCTTGTCAATACTGGGGAATTTGTGGGAGGTCCCTGACTTATATGGGTCCGGGAGGAGCCACAAGTTGTTTTCTGCAGTCCAGCGGCATCTTGTGGATGTATAACCCATGTGTAAGGAATATTCTGGAACAGGACGTGCTGTATACTTATAATACCAATTCTACAGGTGAGTAATCACAGAATTGTATTTATTCTTAGTATACAGTACGTCCTGCTCCAAATCTAATACTTACATTTGGGATATACTCCGCCAGATGGCGCTGGACTGCAGAGACATCGAAAATAGGCTCCTCCCGGCCCCTCAAATACCCGGGGACCTCCCACAAATCCCCAGAATTACTCTGCAGTCTGGCTGCGAAGGACAAGAAATGGCTCTCTACTCGCAGGTGAGCGGGGCTATTAGCCCGCGGCCCTGTAGGACTATGCCCACCTGTTCCACTAGTAATATGCCTCTCAGCCTTGGCTGCGCTGGTCGGGTGAAGGTAGGCAGCACCGCAATCCCCCACCAAAGGGTAGGCAGTTCAGGCTTATGGTGAGCCTCTATGGGATGCCCCTCCCGCACTAGTGCCCCCTTGCCCCTGCCCATCGGTGGGCCCTGTTTAAGTGGCCGCTGTCCTCCCTCATGCTCCTTGTAGCCTTCGGGGGAAAAGAGGGGGGGTGTAAATATGTATTCTATGCATTCTGTGTTTTACACCTTTTTTTTCCATTCTGTTTAAATCTCGTGTCAGCCGCCGTGCTGGCTTGTCTTTACTGTCTTTTAAAATTGCCGCCGCCGCGGGCTGACTTTGTTCCGCGCTTGGCGGCGGCATTACCTCAGGCGCTGGTGCGCCATCATTGGCTGCTTGCACGTTCTGGCTTCGCGCTCTTCGGGGGGGCCCATCTATGGTGAGCTCCGCGTCATCGCTGATACCGGCCCGCCCCTCGAGGTATACCGACACCATCTTTATCCTGCTTGGTTGGCCCATGCACGACGGACCCCTAAGTGCCCTCGCGGGCGGCTTTACATCTTTCACTTTTGTTACTGTGTGCTTACTGGCCTTGTCTGCTTATGTCTTTCAGGCGGGGCGAAACCCTTTTGGCTTCTCCCGGCCCTGTATTAATATATAACTTGTAGGCTTTGTAAAAATAATACTCCCACTTCCCTAGTGGGTTATTGGGGCATCCGGGGTTGCTATATAGCGTTATTCCCTATCGGCGTATAGCGCCGCTATAATCACCATATGGAGGCATCCCAGGATAATGTGACCGGGGTCCCTTCGGGACAAAACCGGCTGTGTGTAGCGTGTGAGCAGCCTCATGCTGACGCTGACAAGGCGCGGGTCTGTGTACCCTGTGCTGAGCAGGTGCTTGCATTGCAATCTGGCCTTCCAGTGGCTGCACCACGTTTCACTTCACCTACTCCCCCAAGCATAAACCTCACTCCTGCTGAGTTGCATACTAGTGGGGATTCTCAGCCTGATGTGTCTTCTAGACTGGCTACTGTTGAGCAGTTGATTGCTAAGTCCTTAGCGCGTAAGGCCCCTGCTAAGAAGCGGCACTTGACGCCTAATGTCACTGTTTTCCCTATGGGAACTGAGGAGTTTTGGAATCTTTGTGGCTATACCCTGTCTGATGAAGGGGAGCTCTTTTCTGATTCAGGCTCATCTGACGAGAGACCAAGGGGTCATGACGATTCTGGCTCTGACCCCTGGACCCCGGATGACACTGACAGATTATTGACCCAGATTTTTGAGGTTCTGTCCATCTCTCTCCCTGTTGCAGCTCCCAGGCAAAGAGGGGAGCTTTTCCATACAGCAAAATCACGTTTGGAATTTCCCGAGCAGGCACATTTCCATAACCTTGTGCTCAAGGAATGGGAGCGCCCCAGTAAACTTCCCGGGGTTCCAAAGGGTTGGGATAGGAAGTATCCCTTTCCTGCTGAGGTGGTTAAATGTTGGTCATCCCCCCCCACCCGAGGTGGATGCCCCGATCTTAGGGCTATCTAACACCACTGTTATGCATTCCCCTGACTCTACTACCCTGCGGGATGCTGAAGACCGGCGCATTGACCAGCTGGCATCCCACGCCTTTGCATGTGCAGGGACGGCGCTGCGCCCGGTCTGTGCCTCTGCCATTACTGCTGTGGCCACTAGAAATATGCTTGATAGCGCCCCTGATAATTTGCCTTGTGAGGTGTTTAATGCACTCTCCAGTTGTGATGTTTTTGTAAATGTTGTCCTCTCAGCATTGGATGACACCATCAGAATGTGTGCCAAGAAGGCCCTCACTGGTTTTCCCTTTAAAGGACTGCACCTGTTTGGGGACCGCCTGGACCTTTTTGCTAAGGGAGGCAGGTTACCCCAGCGCAGGCGGCAATCTCGGCCCTTTCGGGGTCAGGGTTCCTTCTCCTCCCCTTACCTCCTGGGGCCCGGGGAGATTTCTGGGGTAGAGGCAGAGGACGTGGATGTCCTGGCTCCTGGGGCCCCAAAGCAAAATCCTTTCCCAAGCCCCCTCAGGCATGATGGGGCGCCCTCACCCATCCGGGTGGGGGGACGGCTGCAGCACTGCGCTCACGTCTGGAAACTTCATGTCTCAGACCGGTGGATTCAGGAGGTAGTGTACTCCGGTTACAAGTTAGAGTTTGCTGCCGATCCTTCTCCAAGATTCATCAGATCCCGGATTCCTCAGGACCCTGTGTCAGCTCAGGAGCTAGTGCAAGCAGTGCAAGGCCTCCTGGAGCTGGGGGTCATCTGCCAGGTCCCCTTAAGAGAAAAAGGCAAGGGCTTTTATTCCAACCTATTCACAGTACCCAAAAAGGATGGTTTAGTCAGGCCCATCCTGGACTTGAAGATCCTCAACAAGTTTGTCAGGGGCAGGCGCTTTTGCATGGAAACTCTGCGCTTTGCAATCAGTTCCCTGCGCCAAGGGAATTTCATGACTTCTGTGGACATCAAAGATGCTTATCTTCATATTCCTGTGTTCCCAGGTCATCAAAGGTTCCTCAGGTTTGCTCTGATGGATCAACACTACCAATATTCTTAGTATACAGTACGTCCTGCTCCAGATAGATTACTTACACTTGGGTTATCCTCCGCCAGATGGCGCTGCACTGCAGAGACATGTAAAACAGGCTTCTCCCGGCCCCTCTAATACCCGGGGACCTCCCACAAATCCCCAGATTTCTCTGCAGTGCTTACTGCGAAAACATGAAATTATCACTCTGTCGCAGGTGAGCGGGGCTATTGAAGCCTGCGGCCCTGTTGGGCTATTCCCACCCGTCTTTCGTGTGATGTGCCTCCCAGCCTGGGCTGCGCTGGTCGGGTGAAGGTAGGCAGCACCATGTGTGCTTAAGGAGCGCTGCTCCACCGCAGTCCCCCACCAAAGGGTAGGCGGTATAGGCTGATGGTGAGCCTTTATGGGATGCCCCTCCCGCATTATTGTCCCATGCCCCGGTAGCGGTGGGCCCTGTACAAAGGGCCGCCATCCTCCCTCATTCTCCCCGTAGCCTTCGGGAGGGAAAGAAGGGGGGGGGGTGTGGGTGAGCATGTATCGTGATTCCTGCATACCGCCTGTTGGCATGTGTGTTGGGACTAGTATATGTGGTGTCAACCGCCGCGCTGACTTGTCTTTTTACTATTGCAAACGCCGCCGCCGTGTGCGCCTTTTCCTTCATTTGGATGTTCCGCGCCGGGCGGCGGCGTCACCTCAGACGCTCCTGCGTCCTCATTGGCTGCTTGTCTGGTGGACGTTGCGCTCTTCAGGGGGGCGGGGCCTGGCGCGCCCTGCGTCACGGCTCGCTCTGGCCCGCCCTTCGAGGTTCGTTTGGCGCCATTTCCCTGTACATTTGCGCGCGCGTGTGTAACTGTCCCCCCTCCCGCGGTCTGTAAGTGCCCTTGCGGGTGACTTTAATACTCATTATTTACTGTGTATGGCTCTGACGCCCCTTCTTCTCATTCTGTCTTTCAGATGGGTGAATCCAGTGGCTTCTCCCAGCCCGGTGTAATTGTAGTTGGGCCTAGTATAATTACTCCCACTTCCCTAGCGGGTCATTGGGACATCCAGGGTTGCTTTATAGCGTCAATCCCTACTGGCATATTGTGCCTAATAATCACCATATGGAGGCATCCCAGGATAATGGGACCGGGGTTCCTTCGGGACAAGCCCGGCGGTGTGTAGCTTGTGGGGTCTCACCTATCAGCGGTGACAGCGCACGGGTCTGTGTTCCTTGCGCACAGCAGGCGCTAACGTTGCAACCCGCCCCTCCGGTGGCTTGGCCTGCACCTCGTCTCACTTCACCTACTCCCCCAAGCTTGAGTCTGACCCCCATTGAATTACATACAAGCGGGGATTCTCAACCTGATGTGTCTGCTAGACTGGCCAGTGTTGAAAAATTGATTGCTAATACCTTAGCGCGTAAGGCCTCCGCTAAAAAGCGTCACTTAACTCCTGATGCCACTCCTATGGAATCTGATGAGTTGTTGCATCTGTATGGCTACACCCCATCGGACGAAGGGGAGCTGTTTTATGACTCAGGGTCATCTGACGAGAGACTCAGGGGTCATGACGATTCTGGCTCTGACCCTGGACCCCGGATGATACTGACAGACTGCTGGTCCAGATATTTGAGGTTTTGTCCATCTCTCCCCCTGTTGCGGCTCCCAGGCAAAGGGGTGAGCTTTTTCATACTGCTAAAGCTCGTTTGGAATTTCCTGAGCAAACCCATTTCAATAACCTCGTGCTTAAGGAGTGGGAACGTCCCAGTAGACTTCCTGGTATACCTAAGAGTTGGAACAGAAAGTATCCCTTTCCTGCTGATATGGTCAAGTGCTGGTCATCGCCCCCTGAGGTCGATGCTCCTATTCTAGGGTTGTCTAACACCTCTATTATGCACTCCCCTGACACTACTATGCTGCTGGACGCTGAGGACCGGCGCATTGACCAATTGGCGTGTCATGCCTTTGCATTTGTGGGGGCGGCGCTGCGCCCGGTTTGCGCCTCGACCCTGATCAGAAGTGTACTTGAAGGTTCTGATGAAGTGCCACCTGATACGTTTAATGCACTGTCTAACTGTGATGTGTTTGTAAACTTTATCCTATCTGCCTTGGATGATTCCATTAGGATGTGTGCCAGAACCTCTGCCTTGGCGGTAGCTATACGCCGCGCGGTTTGGCTGCGCCAGTAAGAGAGCCCTTACTGGGCTTCCATTTAAGGGGCTACGCCTGTTTGGGGACCACCTAGACCTTTTTGCTAGAGGAGGTAAGGTCCCCCAGTGCAGGCGGCAGTCTCTGCCCTTTCGGGGGCCAGGGCCCCCCTTCACTCCCCTACCGCGGTGCTAAGCAGGGAAAAAGGGTGTCCTTCGCGGGGGCGCGTGCAGATTCCTGGCTTAGGAGCAGAGGACGGCGTCCTGGCTCTTCCTGGGGGTCTAAGCCGAAACCCTCTCCCAAGCCCCCGCAGGCATGATGGGGCGCCCTCGCCCATCAGGGTGGGGGGACGGCTACAGCACTTTGCGCACGTCTGGAGGCATCACGTCTCAGACAGGTGGATTCAGGAGGTAGTGTCCTCTGGTTACAAGATAGAGTTTACTCTGCGCCCCCCCCCCCCCCCCCCAAGATTCATCAAGTCCCGGATCCCCCAGGACCCTGTCTCAGCTCAGGCCTTGATGCAGGCCGTGCAAGGCCTTCTGGATCTGGGGGTCATTTGCAGGGTCCCCTTAAGAGAAAGAGGCAAGGGGTTCTATTCCAACCTTTTCACAGTCCCCAAAAAAGATGGGTCAGTCAGGCCCATTCTGGATTTAAAGATCCTCAACAAATTTGTCAGAAACAGGCGCTTTCGCATGGAAACTCTGCGCTCGGCCATTGGCTCCCTGCGCCCAGGGGATCTCATGACATCGGTGGACATCAAAGATGCTTACCTTCACATCCCTGTGTTCCCAGGACACCAAAGGTTTCTCAGATTCGCGTTGGAAGATCAACATTACCAATTTGTGGCCCTGCCATTTGGCCTCACCTCAGCTCCCAGAGTGTTCACCAAGGTGCTGGCGGGGGTGATGTCTCTTGTAAGGTCAAGGGGCATACGCGTGCTGCCCTACCTGGACGACATACTCATCACCTCTCGGTTGGAGCTGGTGGTGTCCACCCTGGAGTCCTTCGGCTGGGTGATCAATCACCCCAAGTCCTCTCTGTCCCCTTCCTCTGTGACCCCATTCCTGGGAATGATTCTGGATACGATTCAGTCAAGGATATTCCTTCCTCAACAGAAGGTGGAAGCTCTAACTGCGCAGGTGAGGCTCCTGCTATCGTGCCCCCAGGCCTCCCTCAGGCAGGGAATACAGTTGGTGGGTCTGATGGTGGCGTGCTTCGAGGCGGTGCCCTTTGCTCAGTTCCATTTGAGGCCTCTACAACTTCACCTTCTGTCAGTATGGGACAAGGATCCAATGTCCTTGGACGGGATCTGTGTGCTTCCCCCCTTGGTCAGACGGCCCTTTCGTGGTGGCTGGACCACAGGAACTTGCTGGGGGGCAGGTCCTTTCTGGCCCCCTCCTGGGAGACAGTCACCACGGATGCCAGTCTGTCAGGATGGGGGGGATTCTGGAAGTCCCTGCGGTTCCAGGGGAGGTGGGGCCCTCAGGAGGCCCACTTACCCATAAACATCCTGGAACTGCGGGCAATCAGGTTGGTACTGGAGCAGTTGACCAATCACCTGAGGGGTCTGTCTGTGCAGGTGCGCTCAGACAACAGGACAGCGGTTGCCTACATCAACCATCAGGGAGGGACCCGGAGCAGGAGGGCCCTCCAGGAGGTGTCGCGGATTCTGACATGGGCAGAGGCCAATGTTCAATGCATTTCGGCTGTGTACATCCCGGGGGCAGAGAATCTACTGGCAGACTCTCTGAGCAGGGGGACCTCTCGTCAGGGAGAGTGGTCCCTCTGCAACAGGGTATTCCAGTCCCTGTGTCACCGTTGGGGTCTACCGGATGTGGATCTGTTTGCATCCCGTCACAATCACAAGCTCCAGGCTTTTGTCTCCCTGTCTCAGGATCCTCTGGCCTTGGCCACAGATGCTTTGTCCATGTCATGGCAGGAATTTCGGCTCCTGTATGTCTTTCCTCCATTCCCCCTGCTGGGCAGGGTCCTGCGCAAGATTGCTCTGGAAGGGGTGCCAGTGATTCTGGTGGCCCCCAGGTGGCCAAGAAGAGTGTGGTTCGCAGACGTGGTGCAGATGGCAGTAGATCAGTACGTCCTGCCAGGAGTGCCAGATCTGCTCACTCAGGGTCCCTTACGTCATCCCAATTTACAAACTCTGGCTTTGACGGCCTGGCTGCTGAAACCTCCATCTTGATGGAGAAAGGCTTGTCTGCCTCGGTGGTTGAGACCATGGTGAAGGCTAGGATTATAGGGTTTGGCGTGCTTACATTGACTGGTGTGAGTCTAGGTCAATTCCCTGTCGGGTGTTCTCAGTTCCCAGGGTTCTGGAGTTTTTACAGCAAGGGTTGGAGTCGGGTCTCCAGCTCAGTACTTTCAAGGGTCAGGTTTCTGCCCTGTCTGTCTTCTTTCAGAAGTCTTTTGCTCAACATTCCTTGGTCAAGACTTTCTCTCAGTGGGTTACTCATGTGCGTCCCCCACGAAAACCTATGGTCCCTGTTTGGGATTTGAATTTGGTCTTGTCTGCCTTGCAGGGTGCTCCCTTTGAACCTATTCAGGATGCTGCTCTGGCTGTACTTACCCTCAAGGTTGTCTTTCTGGTGGCTATTACTTCGGTCAGGCGTGTGCCTGAGCTGGTGGCTCTGTCTATCCGGCCCCCATACTTTGAGAGACACCAGGATAAGGTGGTGTTCCGCTTTAAGCCGGATTTCCTGCCTAAGGTGGTGTCTGCTTTTCATTTGAACCAGGATATTGTTCTTCCTTCCTTGTGCCCTAATCCTAGCAATGCTAAGGAAAGGGTTTTGCATTCCTTGGATGTGGTCAGGTGTCTGAAGTATTACCTAGTAGTCACTGCGCCCTTCAGGAAGACTGATGCTCTTTTTGTGGTCCCTTCTGGTCCTAGGAAGGGGTTGGCTCCTGCCAAGTCTACTATCAGCAAATGGATACGTCAGGCTGTGATTCAGGCCTATTCTGCTAAGGGGAAGAGTCCTCCCTTCCGCCTTACTGCTCATTCTACTTGTGCTATTGGTGCCTCTTGGGCCTTCCAGCACCAGGCTTCTGTTGAACAAGTTTGCAAGGCCGCTACTTGGTCTTCTGTTCATACCTTTTTAAAGTTTTACAAGGTTGACGTTAAGGCCTCAGCTGATGCTGTTTTTGGCCGCAAGGTTTTGCAGGCGGCAGTGGTTTAAACTGCCTGCTGTTACCTTTTTTGTTGGGGATCCCACCCTGCTTTATGGATACTGCTATTGGATGTCCCAAGTGTAAGTAATCTATCTGGGGCAGGACGTACTGTATACTAAGAATAATACAATTCTGTGAAGTACTCACCTGTAGAATTGGTATTATGAGTATACAGTATGTCCTGCTCCACCCCACCCTGTTGTTGCATTATTCTGGATCCCCTGTATGGTGATTGTCATCATTGTTATAGTTACCAGTTTTTGGGTAGTTAAATTCTCCCGGTTTTTTGTTCACTGCTTTTCAATGCTGGGGATTTGTGGGAGGTCCCCAGGTATTTGAGGAGCCTGTTTTGCATGTCCCTGGAGTGCAGCGCCATCTGGCGGAGGATAACCCAAGTTTAAGTAATCTGTCTGGAGCAGGACGTACTGTATACTCATAATACCAATTCTACAGGTGAGTACTTAACAGAATTGTATTTTGTGGCCTTGCCCTTCGGCCTCACTTCAGCTCCCAGGGTGTTCACCAAGGTGCTGGCTGGCGTGATGTCTCTGCTCAGATGTCAGGGCGTCCGCGTGCTTCCCTATCTGGACGACATTCTCATCACTTCCCAGTCTCTACATCAGGCAGAGTTGGATACTCAGCTGGTGGTGTCTACTCTGGAGTCATTTGGATGGGTGATCAACCACCCCAAGTCCTCACTCTTCCTTGGTAATTCCATTCCTAGGAATGAATCTGGATACAGTTCAGGCAAGGATCTTCCTTCCTCAACAGAAGGTGGACAGTCTGATTGCACAGGCTCAGTCCCTCCTAGCTTGTCCCCATCCCTCCATCAGGCAGGGGATGCAGCTGGTGGGCCTGATGGTGGCATGATTCGAAGCGGTCCCTTATGCTCAGTTCCACTTGAGGCCCCTGCAACTTCACCTATTGTCAGTATGGGACAAGGACCCAGCGTCCCTGGACAGGGTCTGTGTGCCCTCCTCCCTGGTCAGGAGGTCCCTCTCGTGGTGGATGGACTCAAGGAACCTGTTGGGGGGCAGATCCTTTCTTGCCCCTTCCTGGGAGACGGTCACCACGGATGCCAGTCTGTTAGGTTGGGGGGGTTTCTGGAAGTCCCTGCGGTTCCAGGGGAGGTGGGGCCCTCAGGAGGCCCACACACCTATCAATGTCTTGGAACTGCGGGCGATCAGGCTAGTTCTGGCTCACTTGACTACTCACCTTCGGGGCCTGCCTGTTCAGGTGCGCTCGGACAACCAGACGGCAGTCGCCTACATCAATCATCAGGGAGGGACCCGGAGCAAGGGGGCCCTCCAGGAAGTGTCTCTGATCCTGACTTGGGCGGAGGCCAATGTCCCCTGCATATCAGCTGTGTACATCCCGGGGGTGGAAAATCACCTGGCGGACTCTCTGAGCAGGGGGACCTCTCGCCAGGGAGAATGGTCCCTATGCAGCAGGGTGTTTCAATCTCTGTGTCTCCGTTGGGGCCAACCAGATATGGATCTGTTTGCGTCCCGCCACAATCACAAGCTCCCAGCTTTTGTCTCTCTGTCCCAGGATCCTCTGGCCTTGACCTCGGATGCGCTAGCAATGTCATGGCAGGACTTTCAGTTCCTGTATGTCTTCCCTCCAATCCCCCTGCTGGGCAGGGTTCTGCGCAAGATTGCTCTGGAAAGGGTGCCAGCAATTCTGGTGGCCCCCAGGTGGCCAAGAAGAGTGTGGTTCGCAGACGTGGTACAGCTGGCGGTAGATCAGTACGCTCTGCCCTTGGTGCCAGATCTGCTCACTCAGGGCTCACTACGCCATCCCAATTTACAAACTCTGGCTTTGACGGCTTGGCTGCTGAAACCTCCATCTTGATGGAGAAGGGGCTGTCTTCCTCGGTTGTGGATACTTTGATTAAAGCTAGGAAGAAGTCTTCCTCTTCCATTTATTACAGGGTTTGGCATGCCTACATTGACTGGTGTGAGTCTAAGTCTCTTCCCTGTCGTGTGTTCTCTATTCCCAGGATTCTGGAGTTCCTGCAGCATGGGTTGGAGATGGGGCTCCAACTCAGTACTCTGAAGGGTCAGGTTTCTGCCCTGGCTATTTTCTTCCAGAAGTCCTTTGCTCAGCACCCTCTGATCAGGACTTTTTTCCAGGGGGTCACTCATGTGCGCCCCCCACGTAAGCCTATGGTGCCTGTTTGGGATCTGAACTTGGTTCTGTCAGCCTTGCAGGGTGCTCCCTTTGAACCTGTGCAGGATGCTGCCTTGGCCATTCTTACACTCAAGGTTGTATTTCTGGTGGCTATCACTTCTGTCAGGCGTGTGTCTGAGTTGACGGCGCTTTCCATTCAGCCCCCCTTCTATGAGAGACACCAGGACAAGGTGGTGTTTCGTTTCAAACCTGACTTTCTGCCTAAGGTAGTGTCTGCTTTTCATTTGAATCAGGATATTGTTCTTCCTTCTTTGTGCCCTAATCCTAGCAATGCTAAGGAGAGGGTTTTGCACTCTTTGGATGTGGTTAAGTGTCTGAAGTACTATCTGGTGGCTACTGCACCTTTCAGGAAAACTGATGCTCTTTTTGTGGTCCCTTCTGGTCCTAGGAAGGGTTTGGCTCCTGCCAAGTCTACTATCAGCAAGTGGATTCGTCAGGCTGTGATTCAGGCCTACTCTGGGCCTCTTGGGCTTTTCAGCACCAGGCTTCTGTTGAACAAGTTTGCAAGGCCGCTACTTGGTCTTCTGTTCATACCTTTTCAAAGTTTTACAAGGTTGATGTTAGGGCCTCAGCTGATGCTGCTTTTGGCCTAAAGGTTCTGCAGGCGGCAGTGGTTTAAACTGTCTGCTGCTGATTTTTCTTGGGGATCCCACCCTACTTATGGACACTTCTATTGGATGTCCCAACTGTAAGTATTAGATTTGGAGCAGGACGTACTGTATTCTAAGAATAATACAATTCTGTGATTACTCACCTGTAGAATTGGTATTATGAGTATACAGTACGTCCTGCTCCAACCCACCCTTGGTTGCATTATCTTGGATCCCCTGTATGGTGATTGTTATCCTTGTTATAGTTGATAGTTTGGATTGTTTAATTCTCCCGGCTTCTCATTAACTGCTTTTCAATGCTGGGGATGTGTGGGGGGTCACTGGGTATTTGAGGGGCCGGGAGGAGCCTATTTTCGATGTCTCTGCAGTCCAGCGCCATCTGGCAGAGTATATCCCAACTGTAAATATTAGATTTGGAGCAGGACGTACTGTATACTCATAATACCAATTCTACAGGTGAGTAATCACAGAATTGTATTTTTTCATTTTTATTTAGTTGTGTATGTGCCACGGACCCCTAGGTTGTTTGGCATTGTTTTCATATGCATTTTAGGGACTTTTGTGTTGAGCTGCAAATGTGATTTGGGCTGTGTAAAAGATGCATTCTTTAATGGTAGAATTGCTGTCTTTCTAGCGCTCTCAGCCGGCACTAGGAGTCACTAGTGCATTGCCTTATACAAGGCCAGTGTCAGGCACCGCTTACCTGGGCCCCGTTCCAGCGCTGGTCCTGGGCGCCCCACCGCAGCTGCAGCGTCTGTGCGACGGCCGCGTCAGGCAGCGGCGGCGGTTGGCGCGGCTGCCAGCACCGCTCTTGGCCGTCCTTGCTCCCGTCCTCCTCTGTCACGTGCTCGCGCACGAGCACGTTCTTCTTATGTCCTCTTCTTCTTATTCTTCTTCTTCTTATGGCCAGTGCGCATTCAGGGTCCTCCCTCTTCTTCTGTCGGGCCAATGAGCCCTGGAATTACACAGTGGGCCAATGAGCCCAGGTAGGGACTGGATGGCATTCCCATTGTTTTGGCCAATCATTACTATGATCCTGTATGCACCAATCACAATACCTTCCCTCCTATGTCTGTCCCTATAAAGCTCTTTTCCCCGCAGTTGCTTGTTGCCTGTGATAGCGCCTTGTACCCTGCATTGTCTTGATTACCCTTGTTTGATCTCCGTTGCCGACCTCTGCCTGAACCGACTAATCTGATCTCCGTTGCTGACCTCTGCCTGAACCGACTATTCTCGATCTGATCTCCGTTGCCGACCCCTGCCTGAACCGACCATTCTCGATCTGATCTCCGTTGCCGACCTCTGCCTTGTACCTTGACCTTGAGCTGTCTTTCCCCTCTGTACCGCTGCGAACTCAGATTTCCCCGTGTCAACCTTTGGCCTGTCTCTGGACTTCCGCTACACTCGCTCTTAGCCATTGGTTCTTCAGACCTCTTACCAGTAAGCTCTCATCCTTTGAGCCATTGAAGTCCTGGGGGCAACTGATCCTGGGCAGGCGTATACTGCGTCCCGGCAAGCGGGGGCTCCTACAGGTGAAGCTGGCTGTGGAGATTGGGGGTTGAGGGCTTACCTAGAGGGTTGGAGTTACCAGAGCATGACATTATCACAGGCCACAACATGGATGACCTGGTACAGCAGGTGCAAGCTATGGCCACAGCGATCAACCAGCTCGCTCAAAGGGTGGCCACCCAGGAGTCTCGTCAAATGCCGACTTCCTCTGTACCACCTCATTTCTCCGAACCGAAGATTCCTTTGCCTGAAATTTTTTTGGGAGAGCGAGCAAAATTCTCTAACTTCAAGAATTCATGCGAACTATATTTCAAGCTGAGGCCTGTCTCCTCTGGCACTGAGACCCAACGAGTAGGCTTAGTCATCTCTCTACTTCAAGGAGACCCGCAGTCCTGGGCCTTTAGTTTGCCGAGTCATGATATTGCCTTACAATCTGTAACTGCATTTTTCAACGTTATGGGCGTCCTATACGCTGACCCGGATTCACAGTCTACCGCAGAGAATAGGCTTCGGGGCTTAAAACAAGGGCGCAATTCGGCTGAAGATTACAGTGCTCAATTCCGCCGCTGGGCTATCGAAGCTAGATGGAACGATCCCGCTCTGTGTAGTCAGTTCAGGGTGGGGCTGTCGGAAAGCATCAAGGATGCTTTAGTCAATTTTCCTCCGCCAACGGACCTAGATCAATTAATGCAGGTCTCCATTAAAATAGACCGACGTCTTAGAGAAAGGGCCAGGGAGAGAGTCAGGGCTCCCACGTCCTTCAGTCCAGTCCAAGGTCATAGGTCTCCAGTTCCCCGTGGGGAAAGTACCTCATCATTTCCCCAGGAAGAACCTATGCAATTAGGGAGAACCCGCTTATCCCAAGAAGAGAAACAGCGTAGGCGATCCGAGGAGTTATGCCTGTATTGCGGGAATTCTGGTAATTTTGCAGGGTCCTGTCCCAACAAGGGGAGACCGGCGGAAAACTTCCACACCCAGACCAGGTAGAGAGTACTGATCTGGGTGAGTCAGTTTGCAACTCTCGCCAAAATAAAATGCTAGTCCCTATTGACCTGTTTTGGGGTTCTTCTAAGCTAACAGTTTCCGCCTTTATCGACAGTGGTGCGGCGGGAAACTTTTTGGACAGGAGTATGATCTACAGTTTAGGAATCCCTTTAGTTCCTCTAGAAAGATCCCTTCAAGTTTTGGCTATCAATGGGAAGGCTATCCAGGGGGGACCTATAAATACCAAGACCCCACCTCTTCGGTTAATCGTTGGCTCTTCCCACTCTGAATTCTTAGAATTTTTCATCTTCGACTGTCCAGAAACTCCGGTGGTTTTGGGATACCCCTGGTTACAACTCCACAGCCCGGTGTTAGATTGGCGGGTTGGGGAGTTGATCAAGTGGAGTGACCATTGTAAAAATCACTGCTTCACTACAGGCCTCAGAAGTGTGCAAGTTTTACCTCAGGGATTACCTCAGCCATATGCAGACTGGGTAGATGTCTTCTCTGAACGTTCTGCTGATACTCTTCCTCCACATCGGTCTTATGACTGCCCTATTGACTTGCTTCCTGGCACGATTCCCCCGAGGGGAAAAATCTATAATCTTACTCTGCCCGAAGAGCAAGCAATGAGGGAGTACATCACCGAAAATTTAAGGAAGGGATTTATCTGCCCCTCTACCTCACCTGCCGGGGCCGGATTCTTTTTTGTAGAGAAAAAAGATGGCGGCCTGAGACCATGCATTGATTATCGAGCCTTGAATTAGATCACTGTAAAGAACCGATACCCCTTGCCCTTGATCGGGGATCTGTTCAATCAAGTCACAGGGTCCCAAATTTTTTCCAAATTGGATTTAAGAGGGGCATACAATCTGATTCGCATCCGGCAGGGAGATGAGTGGAAGACTGCATTTAATGTGAAAGACGGCCATTACGAATACCTGGTCATGCCTTTTGGTCTTTGTAATGCGCCAGCCGTCTTTCAAGATTTTGTCAATGATATTTTTAGAGAGTATCTCGGTAGATTTGTGGTCATCTATTTGGATGATATTCTCATTTTTTCTAAATCTTTATTGGAGCACAGACGTCATGTTAAGTTGGTACTGCAAAAATTAAGAGAGAACAATTTATTCGCCAAACTTTCTAAATGCTTGTTTGAGGGCACCACAGTTCCCTTTCTAGGGTATTTTATCACAAACCAGGGTTTGGAGATGGATGCGGGGAAAGTTTCGGCGGTTCAGGATTGGGTTCAACCCAAGACCCTAAAAGAATTACAACGTTTTCTAGGTTTTGCAAATTTTTACCGACGTTTCATCAAAGGCTTTTCTCATGTTGTAGCACCTCTTACTAACCTTGCCCGCAAGGGGGCTTTTACTGCTAACTGGTCTCCCTCTGTCTGTGAGGCCTTCCTGACCTTAAAACGGGCCTTTACTTCGGCACCTGTGTTAATTCATCCAGATATTCTTAAAGCCTTCATTGTTGAAGTGGACGCTTCTGAGCTGGGGGTGGGTGCAGTTTTGTCGCAATACTCTGGTAACCCTGAGCGTCTCCATCCTTATTTTTGCTTATTTTTCACGTAAATTCAGTACCGCGGAACAAAATTATGATGTCGGTAATAGGGAACTATTAGCTATTAAACTCATTACATCCCATAACTGTGTATACCGATCACAAAAATCTTGAATACATTGGGTCTGCCAAGAGGTTGAACTCTCGTCAGGCACGTTGGGCATTATTCTTCTCGCGTTTTAATTTTATTATTACTTTCAAGCCGGGTGTAAAAAATACTAAAGCGGATGCTCTATCTCGCATGTTCGGTGAATGTAAGGATCGGGGTGATACTGGTGATCCGATTCTACCTATGGGTTGTGTGGTCGGGGCATTACTTCCTGATCTCTGTAACACCTTGGCGCCGTTTCAAGACGAGTCTCCTAGTGATGTTCCCTTGGTTTGTACCGCCACATTTGCGTTCAGATGTAATTCGCGAATTTCACGATGCTAAAACTGCTGGTCATGTGGGTAGCCGAAAAACGTTTATGCTTGCCCGTCGCCATGTATGGTGGCCAACCATGAGACGCGATATTACTGCCTTTATCGACGCTTGTACTGTTTGTGCTCGAAGTAAAGGGGTTCACAAGGCTCCCAGTGGCGGTTTGGTTCCTCTTGAAATCCCTGCTGAACCATGGACTCATATTTCTATGGATTTTATTGTAGATTTGCCTTTATCACACGTGAATACTGTTATTTGGGTGGTCGTAGATCGTTTCAGTAAGATGGCACACTTCGTTCCTTTGGCCAAGCTTCCTTCTGCACCAGAGCTTTCTCGACTATTTACTTAACACATTTTTCGTATTCATGGTATTCCGTCCAATATAGTCTCTGATCGGGGTGTCCAATTTACTTCCCGTTTTTGGAAACATTTCTGTTCACGGCTGGGTATACAGATCTCTCTTTCGTCTGCCTACCATCCCCAGTCCAATGGGCAGACGGAAAGAACTAATCAAACTTTGGAACAGTACTTAAGGTGTTATGTCTCTGATGCCCAAGAACAATGGGCAGAATTTATTGATTTCGCCGAATTTGCTTACAATAACACGCCTAGTGAGAGTACCAAGGTATCTCCTTTTTATTGTAACTTAGGGAAAAATCCTAGAGCTTCTTCCCTTTCAGGGTCACCTTCCAATCTGCCGGCGTTGGAGGAGTGGCTTCAAGAACGGAAGAATATCTGGACACACGTTTAGGAGATTCTTAAGACCACTGGTTTGAGGTATAAGAAATTTGCCGACCGCCGCAGATCACAGGAACCTACTCTTCGAGTAGGCGATCTAGTTTGGGTCTCCACTAAAAATATTGCGCTCTGTCAGCCATCTAGCAAATTAGGTCCAAAATGTATTGGTCCTTTTCCTATTATCAAGAAGTTGAATAATGTGTCTTTTAAAGTTCAACTCCCGCCGACCATAAAAATACCCAATTCTTTCCATGTTTCTCTGTTAAAACCGGCGAAGAATGCTCCTCTTCCTGGTCCTGCTCCAATTCTTCTTGATAATGAGCCCGAGTATGAAGTGAATAAGATCTTGGATTCACGTAAAGTGCGTAATTCTTTACAGTATTTGGTGGATTGGGTTTGCTATGGTCCGGAGGAAAGATGCTGGGTGGCAGCGAGGGATGTTCATGCCCAGGCTCTTGTCAGAAGGTTCCATCGTGACAATCCAGGGAAACCGGGTGAGGGTCCGGAGGCCCCTCGTGAAGGGGGGGGTAGTGTCAGGAACCGCTTACCTGGGCCCCGTTCCAGCGCTGGTCCTGGGCGCCCCACCGCAGCTGCAGCGTCTGTGCGACGGCTGCGTCGGGCGGCGGCGGTTGGCGCGCCTGCCAGCACCGCTCTCGGCCGTCCTCGCTCCCGTCCTCCTCTGTCACGTGCTCGCGCGCGAGCACGTTCTTCTTATGTCCTCCGGCGTCGCTGCTCTCAGCGCGGCCGCCGGAGGTAATTGCTGGCCAGTGCGCATTCAGGGTCCTCCCTCTTCTTCTGTCGGGCCAATGAGCCCTGGAATTACACAGTGGGCCAATGAGCCCAGGTAGGGACTGGATGGCATTCCCATTGTTTTGGCCAATCATTACTATGATCCTGTATGCACCAATCACAATACCTTCCCTCCTATGTCTGTCCCTATAAAGCTCTTTTCCCCGCAGTTTCTTGTTGCCTGTGATAGCGCCTTGTACCCTGCATTGTCTTGATTACCCTTGTTTGATCTCCGTTGCCGACCTCTGCCTGAACCGACTAATCTGATCTCCGTTGCCGACCTCTGCCTGAACCGACTATTCTCGATCTGATCTCCGTTGCCGACCCCTGCCTGAACCGACCATTCTCGATCTGATCTCAGTTGCCGACCTCTGCCTTGTACCTTGACCTTGAGCTGTCTCTCCCCTCTGTACCGCTGCGAACTCTGATTTCCCGGTGTCAACCTTTGGCCTGTCTCTGGACTTCCGCTACACTCGCTCTTAGCCATTGGTTCTTCAGACCTCTTACCAGTAAGCTCTCATCCTTTGAGCCATTGAAGTCCTGGGGGCAACCGATCCCGGGCAGGCGTATACTGCGTCCCGGCAAGCGGGGGCTCCTACAGGTGAAGCTGGCTGTGGAGATTGGGGGTTGAGGGCTTACCTAGAGGGCTGGAGTTACCAGAGCGTGACAGCCAGCTGCCGACTGAAAGCGAGTGCAAGCTGAGCGCTGGCTGGCTCCAGCCGCCCCAGCAGTGAGGGCGCTCATAGCGCCTTGAGATGCTGATCTAGTACGCGATAGAAAATGTAATAAATTTTGCCCCAGTTTATTTAGGTCAGTAGTTCACTTTCTATTGTTTACCATGGCTAACACAATACAACACACTGAGCCTGATTTATAAAGCATCAGCGGCACTCAGCGCCACTTTTTGCCTCAGCGGCACTCGGAGAAAAAAACTAAAACAGGCTGCGCAGATTCAGGCACCAGCTAGCATCTTATTTAACACTTACTCTGGGCGCTGTAGGTTTTTTCATGCTTATAACTAATATTATGCATATTTCTTTGTACAGAACTTGCATTGTGACTTGTCAGTGTAATCTCAGGACCTATATGTCGCCAAATGTCTTTTTCCCGACTCCTCCTCCACAACACTCTACCAAGAGACTGCCTCCCCTTGACCCCAAGGGGACAGGAAGCGCCAGGGAAGTTTAAAAAGTCAGTCACTCTACCCCTTCTTCAGTGTCTTTCCTGTACCTATTAGGGAAAACCGAGAAGTCCTGGGTTCATCTGCTTTTGTTGGGCTAAGAGGTTATTTTTGGGTTTTACTTTTTAATTTTTAAGGGGGTCGTTCAAACACAAACTTCCAGATTTTTTTCTTGCCTTCCTAGAGTTCCTTTTCCCAAGGAGCTGTGGGGAAGGACTTCAGGGAATCCATTTTTTGGGCGCTTCAGGAAGGCTTAGGAGGAAGGATTCCAGGTGAGCAGGGTCTCACACCACCTTTCCTGAAGCTTAAGTAGTCCCAGCAGTGCTATAGAACTTCTAGCCTAACAGGGCTCGAGTGCTGGTAGCCAGCACTTCCAGGAAGCACCTGCTTCTGCTGCGGGAATAGCGGTGCACATGCCATGCTATCGCCACTGAGGCACCAGAAATTGCCTTAAGGGGTAAGCGCCATCCTTCCTCGCCACCGCCATGCTGGGGGAGGTCCCAGGCTGGACTGACTCGCACTGTACATTGCACATATCTTCTGCTTTTACATAGATGGCAGAATGTGGTGGTCGGTGTGCAGGAGGAGAGGTCTCCGTTCTTTGCCAGGGGGCCATGGCAGACCAATTCAGGCCTAAGGTAGGCTGGGCAGTTGCCTGTTGAAAAATGTATTTTTATTGAAATGGCAGCTTAGATATGTTTGTGTGTTTATCATCATCATCATGAATCATCTGCCAGAAAGAAGTCTGATAGTAAATCAGACAAGCCGAGCCCTAAATCATGAACTTGCCCTTTATGTAATAAAATTCTGCCCTCTAATTCAAATAGATCACTTTGTTACCTTTGTACTGGGAAAGTAGTTGATAGGGAAAGTACTTCAGTTTTTCAGGGTATGGTGCACTCTCAGAGTGAAATTGACACCTTTAAGTGTATGCAAGTGAGGAAGAGGGAGAGCTAGTGGATGATGATTCAGCTACTAAGGGGAGGTCTAAACTTAATCCAGAAGATTCATTGCAATTAGGGTTTCGTTAAATTAAAAAATTTACCCTAGAGCGCCCAAAAACCTGGAAGGTATGTATGCGGAATTAGAAGGTAAGCCTACTCTTACTTTCCCTTTAAACCAGCACATTAAAGATGATATTTGTGCAGAGTGGAAAGGATCCGTTAGACAAGAAAGCAGAGGTTTATCTTAAGAGGCTTTGGGATAATGTGTCTGCAGCCATTTCTTAGATTTCCCTGGCAGCTAAATTTCTGTTGGATGCCCCTTCTGGGGCTATCCGTTTATCAGCTAAAGCCCTCGCCTTCACAAATAACTCTAGGAGAGCTTTATGGTTGAAAAGTTGGGAAGCTGACCTTACAGCTAAAAATAAGCTTTGTGCTATGTCTTTTGAGGGTTCCTGGATTTGGACCTGGGTTACAAGAAATACTCATTAAAGTGGCAGATAAAAAAGAAAATTTCCCAGACCTCCCCCTAAAAAGAATTTTTTTTCCTAAGAAAAACTACAAGATTTTTCGTTGACAAATGAAAGATCAAAAACCACAAGCAAGTGTCAGGAGATGGCAGGCCCCAAAGCCCAATAACAAGCAGAGAGGATACCTCTCTGCCGCAGCTCAGCAAGAATCTTTCAACAAACCAACTTCACAATGACAATCGTACAGTGGGAGAAAGGTTAGCCTGGATTCAGATTTCAGACAACAGGTGGCTTCACAATCTGGTTTGTCAGGCATTCAAACTAGTTCCGAATCCTTCAGGCAAACAAATCCTCTGGACAAGACTCATCGCCAGGTACTAATGGGGGCAGTTCGAGTTCTTTTTCTCAAGAGAATCAATCAACTTGCCCCTGTGAAGGAACAGGGGTGGGGCTTTTATTCCACCCTGTTTTTGGTGAACAAACCAAACGGATCTCACAGGTTAATCTTGAATCTAAAAATGTTGAATCCATTTATTGTGTATCGAAAATGGAGTTGGTTATGTCAACAATCCCCTTGCTGGAGTAGGACTGCTTTATGGCTTCAATAGATCTTATGGAGGCTTATTATCACATTCCCATCCACTGGGAATCTCAGTCCTTTTTAAGAGCAGCCTTTTTCTGGAAGGGGCAGATTTGGCACATTCAGTTTGTAGCCCTTTGCTTTTGGGCTCCAAGGGTCTTTACCAAAGTGATGGTGGAAGTGGCAGCTTATCTAAAACTAAGACTTGCAAGGGAGGATAATACCTTACTTAGATGACATCCTGATTGTTGCTATGTTAGAAAGGTTGTTGACACAGATTCAATTAGCTTCAGACCCTGAAATCCTTGGGGTGGTTCATAAGTTCAGAGAAATCAAATCTTGTCCGGGGCAATCAAAGACATTTCTAGGGATAATGCTGGATTCAAGAGCCCAAATGTATGTTGTTCCACAGGAAAAGAGTGAGTCATTTAAATTCCAGAGTTTTCAGCTCACACCAGCTCCCACGATATGGGAAGCCATGTCGTTATTGGGTCTCATGACCTCCTACATCCCAGCAGTAGAATGGACTCAAGCTCATTCAAGAATACTTCAACTTTTCTGGAATGGTCAGCAGGGAACTCTGGATGACAAAATTTGCCTGTCTGGTCCAGTTTGTTCCTTTCTAGATTGGTGGCGATTTACGCCCAATCTGGATAGAGGAGTTCCATATATCAGAGAAAATGCAATTTGCATTACAACGGATGCCAGGGTTAGGGAGGCCAGGGACACTGCTTCGTATGGCTTGTGAACCAGGAAGAGTGTTCCCTTTCCTCAAACCAAAAGAGTTACAGGTGATCTGGTATGTGCTTCTACATTCTCAAAATTCGTTTTTTCAGAGCAATGTTCGGGTCTTGATGGACAGTGCAGTGTCAGTGGCCGTATGTGAACCGACAAGGTGGGACAATTAGCCCGGGGCTTATTGCGGTAGCAATGAGGACATTTGCCTGAGCAGAAAAGAATGTATTGTCCTTGAAGGCCCTGCACCTGAAGGGAAAATGAAATGTTCAGGCAGATTACCTAAGCCACACATTCTCCACCCAGGAGAATGGTGCCTGAATGAAAAGATTTTCCAAAAACTTTGTCAGAAATGGGGAACTCCCACAATAGATCTTTGCCTCTCAAGTAAATGCAAAACTTCCGTGATTCTTCTCTCTGAATTCGTGGGAAAACCCATTAGCAGTAGATGCATTGATGCAGGATTGGGGGGAGCCTTCCCACCCTTGATACTAATCTCAAGAGTTCTGAACAAGATTAGGAAAAAAGGTGATGTTAATATGTCTATATTGGCCCAAAAAAGTCTGGTTCCCAGTCCTCTTAGACCTAAGCCAGGAGAATCCATATATTCTTCCTTGCAGTCAGGATCTTCACCTAATGGGCCGATTCGGCACCCGCAAGTCAGGGAGTTGAGTCTGATGGCCTTGATGTTGAATGGAAAATCTTGGCGGATAAGGGGTTCTCAACTAAAGTTATATCCACTCTAATGTAGAGCAGGAAGCCAGTGACATAAAAAAAATGTATCGGAGAGTGTGGAAATCCTTTTGTAAATTCAACAGAAGTTTTCCTAAATTCATTCTAACCTCGCATTCCCAATATTCTAGAATTGCTTTACAAAGGTGTAGATATGGGGCTGAAAGCTACCACACTAAAAGTTTAGTTGCAGCCTTAATGCCTTTGTTGTATCCTCTCTCTTAACTGCTTTTGGTGAAATGCTTTTTAGTAGCAGGACAAAGGATAGAAGTAAAAAGTCGGGTTCCCACTGGGATCTTTCCTGAGTTCTAGAGGGACTGCTGTGGCCCTTTTTAATGATATGGATCTGCAGATTAGGGAGTTAACCCTAAAAACGTTTTTTCTGGTAGCTATTTGTTCTGCCAGGAGGATTAGTGAAATCCAAGACTCCCTCCCCCTTAGAGGATTTTGCAAGATAGGATAGTATTGAAAACTACCCAAAGTAGTCTCTAAATTTCATAAAGACCAGGAGATAATCTTGCCTTCCTTTTGTGATAATCCAAAGAACGAAAAAGAACGAAAAGGAGGCAAGGTTGGGAATTTTGGATGTGAGATGCTGTGTGCTTCAGTATTTAGAGAAGACACAAGAATGGAGGGTAGATGATGATTTATTTGTTCAGTTTAGGGGAACAAAAAAGGGTTCAAATGTAATATCGCTAGATGGCCTAGATTGGTCATAGTTAAAGCTTACAAAAATACAGGTCATGGCGCTCCTTTCAAAGTTAAAGCCCAATTCACTAGGACAGTTTCTGTTTCATGGGCAGAGCTGGCTGTAAGGCTGCAACCTTGGCTTCCTCAGATACATTTGTGAAGCACCATCGGCTTGATATTCTGGCCATGCAAGACTTCTTTCAGAAGTCATCCCACCCCAGGAGGTATTATATGTTATAATCTCGGTAGGGTGTTGTGGAGGAGGAGTTGGGAAATGCTGGATTACTGGAGGTAATATGTAAACACTGAGGAAGAGGTGAAGTGACAAACCTTTTAAACCTCTCTGATGCTTCCTGTCCCCTATGGGGTCAAGAGGAGGTGGTCTCTCGGTAGGGTGTCGTGTAGGAAAACATGTTACCAGTAAGAGTAATCCAGTATTTTTGTATAAAATCTTTTTTCTAGGCTTCTATTTGCTTATCGATGTGTAATTTGATCAACAACTAAAACACAGCTCAAACGCAGTGTAAAGTTTGTTCCCTGTTGTCCCCAGATGCTGATCAGCCCCAGGAAAAAGTACAGTACCAATCTTTTCAGGTTGGAAAGAAAATCATGAATACGTGGTGCAGCGCTGAAAAGACAGTGGTACAATGTAGCGCACACTGGTGCCACCAGGTGCTGACACAGGCTAGCCAATACTGGATGCAACTATCAAAGCAAATCAGTTAGCATTGGGCGATGCGTCTTCTAGTGTCATTGTAGTGGAGTGCAGCGCCAGTAAAGACAAAGATGCCAGCGCTCCTAAACTGGCGCTTTACCCACCAGAAAGATGCTAAATGGCGTACTTCATCAATAAGGCCTACTATTGCAGGAGGATTGGGTAATTAGAAAAAGATACAGCATCTGTGTATTGTGCCCTTATTATTAACACAGAAGCTACTTAAAGACAATTTTCAGGCTGCTAAAAAATAAAAAGCTATACTCCGCTTTTCTCCCACGCAGATCATCACTCCTAGTTTGGAACAGCAGCACTCACCTAAAAACCTGGATGTAGGTCCCTCGCCACCCTATACCAGTGAATGGAGAGGGGTGTGGTAGCTCTCTGTGACTGATGGGGAGCGTCGCCCATGTCTGAGCAAGACAGGAATAGAAGCCCGAACGAGAGAGCGGCACTGCGTGAGGTGCTGGGCAGCAAGGGGCCTGCATCCAGCCTTTCAGGTGAGCGCTGCTGTCCCGGACTAGGAGCGATGGTCTGTGTGGGAGAAAAGGTGAGTATATTTTTTTTTTTGACTGAAAATGTACTTTAATGGGAAAGTGCACTTTCTATGGCTTTTTTAAAGGTTTATTATTGTATGCCAAAATGACTGCTTTTCAAGCAGTTTTTTCTTGTGTTAGCAAGTGTGTGTGTGTGTGTGTGTGTGTGTGTGTGTGTGTGTGTGTGTGTTTTGAAGCAGTTATATCACTTGTATATCAAAGTCTACAAGAAGTGAGTCCTGTACACATTTCCTGTATAGAGTAAAGTATAAAAACTCTTCTGAAACCTGCTACTTTTGCGAAATAACCTCAAAACTGCGTCTTGATGGGAGTAGACGGAAAAGGCATTGCCAGTGTGAGATATTATGTTATTATTTTTAGTGTCCTAGATTTCATTTTTGTTCTGTATAGCTCATAGATGGCTTGAAGAGTAGAAACAATTATTTGTTACTGCAGGGCTTCTGTGGGCACATCTTATAATATAATATAATAAATCTTATACAATATCTGAGGCATCCCTATGAAGGAGGAGTAAAGTGTAAGATAATTACTAGCATTTTTTGACAAAGCTAAACTCCTTAAGCTACTGTGAATGAGCTGTTTTGCATAATTGTGTAATATTAAATACCCATATAAACATGCTAGATAGTTAGAAAGGATCTACTTATATACCCCAACTAAAATAATCTGCCATGTTTTCTTCTCCTTGAAGGAATAAAATCAAGGGGTGACTATTCCACTTTTACAGGGATGATCTGCTCCGCCACAATTGTCTGTCTCCTGAGCCAGCCTGTTAGGAGCAACAGCTTTAACCTTTCTAAATATCTGGCCAGAGCATTGCATGATGGGTAAAAGCATCTGCACACATTGGAAGAATTGTAATAAGAAATATTCCAGTACAGGCTGGCTCAGGGGACAGGCCTTTTGAAGTTGATCAAATATCTCCTGTAAAAGCAGGATATAATGTTCAAACCTGTTGCCCCTGATTTTTTTCCTTTCAAAGAAAGAAAGAAACATGCTTGGCTGGAATTTTATATGCAGCGTGTTATAATTAAGACATCATCTTGCTATTTAGCACATTTTTATGGATTTTGTTATTAAAAGCAGTGCTTTTGCTGGGCTTACTTTTTGCTTCTCCATCTTCACCTTATTTCTATATATGGATATGGGAAGGATGTCAGAGGGCAAAGGGTAAAGGCAAAGCACGGCATTAGAATAGTATAGTGCATAGTATAGCATAGTTCAGGTTTTTTTCGGAAATACCTGATATATTTGATGGGGCAAGACTAAATAGCTGTTGAGCAAGGCACCTAGCCCCCAACCATGGGCACCATGACTCCTCGGGCATCATGGCTAGGGCAACGCACTGCTCCGCACTGACCCGGACATGTTGTGTTCTCACTGCACAGATAGGATAAATCCAGAGCACAAACTCCTATGTGTGCACAAGCATACAATGGCGACATTACATTACAGGGCACCTAACCTCCAATTACTCCCTGGGCTCTGGACACATGCACTTAACAGCCACTTAGTGTGTTAGTCACTATTCTCTAGTGCTTATTCCACTATTTGCACTATTACAGTGGCAATATAAACACATTATTATAACTGTCACTATCAGCTAGGAGACTGACTTCTGTCATTGGCCTAAGATCTCTCCAATAAGAGGCTCCTAAGAAGAGGTGAAGGATTGTGAAAAAGAGCTGTGCTGATAAAATCTATGGCACTGGTCAATGTTTTCTTCATATAACTTCTATAGTAAATCAGCATCAAGATGTAGGGAAGAGCTCAGAGATTGGAAGGTATCTATAAAAATCGTGTCATTAATAGTTTTTAAATGATACCTTCTGGCAAAATTTAGCTTAGAGTTGGGAAGAGCTAAAAGCTATTTTGTTAATTTATTTTACTGTCTGTGACCCGATTGTTGAGCTCAATGAAGAGAGAGAGAGAAAAAACATGGGGTTCTTGAGTCTGACACCTCTCTTGACTTTAGTGACACCCATTGGAGCAGCACTAACAAACACTATATTATACAGCACGTCCTGTTCCAGAATATATTCCTTACTCTTGGGTAATACATCCACTAGATGGCGCTGGACTGCAGAGGCAGAAAAGTGGCTCCTCCCGGCCCCATATATACTAGGGACCTCCCACAAATTCCCAGTTCTTCTCTGCAGTCTGGGCTGCGATGACTAGAAGATGGCTCTTTCTACTCGCAGGTGAGAGGGGCTTATTAGCCTGTGGCCCTGTAGGACTATTCCCACCCGTTCCTTTTCACTGCCTCCCAGCTTAGGCTGCACTGGTCGGGTGATGGTAGGCAGCACCGCTGTCAGGTGCTAAGGAGCGCTGCTCCAACCGCAGTCCCCCACCAAAGGGTAGGCGGTACAGGCCCGTGGTGAGCCTTATGGGATGTCCCTCCCGCAGCCGTTTGCCCTCCGCCCCCTGTCCCCTTAGTTAGGCTCCTCTTAGGCCGGCCGCTGCTTCCCCTTCGCTCTCCCTGGGTAGATCTGGGGGGGGTATGCGTTAACTTTGTATATCCATTTTGTGATTGCACTGGGTTTATTCTTAGTATACAGTACGTCCTGCTCCAGATAGAATACTTACTATCGGGTGATACTCCGCCAGATGGCGCTGGACTGCAGAGACATCGAAAATAGGCTCCTCCCGGCCCCTCAAATACCCAGGGACCTCCCACAAATCCCCAGATTTTCTCTGCAGTCTGGACTGCGAAAGACAAGAAATGGCTCTCTCTACTCGCAGGTGAGCGGGGCTATTAGCCTGCGGCCTTGTAGGACTATTCCCACCCATTCCATCAGTAATTGCCTCCCAGCCTTGGCTGCGCTGGTCGGGTGATGGTAGGCAGCACCGTTGTTAGGTGCTTAGGAGTGCTGCTCCACCGCAATCCCCCACCAAACGGTAGGCATTTCAGGCTTATGGTGATCCTCTATGGGATGCCCCTCCCGCACTATTGCCCCTTGCCCCTGTCTATCGGTGGGCCCCATGTCATGTGGCCGCTGTCCTCCCTCATTCTCCTTGTAGCCTTCGGGGGGAAAGGGGGGGGGGGGGTGTATGTATGTATTTACGTGTATTGGCTTTGTGCTTTATTACATTATGCTTCTGTCAGCCGCCACGCTGACTTGTTTTATTATTACTATACCTAAAATTGGCGCCGCCGCAGCGCGCCTTTTTTTCATCATGTTCCGCGCTTGTCGGCGGTGTTACCTCAGGCGCAGACGCGCCGTCATTGGCTGCTTGTCACGAGTTGGCTTCGCGCTCTTCGGGGGGGGGGGGGCCTGTCTCTGGCACGTTCCGCGTCATTGCTTGTGCGGGCCCGCCCCTCGAGGTATACCGGCTGTGTGTAGCGTGTGGGCAGTCTCATGTTGACGCTGACAAGGCGCGGGTCTGTGTACCCTGTGCCGAGCAGGTGCTTGCGCTGCAATCTGGCCTTCCAGTGGCTGGGCCTGCACCTCGTTTCACTTCACCTACTCCCCCAAGCTTAAATCTCACTCCTACTGAGTTGCATACAAGTGGGGATTCTCAGCCTGATGTGTCTTCTAGACTGGCTAGTGTTGAGAAGTTAATTGCTAATACCTGGGCGCGTAAGGCCCCTGCTAAAAAGCGGCACTTAACGCCTAATGTCACTCTATTCTTAGTATACAGTACGTCTTATACTCCCGTTCTTCTTTCCCTTTGCACTTTACCTCCATTTCTTCCTTCCTCCCCTTCTCTCTATTTCTCACTTTCCTTCTCTTCCTTTCTTCCCTCTGTCTTCAATTCCTCCTTTTCTCACTTTCATTCTCTTTTATTCTTAGTATACAGTACGTCCTGCTCCAGATATATTACTTACACTTGGGTTATCCTCCGCCAGATGGCGCTGCACTGCATAGACATGCAAAAACAGGCTCCTCCCGGCCCTTCAAATACCCAGGGACCTCCCACAAATCCCCAGATTTCTCTGCAGTGCTGACTGCGAAGACATGAAGTATCACTCTCTCGCAGGTGAGCGGGCTATCAAAGCCTGCGGCCCTGTTGGACTATTCCCACCCGTCCTCCCTGTGATGTGCCTCCCAGCTTGGGCTGCGCTGGTCGGGTGAAGGTAGGCAGCACCATGCGTGCTTACGGAGCCATGGTCCACCGCAGTCCCCCACCAAAGGGTAGGCGGTTTAGGCTGATGGTGAGCCTCTAGGGGATGCCCCTCCCGCATTATGCCCCATCCCCCGTGTAGCGGTGGACCCTGTGCAAAGGGTCGCCATCCTCCCTCGTTCCCCCCATAGCTCGGGGGGAAAGAAAGGGGGGGGGGTGGCGGTCTTAGTGTATTGAGTTACACGTTATGGCCTTAGTATTGTCCTTGACTTATATGCCTGGTGTCAGAGCCGCGCTGTTTGCCTTTTATTGTATATCGGCCGCCGCCACGCAAGTCTTTGCCTTTATTGGAATGCAAACGGGTGGCGGCTTCTTCATTGGCAAATCATTTCTTCTAAGTGTGTCATTCACTCGCTTTCTTGTCATGCGTTGACTACTGTCTCAGAGCTTCGCGCTCTTCGGGGGGGCGGGGAACTGGCTTGGCGCGCTTCGCGTCACAGCCTGCTCTGGCCCGCCCTTCGAGGTTCGCTTGGCGCCATTTAGATGCTCATCGCACGCGCGCGTGGTAACGGTCCTCCTCCTCCCTCGGTCTGTAAGTGCCCTCGCAGGCGTTTTTCATCATTCTTGCTTACTGCGCATGGCTCTGACATCCCTATTCCCTTTATGTCTTTCAGACGGTCGAATCCAGTGGCTTCTCCCGGCCCGGTGTAATTGTCAGTTGGACCTAGTATAATTACTCCCACTTCCCTGCGGGTCTTTGGGGCATCCAGGGTAGCTTATAGCGTCAATCCCTACTGGCCTATTGGGCCCATTAATCACCATATGGAGGCATCCCAGGATATTGTGAACGGGGTTCCCTCGGGACAAGCCCGGCTGTGTGTAGCTTGTGCGGTCTCACCTATCAGCGGTGACAATGCACGGGTCTGCGTCCCTTGTGCACAGCAGGCGCTAATACTTCCCGCCCCTCCTGTGGCTGGGCCTGCACCTCGCCTCACTTCACTTACTCCCCCAAGCCTGAGTCTAACCCCCAATACAAGCGGGGATTCTCATCCTGATGTGGCTACTAGACTGGCCAGTGTTGAAAAAATGCTTGCTAATACTCTAGCGCGCAAGGCCACTGCAAAAAAGCGACACATAATCCCTGACTCTGCTCCTTTCCCTACGGAGTCTGATGAGTTTTCGCATCTATATGGCCATGCCCCTTCAGACGAAGGGGAGCTGTTCTCTGACTCAGGGTCGTCTGATGAGAAGTCTAAGGGTCATGACGATTCTGGTTCTGATCACTGGACCCCGGATGATACTGATAAACTGCTGGGTCAGATTTTTGAGGTTTTATCCATCTCTCCCCCTGTTGCGGCTCCCAGGCAAAGGGGTGAGCTATTTCATACTGCTAAGGCTCGATTGGAATTTCCTGAGCAAACCCATTTCAATAACCTCGTGTTTAAGGAGTGGGAACATCCCAGTAGACTTCCCGGGATCCCTAAGAGTTTGGACAGGAAGTATGCATTTCCTGCTGATATGCTCAAGTGCTGGTCATCGCCTTCCGAGGTCGATGCTTCTATTCTAGGGTTGTCTAACACCTCTGTTATGCACTCCCCTGACACTACTATGCTGCGGGATTCTGAGGACCGGCACATTGACCAATTGGCGTGCCATGCCTTTGCATTTGGAGGGGCGGCGCTGCGCCCGGTCTGCGCCTTGGCCATTGCTGCTGTGGCGCTCAGGACCATGGTCAGGAATGCACTTGACGACCCAGACGAGTTGCCTACTGATACTATTAATGCACTGTCTAACTGTGATGTGTTTGTGAACTTTATCCTGTCTGCATCGGATGATGCTATTAGGATGGGCGCCAGATCTTCCGCCTTGGCGGTGGCGATACGCCGCGCGGTATGGCTGCGCCAGTGGGCTGCCGACAATGCTGCTAAAAGGGCTCTTATTGGGCTTCCATTTAAGGGGCTGCGCCTGTTTGGGGACCGCCTAGACCTTTTTGCTAAGGGAGGCAAGTTACCACAGCGCAGGCGGCAGCCTCGGCCCTTTCGTAGCCAGGGCCCCCTTTCAGCCCCCTACAGAGGCGCTAAGCAGGGAAAAGGTGTGTCCTTCGCGGGGGTTCGCGCAGACTCCTGGCATAGGAGCAGGGGGGCGATGTCCTGGCTCCTCCTGGGGAACCAAACCCAAAGCCTCTCCCAAGACCCCTCAGGCATGATGGGGTGCCCTCGCCCACCAGGGTGGGGGGGCGGCTACAGCACTTCGCGCACGTCTGGAGGCACCAAGTCTCAGACCGGTGGATTCAGGAGGTAGTTACCTCTGGCTAGAAGATAGAGTTTGCTGTGCGGCCCCCCTCAAGATTCATCAGGTCCCGCATCCCCCAGGACCCGGTATCAGCTCAGGTCCTGATGCAGGCAGTGCAAGAACTTCTGGATCTGGGAGTTATTTGCAAGGTTCCCTTGAGAGAATTGGGAGAGGGGTTCTACTCCAACCTTTTCACAGTGCCCAAAAGAGATGGGTCAGTCAGGCCCATTCTGGATTTAAAGATCCTCAACAAATTTGTCAAGAACAAGCGCTTTCGCATGGAAACTCTGCGCTCGCCCGTTGGCTCTCTGTGCCCAGGGGATTTTATGACGTCTGTGGACATCAAAGATGCTTACCTTCACATCCCTGTGTTCCCGGGACATCAAAGGTTTCTCAGATTTGCGTTGAAAGATCAACATTACCAATTTGTGGCCCTACCACAGTCACGAATATTCCTTCCCCAACAGAAGGTGGAAGCTCTGACTGCGCAGGTGCGGTCCCTGCTCTCGTGCCCCCAGCTCTCCCTCAGGCAGGGCATGCAGCTGGTGGGCCTGATGGTGGCGAGCTTTGAGGCGGTGCCCTTTGCTCAGTTCCATTCGGGGCCTCTGCAGCTTCACCTTCTATCAGTATGGGACAAGGACCCCGCGTCCTTGGACGGGGTTTGTGTGCTTCCCCCATTGGTCAGAAGGTCCCTCTCGTGGTGGCTAGACCACAAGAACTTGCTAAAGGGCAGGTCCTTTCTGGCCCCCTCCTGGGAGACGGTCACCACGGATGCCAGTCTGTCAGGTTGGGGGGGATTCTGGAAGTCCCTGAGGTTCCAGGGGAGGTGGGGCCCTCAGGAGGCCCATTTACCCATCAACATTCTGGAACTACGGGCGGTCAGGTTGCTACTGGAGCAGTTGACCGATCACCTGCAGGGACTGTCTGTACAGGTCCGCTCAGACAACAGGACGGCAGTTGCCTACATCAACCATCAGGAAGGGACACGGAGCAAGGGTGCCCTCCAGGAAGTGTCGCGGATTCTGACATGGGTGGAGGCCAATGTTCAATGCATTTCGGCTGTTTATATCCCGGGGGTAGAGAATCTTCTGGCAGACTCTCTGAGCAGGGGGACTTCCCGTCAGGGGGAGTGGTCCCTCTGCAACAGGGTATTCCAGTCCCTGTGTTACCGGTGGGGCCTACCGGATGTGGATCTGTTTGCATCCCGTCACAATCACAAGCTCCCGGCCTTTGTCTCCCTGTCTCAGGATCCTCTGGCCTTGGCCACGGACTCTCTGTCAATGTCATGGAAGGAATTTCGGCTCCTGTATGTCTTTCCCCCATTCCCCCTGCTGGGCAGGGTTCTGCGCAAGATTGCCCTGGAAAGGGTGCCAGTGATTCTGGTGGCCCCAAGGCGGCCAAGAAGAGTGTGATTCGCAAACGTGGTACAAATGGCAGTAGACCAGTACGTCCTGCCAGAGGCGCCAGATCTGCTCACTCAGGGCTCCTTACGCCATCCCAGTTTACAAACTCTGGCTTTGACGGCCTGCCTGTTGAGACCTCCATCTTGATGGAGAAAGGCTTGTCTGCCTCGGTGGTGGATACCATGGTACAGGCTAGGAAGAAAACTTCTTCTGCCATCTATTATAGGGTATGGCATTCCTACATTGATTGGTGTGAGTCTAGGTCTCTTCCCTGTAGGGAGTTCTTAGTCCCTAGGGTTCTGTAGTTTTTACAACATGGATTGGAGTTGGGTTTAAAACTCAGTACTCTGAAGGGTCAGGTTTCTGCCCTGTCTGTCTTCTTTCAGAAGTCTTTTGCTCAGCATCCCTTGGTTAAGACCTTCTTTCAGGGGGTCACTCACGTGCGTCCCCCACGTCGGCTTACGGTCCCCGTTTGGGATTTGAACTTGGTTTTGTCTGCCTTGCAGGGTGCTCCCCTTGAGCCTATTTAGGATGCTGCTCTGGCTGTACTTACCCTCAAAGTTGTTTTTCTGGTGGCTATTACTTCGGTCAGGAGTGTGTCTGAGCTGGCGGCTCTGTCTATTCAGCCCCCATACTATGAGAGACACCAGGACAAGGAGGTGTTCCGCTTTAAGCCAGACTTTCTGCCAAAGGTGGTGTCTTTTCATTTGATATTGATAATAGATATTGTTCTTCCTTCATTGTGTCCTAATCCTAGCAACGCTAAGGAAAGGGTTCTGCATTCTTTGGCTGTGGTCAGGTGTCTGAAGTATTACCTGGTAGTCACTGCAGCCTTCAGGAGGACTGATGCTCTTTTTGTGGTCCCTTCTGGTCCTAGGAAGGGTTTGGCTCCGGCCAAGTCTACTATTAGCAAATGGATTCGTCAGGCTGTGATTCAAGCCTATTCTGCTAAGGGGAAGAGTCCTCCCTTCTGTCTTACTGCTCATTCTACTCGTGCTATTGGTGCCTCTTGGGCCTTCCAGCACCAGGCTTCAGTTGAACAAGTTTGCAAGGCCGCTACTTGGTCTTCTGTTCATACCTTTTCGAAGTTTTACAAGGTTGATGTTAGGGCCTCAGCTGATGCTGTTTTTGGCCGCAAGGCTTTGCAGGCGGCAGTGGTTTAAACTGCCTGATGTCACCTTTTGTTGGGGGATCCCACCCTACTTTATGGACACTGCTATTGGATGTCCCAAGTGTAAGTTTTATATCTGGAGCAGGACGTACTGTATGCTAAGAATAATACAATTCTGTGAAATACTCACCTGTAGAATTTATATTATTTGTATACAGTATGTCCTGCTCCACCCCACCCTGGTTTTTGCATTATTCTGGATCCCCTGTATGGTGATTGTTATCATTGTTGTCATTACCAGTTGTTCTGGGTGGTTTAATTCTCCCGGCTTCTTGTTCATTGTTTTTTAATGCTGGGGATTTGTGGGAGGTCCCTGGGTATTTGAAGGGCCGGGAGGAGCCTGTTTTTGCATGTCTCTGCAGTGCAGCGCCATCTGGCGGAGGATAACCCAAGTGTAAGTATTATATCTGGAGCAGGACGTACTGTATACAAATAATATCAATTCTACAGGTGAGTATTTCACAGAATTGTATTTTTCCCTATGGAAACTGATGAGTTTTGGCATCTTTGTGGCTATACCCCTTCAGACGAAGGGGAGCTATTCTCCGACTCAGGGTCATCTGATGAGAGGCCCAGGGGTCATGACGATTCTGGCTCTGACCCCTGGGCCCCGGATGATACTGATAGATTGCTGGCCCAGATTTTTGAGGTTCTTTCCATTTCTCCCCCTGTTTCGGCTCCCAGGCAAAGGGGGGAACTTTTCCATACCGCTAAGTCACGCTTGGAATTTCCTGAGCAAGCACATTTCAATAACCTTGTGCTTAAGGAATGGGAGCGTCCCAGTAGACTTCCCGGTGTACCTAAGAGTTGGGATAGGAAGTATCCCTTTCCTGCTGATGTGGTAAAGTGTTGGTCATCCCCTCCTGAAGTGGATGCCCCAGTCCTAGGGTTATCTAACACCTCTGTTATACACTCCCCTGACTCTACTACCCTGCGGGATGCTGAGGACCGGCGCATTGACCAGCTGGCGTCCCATGCCTTTGCATGTGTGGGGACGGCGCTGCGCCCGGTCTGTGCCTCGGCCATTTCCGCTGTGGCCATTAGGACCCTTCTCAGAAATATACTTGATAGTGCCCCTGATGATTTGCCTTGTGAGGTGTTTAATGCACTCTCTAGTTGTTATGTTTTTGTCCTCTCTGCCTTGGATGACACCATTAGAATGTGTGCCAGAACATCTGCCCTTGTGGTGGCTATACGCCGCTCGGTTTTGGCTACGCCAGTGGGCTGCTGACAACGGTGCCAAGAAGGCCCTCACTGGTTTTCCCTTCAAAGGACTACACCTGTTTGGAGACCGCCTGGACCTTTTTGCTAAGGGAGGCAGGTTACCCCAGCGCAGGCGGCAGTCTCGGCCCTTTTGGGGTCAGGGCTCCTTCTCCTCCCCCTACCGTGGTGCTAGACAAGGGAGGGGGGTTTCCTTTAATGGGGCCCGGGGAAATTTCTGGGGAAGGGGCAGAGGACGTGGACGTCCTGGCTCCTCCTGGGGCTCCAAGATTAAGTCCTCTCCCAAGCCCCCTCAGGCATGATGGGGCGCCCTCACCCATCCGGGTGGGGGGACGGCTTCAGCACTTTGCTCACGTCTGGAGGCTTCATGTCTCAGACCGGTGGATTCAGGAGGTAGTGTCCTCCGGTTACAAGATAGAGTTTGCTGCCTGGCCGCCCCCAAGATTCATCAGATCCCGGACTCCTCAGGACCTTGTGTCAGCTCAGGAGCTTGTGCAGGCAGTGCAAGGCCTCCTGGAGCTGGGGGTCATCTGCAAGGTCCTTTTAAGAGAAAAAGGCAAGGGCTTCTATTCCAACCTATTCACAGTACCCAAAAAAAGATGGGTCACTCAGGCCCATCCTAGACTTGAAGATCCTCAACAAATTTGTCAGCAGCAGGCGCTTTTGCATGGAAACTTTGCGCTCTGCCATCAGTTCCCTGCGCCCAGGGCATTTCATGACTTCTGTGGACATCAAAGATGCTTACCTTCAAATTCCTGTATTTCCAGGTCATCAAAGGTTCCTCAGGTTCGCTCTGGAGGATCAACACTACCAGTTTGTGGCATTGCCCTTTGGTCTCACCTCAGCTCCCAGGGTGTTCACCAAGGTGCTGGCTGGCGTGATGTTCTGCTCAGGTTTCAGGGCGTTGGATACTCAACTGGTGGTGTCCACCCTGGAGTCATTTGGATGACACCTGAAGTCTTCGCTTTCCCCCTCCTTGGTGACTCCCTTCCTTGGAATGAATCTGGATACAGTTCAGGCAAGGATTTTCCTTCCTCAACAGAAGGTGGACAGTCTGATTGCACAGGTCCAGTTCCTGCTATCTTGTCACCATCCCTCCATCAGGCAGGGAATGCAGCTGGTGGGCCTGATGGTGGCGTGCTTCGAGGCGGTCCCTTATGCTCAGTTCCACTTGAGGCCTCTGCAACTTCACCTCTTGTCAGTGTGGTACAAGGATCCAGCCTCCCTGGACAGGGTCTGTGTGCTTTCCCCCCTGGTCAGGAGGTCCCCCTCGTGGTGGATGGACTCAAGGAACCTGTTGGGGGGCAGATCCTTTCTTGCCCCTTCCTGGGAGACAGTCACCACGGATGCCAGTCTGTCAGGTTGGGGGGAGGGGGGTTCTGGAAGTCCCTGCGGTTCCAGGGAAGGTGGGGCCCTCAGGAGGCCCACACACCTATCAATGTCTTGGAGCTGCAGGTGATCAGGTTAGTACTGGCTCAGTTGACTACTCACCTTCGGGGCCTGCCTGTTCAGGTGCGCTCAGACGGCAGTTGCCTACATCAATCATCAGGGAGGGACTCAGAGCAAGAGGACCCCCCAGGAAGTGTCTCTGATCCTGACCTGGGCGGAGACCAATGTTCCCTGCATATCAGCTGTGTACATCCCGGGGGTGGAAAATCTCCTGGCAAACTCTATGAGCAGAGGGACCTCTCGCCAGGGAGAATGGTCCCTGTGCAACAGGGTGTTCCAATCTCTGTGTCACCGTTGGGGCCGACCAGATGTGGATCTGTTTGCATCCCGTCACAATCACAAGCTCCTGGCCTTTGTTTCCCTGTCCCAGGATCCTATGGCCTTGACCACGGATGCTCTAGCAATGTCATGGCAGGACTTTCAGTTTCTGTATGTCTCCCCTCCATTTCCTCTGCTGGGCAGGGTTCTGCGCAAGATTGCTCTGGAAGGGGTGCCAGCAATTCTGGTGGCCCCCAGGTGGCCAAGAAGAGTGTGGTTCGCAGACGTGGTGCAGCTGGCAGTAGATCAGTACGTTCTACCCATGGTGCCAGACCTGCTCACTCAGGGCTCCCTACGCCATCCCAATTTACAAACTCTGGCTTTGACGGCCTGGCTGCTGAAACCTCCATCTTGATGGAGAAGGGGCTGTCTAACTCGGTGGTTGATACCATGATAAAGGCTAGGAAGAAGTCTTCTTCTTCCATTTACTACAGGGTTTGGCGTGCCTGCATTGACTGGTGTGAGTCTAAGTCTCTTCCCTGTCGTGTGTTCTCTATTCCCAGGATTCTGGAATTCCTGCAGCAGGGGTTGGAGATGGGGCTCCAACTTAGTACTCTGAAGGGGCAGGTCTCTGCCCTGGCTGTTTTCTTCCAGAAGTCCTTTGCTCGGCATTCTCTGATCAGGACTTTTTTCCAGGGGGTCACTCATGTGCATCCCCCACGTAAGCCTATGGTGCCTGTTTGGGATTTGAACTTGGTCTTGTCTGCCTTGCAGGGTGCTCCCTTTGAACCTGTGCAGGATGCTATCCTGGCCATTCTTACGCTCAAAGTTGTCTTTCTGGTGGCTATCACCTCTGTTAGGCGTGTGTCTGAGTTGGCGGTGCTTTCCATTCAGCCCCCCTACTATGAGAGACACCAGGACAAGGTGGTGTTTCTCTTCAAGACAGATTTTCTGCCTAAGGTAGTGTCTGCCTTTCATTTGAATCAGGACATTGTTCTTCCTTCATTGTGCCCTAATCCTAGTAATGCTAAGGAGAGGGTTTTGCATTCTTTGGATGTGGTTAGGTGTCTGAAGTACTATCTGGTGGCTACTGCACCTTTCAGAAAAACTGATGCTCTTTTTGTGGTCCCTTCTGGTCCTAGGAAGGGTTTGGCTCCGGCCAAGTCTACTATTAGCAAATGGATTCGTCAGGCTGTGATTCAAGCCTATTCTGCTAAGGGGAAGAGTCCTCCCTTCTGTCTTACTGCTCATTCTACTCGTGCTATTGGTGCCTCTTGGGCCTTCCAGCACCAGGCTTCAGTTGAACAAGTTTGCAAGGCCGCTACTTGGTCTTCTGTTCATACCTTTTCGAAGTTTTACAAGGTTGATGTTAGGGCCTCAGCTGATGCTGTTTTTGGCCGCAAGGCTTTGCAGGCGGCAGTGGTTTAAACTGCCTGATGTCACCTTTTGTTGGGGGATCCCACCCTACTTTATGGACACTGCTATTGGATGTCCCAAGTGTAAGTTTTATATCTGGAGCAGGACGTACTGTATGCTAAGAATAATACAATTCTGTGAAATACTCACCTGTAGAATTTATATTATTTGTATACAGTATGTCCTGCTCCACCCCACCCTGGTTTTTGCATTATTCTGGATCCCCTGTATGGTGATTGTTATCATTGTTGTCATTACCAGTTGTTCTGGGTGGTTTAATTCTCCCGGCTTCTTGTTCATTGTTTTTTAATGCTGGGGATTTGTGGGAGGTCCCTGGGTATTTGAAGGGCCGGGAGGAGCCTGTTTTTGCATGTCTCTGCAGTGCAGCGCCATCTGGCGGAGGATAACCCAAGTGTAAGTATTATATCTGGAGCAGGACGTACTGTATACAAATAATATCAATTCTACAGGTGAGTATTTCACAGAATTGTATTTTTCCCTATGGAAACTGATGAGTTTTGGCATCTTTGTGGCTATACCCCTTCAGACGAAGGGGAGCTATTCTCCGACTCAGGGTCATCTGATGAGAGGCCCAGGGGTCATGACGATTCTGGCTCTGACCCCTGGGCCCCGGATGATACTGATAGATTGCTGGCCCAGATTTTTGAGGTTCTTTCCATTTCTCCCCCTGTTTCGGCTCCCAGGCAAAGGGGGGAACTTTTCCATACCGCTAAGTCACGCTTGGAATTTCCTGAGCAAGCACATTTCAATAACCTTGTGCTTAAGGAATGGGAGCGTCCCAGTAGACTTCCCGGTGTACCTAAGAGTTGGGATAGGAAGTATCCCTTTCCTGCTGATGTGGTAAAGTGTTGGTCATCCCCTCCTGAAGTGGATGCCCCAGTCCTAGGGTTATCTAACACCTCTGTTATACACTCCCCTGACTCTACTACCCTGCGGGATGCTGAGGACCGGCGCATTGACCAGCTGGCGTCCCATGCCTTTGCATGTGTGGGGACGGCGCTGCGCCCGGTCTGTGCCTCGGCCATTTCCGCTGTGGCCATTAGGACCCTTCTCAGAAATATACTTGATAGTGCCCCTGATGATTTGCCTTGTGAGGTGTTTAATGCACTCTCTAGTTGTTATGTTTTTGTCCTCTCTGCCTTGGATGACACCATTAGAATGTGTGCCAGAACATCTGCCCTTGTGGTGGCTATACGCCGCTCGGTTTTGGCTACGCCAGTGGGCTGCTGACAACGGTGCCAAGAAGGCCCTCACTGGTTTTCCCTTCAAAGGACTACACCTGTTTGGAGACCGCCTGGACCTTTTTGCTAAGGGAGGCAGGTTACCCCAGCGCAGGCGGCAGTCTCGGCCCTTTTGGGGTCAGGGCTCCTTCTCCTCCCCCTACCGTGGTGCTAGACAAGGGAGGGGGGTTTCCTTTAATGGGGCCCGGGGAAATTTCTGGGGAAGGGGCAGAGGACGTGGACGTCCTGGCTCCTCCTGGGGCTCCAAGATTAAGTCCTCTCCCAAGCCCCCTCAGGCATGATGGGGCGCCCTCACCCATCCGGGTGGGGGGACGGCTTCAGCACTTTGCTCACGTCTGGAGGCTTCATGTCTCAGACCGGTGGATTCAGGAGGTAGTGTCCTCCGGTTACAAGATAGAGTTTGCTGCCTGGCCGCCCCCAAGATTCATCAGATCCCGGACTCCTCAGGACCTTGTGTCAGCTCAGGAGCTTGTGCAGGCAGTGCAAGGCCTCCTGGAGCTGGGGGTCATCTGCAAGGTCCTTTTAAGAGAAAAAGGCAAGGGCTTCTATTCCAACCTATTCACAGTACCCAAAAAAAGATGGGTCACTCAGGCCCATCCTAGACTTGAAGATCCTCAACAAATTTGTCAGCAGCAGGCGCTTTTGCATGGAAACTTTGCGCTCTGCCATCAGTTCCCTGCGCCCAGGGCATTTCATGACTTCTGTGGACATCAAAGATGCTTACCTTCAAATTCCTGTATTTCCAGGTCATCAAAGGTTCCTCAGGTTCGCTCTGGAGGATCAACACTACCAGTTTGTGGCATTGCCCTTTGGTCTCACCTCAGCTCCCAGGGTGTTCACCAAGGTGCTGGCTGGCGTGATGTTCTGCTCAGGTTTCAGGGCGTTGGATACTCAACTGGTGGTGTCCACCCTGGAGTCATTTGGATGACACCTGAAGTCTTCGCTTTCCCCCTCCTTGGTGACTCCCTTCCTTGGAATGAATCTGGATACAGTTCAGGCAAGGATTTTCCTTCCTCAACAGAAGGTGGACAGTCTGATTGCACAGGTCCAGTTCCTGCTATCTTGTCACCATCCCTCCATCAGGCAGGGAATGCAGCTGGTGGGCCTGATGGTGGCGTGCTTCGAGGCGGTCCCTTATGCTCAGTTCCACTTGAGGCCTCTGCAACTTCACCTCTTGTCAGTGTGGTACAAGGATCCAGCCTCCCTGGACAGGGTCTGTGTGCTTTCCCCCCTGGTCAGGAGGTCCCCCTCGTGGTGGATGGACTCAAGGAACCTGTTGGGGGGCAGATCCTTTCTTGCCCCTTCCTGGGAGACAGTCACCACGGATGCCAGTCTGTCAGGTTGGGGGGAGGGGGGTTCTGGAAGTCCCTGCGGTTCCAGGGAAGGTGGGGCCCTCAGGAGGCCCACACACCTATCAATGTCTTGGAGCTGCAGGTGATCAGGTTAGTACTGGCTCAGTTGACTACTCACCTTCGGGGCCTGCCTGTTCAGGTGCGCTCAGACGGCAGTTGCCTACATCAATCATCAGGGAGGGACTCAGAGCAAGAGGACCCCCCAGGAAGTGTCTCTGATCCTGACCTGGGCGGAGACCAATGTTCCCTGCATATCAGCTGTGTACATCCCGGGGGTGGAAAATCTCCTGGCAAACTCTATGAGCAGAGGGACCTCTCGCCAGGGAGAATGGTCCCTGTGCAACAGGGTGTTCCAATCTCTGTGTCACCGTTGGGGCCGACCAGATGTGGATCTGTTTGCATCCCGTCACAATCACAAGCTCCTGGCCTTTGTTTCCCTGTCCCAGGATCCTATGGCCTTGACCACGGATGCTCTAGCAATGTCATGGCAGGACTTTCAGTTTCTGTATGTCTCCCCTCCATTTCCTCTGCTGGGCAGGGTTCTGCGCAAGATTGCTCTGGAAGGGGTGCCAGCAATTCTGGTGGCCCCCAGGTGGCCAAGAAGAGTGTGGTTCGCAGACGTGGTGCAGCTGGCAGTAGATCAGTACGTTCTACCCATGGTGCCAGACCTGCTCACTCAGGGCTCCCTACGCCATCCCAATTTACAAACTCTGGCTTTGACGGCCTGGCTGCTGAAACCTCCATCTTGATGGAGAAGGGGCTGTCTAACTCGGTGGTTGATACCATGATAAAGGCTAGGAAGAAGTCTTCTTCTTCCATTTACTACAGGGTTTGGCGTGCCTGCATTGACTGGTGTGAGTCTAAGTCTCTTCCCTGTCGTGTGTTCTCTATTCCCAGGATTCTGGAATTCCTGCAGCAGGGGTTGGAGATGGGGCTCCAACTTAGTACTCTGAAGGGGCAGGTCTCTGCCCTGGCTGTTTTCTTCCAGAAGTCCTTTGCTCGGCATTCTCTGATCAGGACTTTTTTCCAGGGGGTCACTCATGTGCATCCCCCACGTAAGCCTATGGTGCCTGTTTGGGATTTGAACTTGGTCTTGTCTGCCTTGCAGGGTGCTCCCTTTGAACCTGTGCAGGATGCTATCCTGGCCATTCTTACGCTCAAAGTTGTCTTTCTGGTGGCTATCACCTCTGTTAGGCGTGTGTCTGAGTTGGCGGTGCTTTCCATTCAGCCCCCCTACTATGAGAGACACCAGGACAAGGTGGTGTTTCTCTTCAAGACAGATTTTCTGCCTAAGGTAGTGTCTGCCTTTCATTTGAATCAGGACATTGTTCTTCCTTCATTGTGCCCTAATCCTAGTAATGCTAAGGAGAGGGTTTTGCATTCTTTGGATGTGGTTAGGTGTCTGAAGTACTATCTGGTGGCTACTGCACCTTTCAGAAAAACTGATGCTCTTTTTGTGGTCCCTTCTGGTCCTAGGAAGGGTTTGGCTCCGGCCAAGTCTACTATTAGCAAATGGATTCGTCAGGCTGTGATTCAAGCCTATTCTGCTAAGGGGAAGAGTCCTCCCTTCTGTCTTACTGCTCATTCTACTCGTGCTATTGGTGCCTCTTGGGCCTTCCAGCACCAGGCTTCAGTTGAACAAGTTTGCAAGGCCGCTACTTGGTCTTCTGTTCATACCTTTTCGAAGTTTTACAAGGTTGATGTTAGGGCCTCAGCTGATGCTGTTTTTGGCCGCAAGGCTTTGCAGGCGGCAGTGGTTTAAACTGCCTGATGTCACCTTTTGTTGGGGGATCCCACCCTACTTTATGGACACTGCTATTGGATGTCCCAAGTGTAAGTTTTATATCTGGAGCAGGACGTACTGTATGCTAAGAATAATACAATTCTGTGAAATACTCACCTGTAGAATTTATATTATTTGTATACAGTATGTCCTGCTCCACCCCACCCTGGTTTTTGCATTATTCTGGATCCCCTGTATGGTGATTGTTATCATTGTTGTCATTACCAGTTGTTCTGGGTGGTTTAATTCTCCCGGCTTCTTGTTCATTGTTTTTTAATGCTGGGGATTTGTGGGAGGTCCCTGGGTATTTGAAGGGCCGGGAGGAGCCTGTTTTTGCATGTCTCTGCAGTGCAGCGCCATCTGGCGGAGGATAACCCAAGTGTAAGTATTATATCTGGAGCAGGACGTACTGTATACAAATAATATCAATTCTACAGGTGAGTATTTCACAGAATTGTATTTTTCCCTATGGAAACTGATGAGTTTTGGCATCTTTGTGGCTATACCCCTTCAGACGAAGGGGAGCTATTCTCCGACTCAGGGTCATCTGATGAGAGGCCCAGGGGTCATGACGATTCTGGCTCTGACCCCTGGGCCCCGGATGATACTGATAGATTGCTGGCCCAGATTTTTGAGGTTCTTTCCATTTCTCCCCCTGTTTCGGCTCCCAGGCAAAGGGGGGAACTTTTCCATACCGCTAAGTCACGCTTGGAATTTCCTGAGCAAGCACATTTCAATAACCTTGTGCTTAAGGAATGGGAGCGTCCCAGTAGACTTCCCGGTGTACCTAAGAGTTGGGATAGGAAGTATCCCTTTCCTGCTGATGTGGTAAAGTGTTGGTCATCCCCTCCTGAAGTGGATGCCCCAGTCCTAGGGTTATCTAACACCTCTGTTATACACTCCCCTGACTCTACTACCCTGCGGGATGCTGAGGACCGGCGCATTGACCAGCTGGCGTCCCATGCCTTTGCATGTGTGGGGACGGCGCTGCGCCCGGTCTGTGCCTCGGCCATTTCCGCTGTGGCCATTAGGACCCTTCTCAGAAATATACTTGATAGTGCCCCTGATGATTTGCCTTGTGAGGTGTTTAATGCACTCTCTAGTTGTTATGTTTTTGTCCTCTCTGCCTTGGATGACACCATTAGAATGTGTGCCAGAACATCTGCCCTTGTGGTGGCTATACGCCGCTCGGTTTTGGCTACGCCAGTGGGCTGCTGACAACGGTGCCAAGAAGGCCCTCACTGGTTTTCCCTTCAAAGGACTACACCTGTTTGGAGACCGCCTGGACCTTTTTGCTAAGGGAGGCAGGTTACCCCAGCGCAGGCGGCAGTCTCGGCCCTTTTGGGGTCAGGGCTCCTTCTCCTCCCCCTACCGTGGTGCTAGACAAGGGAGGGGGGTTTCCTTTAATGGGGCCCGGGGAAATTTCTGGGGAAGGGGCAGAGGACGTGGACGTCCTGGCTCCTCCTGGGGCTCCAAGATTAAGTCCTCTCCCAAGCCCCCTCAGGCATGATGGGGCGCCCTCACCCATCCGGGTGGGGGGACGGCTTCAGCACTTTGCTCACGTCTGGAGGCTTCATGTCTCAGACCGGTGGATTCAGGAGGTAGTGTCCTCCGGTTACAAGATAGAGTTTGCTGCCTGGCCGCCCCCAAGATTCATCAGATCCCGGACTCCTCAGGACCTTGTGTCAGCTCAGGAGCTTGTGCAGGCAGTGCAAGGCCTCCTGGAGCTGGGGGTCATCTGCAAGGTCCTTTTAAGAGAAAAAGGCAAGGGCTTCTATTCCAACCTATTCACAGTACCCAAAAAAAGATGGGTCACTCAGGCCCATCCTAGACTTGAAGATCCTCAACAAATTTGTCAGCAGCAGGCGCTTTTGCATGGAAACTTTGCGCTCTGCCATCAGTTCCCTGCGCCCAGGGCATTTCATGACTTCTGTGGACATCAAAGATGCTTACCTTCAAATTCCTGTATTTCCAGGTCATCAAAGGTTCCTCAGGTTCGCTCTGGAGGATCAACACTACCAGTTTGTGGCATTGCCCTTTGGTCTCACCTCAGCTCCCAGGGTGTTCACCAAGGTGCTGGCTGGCGTGATGTTCTGCTCAGGTTTCAGGGCGTTGGATACTCAACTGGTGGTGTCCACCCTGGAGTCATTTGGATGACACCTGAAGTCTTCGCTTTCCCCCTCCTTGGTGACTCCCTTCCTTGGAATGAATCTGGATACAGTTCAGGCAAGGATTTTCCTTCCTCAACAGAAGGTGGACAGTCTGATTGCACAGGTCCAGTTCCTGCTATCTTGTCACCATCCCTCCATCAGGCAGGGAATGCAGCTGGTGGGCCTGATGGTGGCGTGCTTCGAGGCGGTCCCTTATGCTCAGTTCCACTTGAGGCCTCTGCAACTTCACCTCTTGTCAGTGTGGTACAAGGATCCAGCCTCCCTGGACAGGGTCTGTGTGCTTTCCCCCCTGGTCAGGAGGTCCCCCTCGTGGTGGATGGACTCAAGGAACCTGTTGGGGGGCAGATCCTTTCTTGCCCCTTCCTGGGAGACAGTCACCACGGATGCCAGTCTGTCAGGTTGGGGGGAGGGGGGTTCTGGAAGTCCCTGCGGTTCCAGGGAAGGTGGGGCCCTCAGGAGGCCCACACACCTATCAATGTCTTGGAGCTGCAGGTGATCAGGTTAGTACTGGCTCAGTTGACTACTCACCTTCGGGGCCTGCCTGTTCAGGTGCGCTCAGACGGCAGTTGCCTACATCAATCATCAGGGAGGGACTCAGAGCAAGAGGACCCCCCAGGAAGTGTCTCTGATCCTGACCTGGGCGGAGACCAATGTTCCCTGCATATCAGCTGTGTACATCCCGGGGGTGGAAAATCTCCTGGCAAACTCTATGAGCAGAGGGACCTCTCGCCAGGGAGAATGGTCCCTGTGCAACAGGGTGTTCCAATCTCTGTGTCACCGTTGGGGCCGACCAGATGTGGATCTGTTTGCATCCCGTCACAATCACAAGCTCCTGGCCTTTGTTTCCCTGTCCCAGGATCCTATGGCCTTGACCACGGATGCTCTAGCAATGTCATGGCAGGACTTTCAGTTTCTGTATGTCTCCCCTCCATTTCCTCTGCTGGGCAGGGTTCTGCGCAAGATTGCTCTGGAAGGGGTGCCAGCAATTCTGGTGGCCCCCAGGTGGCCAAGAAGAGTGTGGTTCGCAGACGTGGTGCAGCTGGCAGTAGATCAGTACGTTCTACCCATGGTGCCAGACCTGCTCACTCAGGGCTCCCTACGCCATCCCAATTTACAAACTCTGGCTTTGACGGCCTGGCTGCTGAAACCTCCATCTTGATGGAGAAGGGGCTGTCTAACTCGGTGGTTGATACCATGATAAAGGCTAGGAAGAAGTCTTCTTCTTCCATTTACTACAGGGTTTGGCGTGCCTGCATTGACTGGTGTGAGTCTAAGTCTCTTCCCTGTCGTGTGTTCTCTATTCCCAGGATTCTGGAATTCCTGCAGCAGGGGTTGGAGATGGGGCTCCAACTTAGTACTCTGAAGGGGCAGGTCTCTGCCCTGGCTGTTTTCTTCCAGAAGTCCTTTGCTCGGCATTCTCTGATCAGGACTTTTTTCCAGGGGGTCACTCATGTGCATCCCCCACGTAAGCCTATGGTGCCTGTTTGGGATTTGAACTTGGTCTTGTCTGCCTTGCAGGGTGCTCCCTTTGAACCTGTGCAGGATGCTATCCTGGCCATTCTTACGCTCAAAGTTGTCTTTCTGGTGGCTATCACCTCTGTTAGGCGTGTGTCTGAGTTGGCGGTGCTTTCCATTCAGCCCCCCTACTATGAGAGACACCAGGACAAGGTGGTGTTTCTCTTCAAGACAGATTTTCTGCCTAAGGTAGTGTCTGCCTTTCATTTGAATCAGGACATTGTTCTTCCTTCATTGTGCCCTAATCCTAGTAATGCTAAGGAGAGGGTTTTGCATTCTTTGGATGTGGTTAGGTGTCTGAAGTACTATCTGGTGGCTACTGCACCTTTCAGAAAAACTGATGCTCTTTTTGTGGTCCCTTCTGGTCCTAGGAAGGGTTTGGCTCCGGCCAAGTCTACTATTAGCAAATGGATTCGTCAGGCTGTGATTCAAGCCTATTCTGCTAAGGGGAAGAGTCCTCCCTTCTGTCTTACTGCTCATTCTACTCGTGCTATTGGTGCCTCTTGGGCCTTCCAGCACCAGGCTTCAGTTGAACAAGTTTGCAAGGCCGCTACTTGGTCTTCTGTTCATACCTTTTCGAAGTTTTACAAGGTTGATGTTAGGGCCTCAGCTGATGCTGTTTTTGGCCGCAAGGCTTTGCAGGCGGCAGTGGTTTAAACTGCCTGATGTCACCTTTTGTTGGGGGATCCCACCCTACTTTATGGACACTGCTATTGGATGTCCCAAGTGTAAGTTTTATATCTGGAGCAGGACGTACTGTATGCTAAGAATAATACAATTCTGTGAAATACTCACCTGTAGAATTTATATTATTTGTATACAGTATGTCCTGCTCCACCCCACCCTGGTTTTTGCATTATTCTGGATCCCCTGTATGGTGATTGTTATCATTGTTGTCATTACCAGTTGTTCTGGGTGGTTTAATTCTCCCGGCTTCTTGTTCATTGTTTTTTAATGCTGGGGATTTGTGGGAGGTCCCTGGGTATTTGAAGGGCCGGGAGGAGCCTGTTTTTGCATGTCTCTGCAGTGCAGCGCCATCTGGCGGAGGATAACCCAAGTGTAAGTATTATATCTGGAGCAGGACGTACTGTATACAAATAATATCAATTCTACAGGTGAGTATTTCACAGAATTGTATTTTTCCCTATGGAAACTGATGAGTTTTGGCATCTTTGTGGCTATACCCCTTCAGACGAAGGGGAGCTATTCTCCGACTCAGGGTCATCTGATGAGAGGCCCAGGGGTCATGACGATTCTGGCTCTGACCCCTGGGCCCCGGATGATACTGATAGATTGCTGGCCCAGATTTTTGAGGTTCTTTCCATTTCTCCCCCTGTTTCGGCTCCCAGGCAAAGGGGGGAACTTTTCCATACCGCTAAGTCACGCTTGGAATTTCCTGAGCAAGCACATTTCAATAACCTTGTGCTTAAGGAATGGGAGCGTCCCAGTAGACTTCCCGGTGTACCTAAGAGTTGGGATAGGAAGTATCCCTTTCCTGCTGATGTGGTAAAGTGTTGGTCATCCCCTCCTGAAGTGGATGCCCCAGTCCTAGGGTTATCTAACACCTCTGTTATACACTCCCCTGACTCTACTACCCTGCGGGATGCTGAGGACCGGCGCATTGACCAGCTGGCGTCCCATGCCTTTGCATGTGTGGGGACGGCGCTGCGCCCGGTCTGTGCCTCGGCCATTTCCGCTGTGGCCATTAGGACCCTTCTCAGAAATATACTTGATAGTGCCCCTGATGATTTGCCTTGTGA